>CM076648.1:4327300-4455646 GCA_038496675.1 Rachycentron canadum | reverse complement strand
GATGTGTATAAGAGACAGATATATATATATATATATATATATATATATATATATATATATGTGTGTGTGTGTGTGTGTGTGTGTGTATCCTGCTCATACCCTTCTATCTGTGTAGGAGAACCTTGCACTTGATTTCATGGTTCAGTGTGGGCTACATTTGGAGAAGAACCCAGAGAAAAATCAAATGGAATTGAAATTGTCTCTGATTCTCTGGCCAATGTTTTGTGCTGATCACAATCTGTTCTGTTGCAGGGAAATTTGCAATGATAATGCAAACGATCACCAGAGAAGAAGTACCTTGTTTTCAGGAAGAAAAGTAAGTTAAGAGATGTAGTTATTATAGTCTTAGCAACAAATCAAATCCCAAGATGAATCAGGCAGCAAGATGAGTTTTAGAACTAATTGTGATCAATGTATCAAATATTGTTCATGTGACGTAATCTGAAAATATGTTTGTGAAAAATGTTGGGCCTTGACAGTAATGATGGAGTGATTCAATGTCAGAAAGAGGGAATTTCAACTTATTCTCTGTCAGTGAGCTCACATAGCTGGACATGATAAATGTCATTGTAACAATATAAATGTCCTAAAACTAAACCTGCACTAATCCTTTAGTGAGATTATAAATCAAAACTGACCCATGCAGAATGTGTGATTGACTCATTCATATGAAACTAGTAATTAATAACACATTTACACATTTGCATACTGAGCTATGACAGTTATATCCTTATTGCAGCCATAATGACAACAAACAAGGCCTTGTTGCACAATATCAGCACAAAACCCCAATGTTTTTATTTTCCACTTGTATTTTGGTTTTAGCATTAATAGTATATCATCTGCTATTTTGATAATATTTTACAATTCTTGCTTTCCTTGTTATCCTTATTACTCATAGTGATACTAACATGTGAAACTCTATTGTTGATGTTGTTGAAAGTCTACAAACTAAATGATAAAAGCTCCCTCGTAAAATTGCCAATTGAAGATGTAACAAAAACAGATAGCCTGGTTGGTTACACTTTCCTTCCAGAGTCCCTTACGGCGGTGAAATAGCAACCCCATCTGGCGAGCCAGAGACCACTTAGTATTTAGGTCAGCAGCAAACTCATATCTTCATTTTCAAGGCTGGGCGATTGGCATGAGCATTGACCTGACTGTCAGTATCATGTGCAGTGTGTTATAGTTGAACTTGCACAAGATAAAGAAAATCAGATCTGAGCTCTCCCCTCTGGAAATCAGAGTACAGCCCCAGTGGTGAAAGGGGCATTCGGGTTCTTTACTCTTTAAGAGTATCAATAACACACAGGAAAAATACTCCAATTCATGCGCTGAAATATTGAATGCAGTGAAAGTACGAAGTGTAGGCAACAAAATGTACTTTACACTGTACAGTCTTATATTAGTGGGTTATTATCAATGGTGCATCATGTTTGTAAACCAAGCTTTTTTTTTTTTTTTTTTGTCTTGAAAAGTAAGTTGCCATGTCTGCCATATTTATTGCAGAGTAAAGAGTACAATTCTTCCCTGTGTGATGTCGTGGAGTGTAAAAAAGTACATAAAATACATAAAGTACTAGAGATTGTACTGTAGAGCAACGTATTTAGTTACGGCCTAACACTGTGCAGCCCTGTATATTTATATGTATAGTTTTATTTTCATGTGTGTCTTTTCTCGTGAGAAATCTCTGAAAACAGAACTGATATATAGCACTGATGTATAACCTACAATGGTTTTAATACAGCCTCCCATGTGTGCGAGTCTGTTTATTATGATTCTATGGGAGATGTCAACCTGGGAAACAATATAGAAATGAACTGGGGAGGAAATGTTAACAATCGACAGACACGTTATATTGAGTCGGTTTCAGCACCATGGACAGAGAGCTGAACGGTGATTGGGTCAACGACACAGCGCCAAGGATTAAAGTAATCCGCCTATTGGTCAGAATCAAAGTCACAGCAGGCTGAAGCACGGTGATTGGTCGAGAGTCGGGACAGTCAGGATTTGTTGCCCTATTCATCCCGTTTATAAGAAAATATAATAACAGTCTAATAGTTTACGGGTAGAAATCGTCCGGTTAGCAGCCGCAGTCTATTCAGCGCGTATCTGCAGCCTTCACCGGGGACTGTGCACGGCACGGAGAGGAGCGGCTGCTCTCTGGACAAGGTAAGAAGATTAGGTTTCCCTCGGAATCCGTAATTCCTGTGGCTATGGTGTCCAGATCTCTGTCAAACTGTCTGCGCACATGTACAAAAAAACCGCTGCCTCATTTCATCCATCAAGTGCTGCTTGGACATGACTGCAACCGGAGTGGTGTGTTCCCGGTCCACCTGTGTGTGTGTGTGTGTGTGTGTGTGTGTTTTCACTTGTTAAAATCTTATCACCACCATTGAGTCGTGCCTGCAGAGCTCACATATTAAATCCCCCCCCCCGACAGGATGTCTCAGTTTAGCTTATAGCACCTTTGTTAACCCCCCCCATTGTGTAGGCTGCTGTATATTTTGGGCACTAGTGTAGCGAGATGTGTTCATACACATATGACAATAATCTGCCAGATCTACAGCAATAAGTTACCATAAGTCACAACCTGCAGTTTCTCCCTGTTTGACAGGCTCAGGAGACTGAATAAGGAGTGAATCTAAGCGGCAGACTTGACACTGCATCCACATGGCAGGTCAGTAATTACATATGAACATATAGATTACTGGAAAGCACTGCCATGTGCAACCTGACATTTCTGACTGATATGAAATTATATGTTGCAGAGCCCAACTTCCCCCCACTGCCTGGATTCATTCCACTCAAGCCGTGTTTCTACCAGGACTTTGATGAAATCCCGGAACAGCACCGCAGCATGTGCAAGAAAATGTATCACCTGTGGATGTGTGAGTGGCTTTGGGATATTCAACTTATGTCCTTAGATCAAACTACTGTATAAACTTTGGAGTTTAAGTTTGAGCTATAACTTTTTCTTGAGGGGCTACCTGAATCTACCACAGAACAGCAGAAGCCCTTAAAGGGGATTGAAATCATCTGAATCCTCCTGCAGGTCCCATAAACTTCTCCTCTGTGTTAGCTCATGATAAGAACAGAAGGGCAATGGTTTACAAGGATCCTTTTGGTCCAAAAAGATTTTTATTTTTATTGGCTGTGACTGTTATATCCTGACTGGTTTATTTGCTAATGAGTCATAGCACTGACCAGATGGCCTTGGTTTGAGCAGAGCAGTTAACTTTGAAATTGTGTTTAACAATTTTTGCCAGAAGCACTTTCATCAAAGTTTATTACACCATAAACAAGCAGTACAGTGATATTTGTGATATTGCTCTGGTCTGGAAGCTTCATGCCCGTCCGTGAAGGCATGTAAGGGAGCCAAAGGCAGGGTGAGAGGCAAGAACTAGCCCAAAGCTGCTGCAACTATGATGTATCGGCTGTGACATTAATTTAGCGGGAAGGAATAGAACAACAAGCTGACTACCAATGAATGAATAACATGAAAATAATGACAAAGGTGGAGTTGGGGTGCTGACGCAAGGTTGCAACTGATTTTTGTCAAATGAAGCAAGTCCACAAGTGTCTCTCCACTCCAATGTGCTGCTAATGTGATTTGTTTGCAGGGCACAGACAACAAAACCAAAGATGTTTTCCATATGGAATAATCTTATGTGCACATCAATAAAGATGTATTTCTTGCTCTGAACTCTATTATTACCTCTTTTCTTTCTGCAGGCATCCTCTATTTTGTAATCGATAAACATAAGCAGGTATTCAAATTGCAATCTGCTTCTGGACGTGCTGTTATTATTTTCTCTGTAACAGTTGTTTGTATCTAATTTGTGCATTTCTTGTATTTGGAGTTGCCATTTGCCATATGTTACAATGTGCATGTATTGCATGCACACAGCTTTTTAGACTTCAATGTTATGCAGTTTGTACTTTTTATCTTTGTTTTCTTCCTCATGCCATGTGTTAAAATCATTTGATGCCAACATCATGTTTTTTTTTTTTCTGCTCTGTGTTTGGGAAACTGTGTGTTTACTTAATAGCTGTCATGTTGCAGCTGTGTTTCACTTCATAATTTTGTTGTGAGGCAATTTTCTCTATAGACCAGGATTTGAAATTGATTGGTTTTCTTTGCTAGTTTAGAGAAGAAATATAGAACCAAAGCACAGAGCTCCAATTATAACCAAGTGCAAGTTAAGTGAGAAAGACTGTAGATTCATAATGTCACTAAGAATCAATAGAAAAGGACACACACACACACACACACACACAAAGGCTTGTCAGTGAAAACAGGCAAACTGTAATTAGATATTTCACATTATGTTTACGCTTGCTGTCTTCATATCCACATTTTTCCAAACTCCTCTCTGCATGTGTCTGTATATGCCCTAAAAAGTTTTTTTGTGTGCATCAATGCCTAAACTGCCTCTTTCTGTGGGTCTTACAGTGAATAGTGCCACGCTTGCAGTGAATCTCATCGGCTGCTTTGCTTGGATGTTTGGTGGCGGTGGAGTGACCAACTTTGGACTGGCTATCATCTGGCTCCTCATGTTCACTCCCTGCTCTTATGTCTGTTGGTTCAGGCCCATCTACAAGGCCTTCAAGTTAGTCAAGTATAAGTACTGGTATTCTCATTATAATATTGCATTTTGTGTAGTTGTGTTTTGCTGGCACAGTTGTTGTGGTGGCTTAAAATATAAATTAACGCTAATAACATGTTATTAATATAACAGTAATGTGTTGTATTTAGGTATAAAACATTAAAAGCTATTTTGTGTATTATATACACTTAACAGAAACAATAACTGTGCATTAGATACAATACACTGAGTGGCAGAGTGAATATTTCTGGTTGCACATTGTAATAGTATGTGAACGCAGGTTGGGGTTCCTTATTTATGTACTCAAATACTAAAATATGCACAGGTCTGAGTCCAATATGGCCGATTGGAAGGCAACAATAGATCACAGGACAGTTCCTATCTGGGAACCACTTATGGGATGAGGCTGATTTCTCTCCACTAGTGAGTCACACACTAGTTCTACACACTAGACAAGGACACGATTGTGCAGCCGAGAGCTACTATAAAGTATATAAAGTACAATCAAACAGGGTGATGTTCCTGATACACTAATTGTAGCTTGCTTTGAGCTCACTGTACCTTGAACAAAGATACTTTAAATGTTCCAACAAGTTCTACCTAGAGGCAATGAAGCACTCAGCATCCTCTCGGCCACTTTGTTGAAAGGCAGGGCAAACTCCAATTCCTGTGTTGGCAGATCTTGTCTCATGAGGTGACACGATACAGCGCTAACGTAATCACTGACTGGGGTGCCAAGAAAAATATCTTATGAAATTTTCTCTCCTACGATTATAGACACATTTGTTGTGTTGTCTAATGTGTTGAATGGTGGCCTGGTGCAAAATGCAGCATAAGATCTTGTCAGCTGGTAGATACATAATATCTACTTGGAGGAAGAGAGAGAAAATACAACCTACAGAGAGGTTAAGAGAAGTGAGACACTGCTTGCCATTCTCTGCCACACTGTTACACACCACACAGCATAGCATCAGGCCACTCTTTACTAGTAGCACTCTTTGCTTGACGACACCTAAATGACAAAAAATCCTTAAAATAAAACATTATATGTAAACTAGTGGTTTGTTAGAGGTTGCAGTATGAACTTTTTCTTTTTTTTTCTTTTTCTTTTTTTTAGGAGTGACAGCTCCTTCAACTTCATGCTGTTCTTTTTTGTGTTCATGGCCCAAGTTGGCATCAGCATTATCCAGAGCATTGGGATCCCTGGATGGGGAGTGTGGTAAGAGTCAGAGGTTGGATAAAATAGGATTCAGATTTTTTGCATGTTTGTTTAAATGAACAAATTTATTAATGTTGAATTATTTACTACTACTACTACAAATCTCATAGAAATTACTCATAGAACGAGCTTTAATATCAGTTTTGTGAAAGATAAGTCTTTGTGCAGTGATGCTGGCTTTCACTGCATTCATAATGAAATGTTCCAAGGTAACAGCATGGGTATTATTACTTGACAAATAATGTAAACCATTTGAGTGTAACTCAAGTATATCAAGTATATCATTGTTAAAGTGATTAATTTAAAAACCAGAAGCTGTTTTAATAACACTACAAAATTTGCATTTGAATTAAATATTTTGAGCAGAAGTCCAGTCAGGTAGACTATTTTTTAAAGACCTTGGTCGCTGCTTTCATTAACATGACAGTGATGGACCATCAGAAATTGGCCTCATATAACATTTATGATAGTCCTGTTATTAGATTTTGAGAGGCTGTTAAAGAGCTCCTCAAAATGTCACCTGACTCAGGCTGATGAACAGAAATTACTATTATGACAGCCTCCATAAAGTTTATAAATGTCACCATGTGCAATTGGGTATCCTCATGTATGCACTATAAAACTTTTAAACTTTATATCACAGCACTTAAAGCCCACAAAGTTATTGGCACTTAATGTGCAGATGTTCATTGGTAGTGTCATGAGAAATACCAGACAATCCAATAACAGACGATAACAGTTCACACTGTATTCATGGTCTGTAATTAATAATCTAAATAATCTTTTTTTATTTTTGATGAATTCTGATTTAATGTTAATTTTTGTCTTTTTCAGTGGTTGGCTGGCTACTATCTCCTTCTTCAGCTATAATATTTTGATTGCACTGATCATGCTGGTCCCTACTATCATGTTCACTGCCGTGGCCTCGCTGTCTTTCATTGCCCTCACCAGGGTAAGGATTTAACTAAGGAAAGGTGGAGGTGGGAGTTTTATTGAACAGAAGCTATAACCATCATCAAAATCAATTCTCATATTTCTATTGAATCAATTTACTGTAACTCTCTCTGGCTTCTATGCTGTCTATTCTGTCTTATTGATATAAGTGATAGTAGCATAACTCTAAAATTAGCTAAAGTAATTAAAGCCACTTACCTTTGTTAACTTGTACCTTTCTACAGATCCATAATTTCTACCGTGGCAGTGGGGCCAGCATGACCAAGGCTCAGGAGGAATGGACCACAGGAGCCTGGAAAAACCCTCATGTTCAGGCAGCAGCCCAGGAGGCTGCCATGGGGGCAGCTGCTGGAGCCATGCAGAATCAGTACTCCAGCCCACAATACAATGATAACCAGATGTAGCCCTGTAGGTGTCAAAGAGATGATGTGACAGTTATGCCAAAGTCTGAATGACAGGATTTGGAAGGGTTAGGAAGAGCTCAACATGTCCCACATTACTGTTGATTATTAGGTTATGAAGAAGTGGTTCAGGAAAAAAGAAAGACATTTTAACATTTTCGGTTTTTACATTATGGTCACGTCACTCATTCAGCAAAATTGTCTGTGATTTCAAACAGTTTCATCATTTGACAAAAACAAACATCTCAGTGGGACATTGGTAGTCACCTTCCCATGTTGAAGGGCATACTAATTATATGTCGTGTTTTATATTATTTCTTGTTTTTTCCTGTTCGAGATGAAATGTAACTAGTTTTGAATGTGTATTACTTTAGTGGCTCCATTATAAGAGCCATGTGCTTTGTGTTGACCTACAGTCCTTGCAGTTTTTACAAAAGAAGGGAACATATCATTTTTTTCTTTAAAAATACAAAAATGATGTCGACCAATCTTTGCTGTATTGAAGACTCAATTATTAGTGTTGATCAATGTATTTATTTATATATTTGATAAATTACCTAGGATATCTTAGTTTTCTTTCATTTCAAACTCAAGGGTAAACCAAAGATTCATTGTAATTTTGTAACTTTATTTTAAATGATGCTTATGTCTGTGAAACAATTTCAAGATGTTTCTATGCAGTTTATCGATTCTTGCACTGTGTAATCAAAGAATGTTGCTGTGAAAAACATGTCTTAAATTGGATTTAAATAGAAACAGGAAATTTGATGCCTCTCTGATGTACTTGAAGCTTCCCGTTGACACATTTACCTGCACTGAAAACATCAAATGTACGTCAAAGATGAATGAACTTGTTTTGAATTAGTTCTATGTGAATACAGGAAAAAAAGTGAAATAGTTTACTCGGTTGCTGTAGCCAGTTTATTTTCTTTAGCTTTGTGCTAAATGTCGGTTTAGCATGCTCTTTTCTGAAAGATGTCCAATGCAGTGTTTAAGACAACCTTTCTGCTGCAGTATGGCTTTTTGACCACAGAGAGGCGCTGATGGTTTTAGTATGAAATAAAGCTCTCCAACATATACACATTACCTTCATTCATCCTTCACAGATCATAGTCTGCATTTATAGTTGTTCTTTCTATTTCCAGTTTCTGTCTTTTTGCCTGCCTCTATGTCACTCGTTCCTTTATCTTTATATCCCTATCACAGGAAATGAGGGCTGTGGAAATCAAGGCAATCACTAAACACCCACTCACGGCCACAAATATAAAGTATTGTGCTATTTTGGGATGCATGCGCTCTATTTCAGCAGTAGTCTGCATCTCACTGACAGTTACATGCTTGGCCATTTGGAGAAGCTGGCGCGTTAAGTAGCTCTACTGGAGAAGCAAAGGGTTAAAAGCCTTGCTCAGTGGCACCTCAGGGACAGCTGGTAGTGAATGGCACATTGTTGCTCACTCAGTCTTTCCACCTGACCTTTTGGTTTGCACCGTTCACATTTAATATCTGGAACCATATTCAGTGTGAAATGATGTCCTTTTAAGACATAATACTGAATTATGTGTATTGCGTTTCCAACACATATATTGCAGTACAAAGGTATTTTATATTTTTCTTGAAACTTTTCTCTTTTATACTTCATCATGAGATGAAAGGCCTTTGTGCATTAACCACCCTTGTTTAAATAAAATCGTATCTATTCTTAATGAACTGCTAAATTTAATATCCACAGATTTTAAATAGTTTGTTATACTATTATTGAGCAGTTACTTGAGGAAGTTGCTTTGCTTTGAGCATATTTGTTTCTTGTCTGAGTGTTTTGTTATATTTGCCCCATTTAATCAAGACACTGTACTCAATCATTAAAGTGTGATTTTAAATTGTTTCCAATAGATTACACACAGCAAATGGTTCCACAGCTACATTTAAACACTGTTAACATGGGAGATAAAAAATAGGAGTTGCAGCCTGTTCCTTCAGGTGGCAGTGTTGGTCCTCTGTAGCTGTCTACCACTCACACTGTCCTTCCACCAGGGGCACTATATGACCTTTGTTTTTCTACCCATTTGTCTGTTTATAAAGTCTGTACCAGACCACAAGACATTTGTGATAGTTAGGGTGTTTCACACTTGCCTGACCAAAAATTATATATATATTTGTACATACATATTTTTTTAATTTTACAGGCAGCAAATACAAATTCACTCCTGACATCCTGCGAGCAGGTGACCATTATAAATTAGATCCAAAGTACACTTTAAATTGATTTATCTGTGGATATCCTCCTCCTCCTTGTTTTGTGAATGATAGAATTACTTTCCAGGGAGGGGGATGAAATTATGAAGTGATATAGATACCCAGAGGACCCATCAACAGTCACCAGCAAACACTGTAATTGCCATACACATGGAAATCTCTTGTGACAAGCTGTGACAGCAAAGTCTTGTGCATTCAGGTAGACAGGAGTGCTTGACAGCTACAGTATATATTCATTGATTCATAACAAATCAAAACTGTACAAATGCCTTTTGCTTTTACAATTATTGTCTGACCACAAAATGGGAGAAAAACATCTAACTACATCCCTCTAGTCATTTAATTCTGGCCAGAAAGAAGGTAGATCTGACCTACATGTTAAATTTGTCTTAGGATGGGTTTACATTGAGCTATGGGCTGTCTTAGTGTGGGACTCCCATACAAGCCAAGGTAATCAATATAGTTCCTTGTGTTGGGAGTGCTGTGGTGGCTTTTAATTACCAAGCTGAAAACAGAAGTGGTTGGTTCATATTCTTGTGTTGCAAAGTTTGTCTTTCTGGTCTCTCTGGTTTGGTTCTATTTTGGTGGGCTGCATTGGGTTTTTAGAGCCTTTTCATTGAAAAAGCTAAGCTGCTGCATCTGGAAAGTCAAAGGTTTGGAAAAAGGAGGAAGGGAGGAGGGGGTCCACATAAAGGGCACGGTATGACCAAAGTTGACATAGCACAGAGGGCCTTTTTGTTTTATTTCTCTGGAGAGAGGTGCTGGAGTGCCCTTTAACTGTTACACCACGCATACACAAACACACGTGTGCACACACACACACACACTCATTACCATATGGACAAAGGTGTAGAGAGGTGGATTCATGCACTCACACAGGCACACACTTATGCTCATGTAACACACACAGTCACACATGCACACATGGAGCTGGGGTCCCACCACCCGACGTGTCTCCTATAAAACTGCTTTCTGAAGTCAGAGTCCCACTCAGACCTCCTGTGGGTAAAATCTAACAGAGTTCAGATGAGGGACAGGGTTAGGAAGGAAGTGCTCTCTGCTTAACATGGTTATTCATGCAGGGTTGAAAATACAGCCAGGGTTTTTGGGGTCAACTTCCTATCTGATACTGGCCACAACCCTCAATGTGATGTCATGCGACTTTGGTCATTTACGCAAACACCCCAGCACTAATTACTTTGACTTACACTTTTCAGGGCAGAAATACTATGCTGTTTACTTATTCTGTTCTGATTTACCTGATGTTCCTATACACCTGAATGCACCCAAACTCATTAGCCAGTTTGCTAATCACTGTAGACAAAGTTGACTAAGACTAATAGTGAACACATGACAAGAATTCAGAGCAAATGTTTAGACTGATTTTGCCAAATGACCTAAAGAAACAGACTGGAATCAAATGTGTGGGAGTGAATCAGTTAACTCTGCCTCTGTGAATGTACATCTGCAGCCTGAGGTTTTGCAAATTGGGTGGTTAATGATTAAATTGGCTTAAATGAATTAAAAAGTAAAAAAGGAGGAAAAAATAATTATGTTAGTTTCCAAAATTTTCCATTTGCATTTCTGTAAAGAGGTTACTGTCAATAAAGTCTCTTACAGCTGGTGGCCCCCATGCCATTAGTAACATAACAGCAACAGAAACTAAATCAAAGAATTTCACTGAGATGATCAAAAGTTTGCTGTGTCTTGAAATAGACATCATACTTTCATCCCTGATGTGAAAGTAAACCACAAGAAAGTTGAAATCTATCTATCTATCTATCTATCTATCTATCTATCTATCTATCTATCTATCTATCTATCTATGCTTGAGAATGAGATCTGTCCACTAAATGTGTCAGAATGTCACTGTCAAGTTTCTCCTATCTAGACTGAACTATGCTTACCTTAGTTTAGCATAAAATAAACTAAGCTAAGGTAAATTAAGCTAAAATAAACTACAATAAGCTAGGATGAGATACGATAAATTAAGCTAACTAACTGCTGGCTGCACATTCATATTTACCAGACTATGCAAGAGAGGCAGTGATCTCCTCATCTAATTTTCACACAAAAGACTGTAGCTTAAGTGTATTTCCAAAAATGCCAAACTTTTCCTTTAACAGCAAACTGACATCTGACATTCAGCTTTGAAACCACAACATGGGTGCAGTCCCGGTTGGACTTTGATATTTGTGTTGACACAAACTCAAACAAACACAAATCAGCAGCTCCCAAAAGCTATTGGCATCATACAACAAAAATTTCCACCCAAGATCATCTTTACATGTGCATTATGAGAGGAATCAGAGCATCCAGCCAGCTAATAAGGAGGGGTCACCCAGCTGTCTGGAGCAGGGCCATGTTAGTCAGCTACAGCGAGGGAGTGCTGCTGCCACCAGCCTGTGAAATCACTGATCTGATGATGGGAGTCGTCCCCTGACAGCACAGGAAACGGTGACAGTGGAGGTTGGAGAATGACTCTGGTGAAATATGGGCCTGTCAGAGGGGAGAGAGGCTGAGACAGTGGTGCAGGGCCGTCACTCCCCGTGGCTGACTTCATCATTGACGCTCCCTACGGAGCCAGTGGAGGGGTGGGTGGTGGAGCAGGGGTTTTGCGAGGACCTGATTAAGGCTGTAAGCCCATCTTCCTTC
This sequence comes from Rachycentron canadum, assembly GCA_038496675.1. Classification (NCBI taxonomy): domain Eukaryota; kingdom Metazoa; phylum Chordata; class Actinopteri; order Carangiformes; family Rachycentridae; genus Rachycentron; species Rachycentron canadum. The sequence goes on along the minus strand of CM076648.1, from coordinate 4,443,554 downwards.
TACAAGATCTCCTCATTTGTTCCAATTGCCTGGGACTATAAACACGAATATCCCAACTTCAATTTCTGTCTTTCAAGGAAGGAAAGCCTTAATGAGAATTTATTGCCCTGTTGTTGTAACGGTGTGGACTCCCAGGGATCCATTTGCATACTCCTTGAAATTGATGAGCGGGTAAAGTGAGGGAAGTAAGTTGTAAGAAAGCGTGCTTTTTCTGCAGCCGACACCAAAGACAAGCCAGATGTTTCAGTGATGGGGCAGGTGGTTTTTAAACAGTCAGGCAGTACACTTGAGTGTGTCTTGTGCCTATGACACGAGCTGCTTCTTTGCCCCGCATAACGCCCATCGCTTTCGATGTGGAGTGTTACCACAAGTAGTGAAATGTTTGTTAACTCAGATATATATGGTGGCATCAGCTCTACATAAAGTGTGCGAAGGATGAGCTATTATCAAAACAAAGCCAGCAACTGCAGCTGCATGTAAATCAGAACACTGTTTTTTCCCTCACTATTCAAATGTCCTCAGCCATTCACTATCTCCCAGCCAGTGGTTTCTCATCTGCCTCTATTCTTCCTTTACAAAGCCAGCCTTTCCTCTTACCTTTCCCATGCAGCAATGTGTTTATCCCTACGGAAATGAAGATTTCTTCACATCTTTATTCATTTAATTAGGTTGCAAAGCAGAGCTGGAGCCAGAAGATGAATTACCTGTGGCCTTGATATTGTTCCATAGAGTCTCTACACAGTAGGCTCTGCAGAAATTAGACCTTAAGTCTGGAGGTGGGCTTTTTGGCAATGTCGACTCATAGACTAGTCCCTATTTTCTCTTTCCACTAAATTCAATTATCCTCACATAAACTTGCTGCAGTGAAGAGTGGAGGTCTCAAGACAAGTCTGTCTCATTGTAGGGTCGGTCAATTAGGGTGGAGCAGTTTGAGTCTTTGTCAACAATTAGTCATTTTATTATTATGGGGAAAAGTCTAACTAATGTACTTTGTAACTTTGCTGGACCAAGAGAATGTCAGGATGACAGTCTTATGTTTTTATGATTACATCTATAAATCTTACTAATTACCATAAAAAAATACAAAACTGTCTTAGAGAAAACCCAAACGAATAAATAAAGACACATGCATTTAGTAAAGTAGCTTAATTAAACTCTTTCACATGCAACATGCAGATTGTAGAGGCAACAGCACCCCAGACAAAAAGTCGGATTAAACACAAACAATAATTAGAATTTAAACACAAACACTGCCTCATGATGTGACCTCAGCATGAACCAATACACACACTGGCTGTGGCTAAGAAGAGACTGGGATAGGGAAGGTAGTGAAGCTAAACGTTGTCATCAGTGTCATGGCAAACTTATGATTATGCACTGCATGAGTGAAATCAATGTCAGATCAACTAAACTATCTGGTGCACAGGGGAGGGAAAAATGGAGAAGGCGAAAAGAGGATAGGAGGAGGAATTTTGCAGCCTAATAATATTTTTTTTAGGTAAGTAAGGCACAAATTACACTCACCCAGCACTTTATTAGGAACACCTGCACACCACCTTATTCAAGCAACCATCCATTGCATCAGTGTAGTGTGGAAAATCATGAAAAAACAGGTAAGGAGTTTGAGTTCATGCTCACATCAAACATCAGAATGGAGAAATAAAATGTCATCTCAGTGACTTTAACTGTGATGTTAAGACTGGGATTTTCACACCCCACAGTATCTAAAGTTTGCTAGTTTACATTCAATTGAAGACTGAAAAAAAAAAAAAAAATCCAGGTCTGATGAATCTGGATTTCTGCTGAGCAACACAGATGATAGGTTTAACAGTTTGAATCCATGCTCCCAACCTGCCTTGTGTCAACAGTCCAGGGGGGCACACTTTGGGCCCTAATAACATTCAATCATGGTTTGAATGTTGCAGCTTATCTGAGCGTTGTTGTGGACCATGAAAAGTCAGTTTCTGGAATAAATAAGCCATCTACAATACCAATGGGCCAAGCAGCAGCTACTTCATCGTGTCGTCATTTTCAGTACAACAGATATAACCTTATTATTGCATAAGTCTGTGCCTACACAGAAGCAATTGTTGACTTTTTCAACTAGGAATGGTCTCGCACCTCCCCCATCCCACCGCAATCACACACACACACACACTAAGAGTGGAGGTGGGCTGAGCCTATTTCACAGATGGATCGTGCATCTGTCAGAGCACGACAGCACGACAGTTGTAGTGGATCAGGGGAAAAGCATCCATGATGTCCTGCTCATCAAGAGCTCTTGCATGTTCTGTGTTGATGGACAGGAAAAAGCTTAAGTCCTTAATTCTCTGCTTTTGCTCCTCATGTCGTAAATAAGAAAAGCTGTGGCAGCATGAGCAATGTACATCAAAGTCAAAGTCAAATTACTAAACGTGTCTTTGAATGGCTGGAGAAAGGAGACAAATGATTGTGATCACAGTTGCTTTTCCTGCTGCCTTTTTTGGTCAAGGAGCTGTCAAACGTGGTGCAGCTCTGCAGACAGGTTGTCAGTTGTTACCCCATGGTGCTGTGCCATGGTTTACAGTTATTCCATCTCAATAAGGCAGATCTAAATCCCGAAACTAAATGGTCCATCGTCATCGAGTACTTAAACCATGTACATTGTTTGTACCATATGTGATTAAATGGCTGCATTTGCAGTCTCAGGATACGGTGCCTTGGTTCATCAGTGGCTGGCTGATGTCAGATATAGACTAGCTGGTCCTGCTGCTGCTGTGGGTCAAATGAGGTCAGTGAACATGCTTGGGATCCATGCTGTTGCTCTGCTCATCCAACGCATTGTTGGGGACAGCAGGGTCTGCCTCTGCTGGAGATTCTGGTTGTTTACAGACATATTTTGAGGAAGTTCTTGCTAGCTACATCAGCCAAGTTCACTGCCTTATGACACAACCTCTGGCATGCTTTTGTGAGCATTTCCACTTGTATTTTATCGTGAAAACGTCAATGAAAATAATCATTCACCCAAACTATCCATGATTGATTAATTTATCGCTTATAACAAAAACTCCTCACCTGCACTGTCCAGTATCCAGCTATTTATTTCACAGTCACATTGGTTGAATCTGGGATAAATTAATTAATAGTAAATTGATAATATAAATAATAATGAATAATTTACGAATTAATAATTAGTTTATCCCTGATTCCCTTACATCTCCTTTTTTGAAAAAGCCAAAGTGTTTCCACATGCCAGACCTGAAATGCTGTTTGAAAATTGAATTGGAGTAACGTTAAACATTTCTTAGCTATTAAAAATGCTTAAAAATCATCCACATAAAGTTACTCGTGCTTAAATACAATGTGCAAATTTTTAGAATGGATACAGTCGATTGTTTACCTTGCAAATCGATTTTAGATCGATATACGTCCTCCGTGAAAGACAACTTGCTGAGCGCCTATTGATGTAGTTGGATTGTAGAAATATTAATTGATGAATCGTTACAGCCCTAATACGCCTATAACCTACACATACAGAGTAACACATATTAACAGAAACAGGCCAAATCCACCAGTAACTCCAAGCTGCTGCTGCCATGTCACAAAGCAAATGTTATCTTAAACTGATTTCATGAACATCACTAGACGTGAATCCAATAGAACACCTTTGAGATTTGACTGTGCTGCTGATAAATCTATTGAAATGACATGAAACAGACATGTCAACATGAAGCAGAGTCTCAAAGGATTCTTGTGGAATCCATGGCACAAAGAAATGAAGCTGTCATCGGAGCAGACGGTGGGTCTAACCAGTGTTAGTGTGGTGTCCCTTTTAAAGTGGTTGGTGAGTTTGTGTTTGTCACCATTTTCACTGCTTGGTTAGGAGCACAACCTTGTATTCTTGGCTTAGCTAAAAGTGGCGAAGCCTCAGTGGATAATGGAAGATGCAAGTTGTCGTCACAGGCGTAACAACCTACATAACCTACATAAGTTGTCTGTATCCATCACAGATCCCCAGGGTTCAACCTCATCCACCATCACCTACAGACAGTGCAACTGTTATCCTGCTTCACTGGTAGAAATTTAAGCAAAATGACATTCATGAGATGCGGCCCTCATTTTGTCATGACTGGCAACTTCAAACCATGGAAAAGGTGTTTCCTCATGTTTTTCATCAGCAGCATTACATCCATGGCTTCCGTGCCTGTGGGGTTTTGTGTATCCGATGACGTCTCGCCACTGTGAACGCTGGAAGATCTAATCAGTGCTGCTTCACTTCACTTGATCTGTTTCCTCAATTAGGTTGCAAGCTTGCAGCTGCAAAAATGCTTGTTGGTTTACATAGGTTTGCTGGTAAAGTAAATGCAGCTTGTTGTAAGGGGAAATATTTGTCTTGGGGTTTTTTTTCCCGCTCCATACAGATTTTCTCCTTCTTGATCGGACGTAACAGTTTGCTGCTCAAAGCAGACTATTTACATATGTAATGGATTTGCTCATGTTGCAACCTGATCTCTGTGCAGTCAAGAGTCTTTCCCTTTTTCATATGCTGCTTGACTTCCCTAGGGATGGAGCCCCCTAGTGCAGAATGCTTAACAATACATAGTGTGTCTGGTTTAACTCTTGGATCAAGAAGTGCAATGATGCTGTACATCCTGTCAGATAATCAGTATCACCTGACTCTTGCAATCACCTCATAATCCAGCAAGTGGCTCTGACCATTTATACCAACACTTCTTCCTGCTTCAGGCTGCTCATTGTGCCAATTTGTCCCTCCAGTCTCCTCCCGTTCTACTTTCTTACCACGATACTTGTGCTGGATATCTCTGGCATGGTGCATCATGTATATTACATATCTCAGCAATACAGTATGTCTGCTGGGTTTTGTTCTGTACACCCCTCGGGGTATTTTTAGGTGCTTCACTCAGAATCTCACACTGTTTGGATTTATTTGGGAAACACCCTCTAGCACATTTCTGATAAATACAATTGCATATTCATTTGTTGCAAGAAATGGTTCTAAATAATTTACATATCTCTAATTTAACCGCTTTGACAGCCAGTGCAGACGCTGCAGTTGGAAATGTGCTGCAATATGTCCTTTTCATTACCAACAGCATGAACACGAAGCCAGCAGTTTTGAAGGAGGCCTCTGGTGGACATTGTGCATTTGTATCTATAATACCTACCTATAATATAAGACTTCATTTATGCTCCTTCACTGGCAACTGCATGAAAATATGTAGAAGCAAAACAGAGGCATACTTATGAAAAAATTATTTTTAACAGAAACTTTTCAACAGGACAAGCAAAGTCTATCCAGTCTTTTCTGGAAAAGTGATACCTCTACACAAAACAATTCAATACATAATTTGGCCTCTCTCTCCCTCATTAGGAGTTATCCATCAGCCGCCACCCCTCCCCTCTCGCTGTCTCTCTCACACACATATACAGACAAAAATATACACAGACACACACAAGCTCATGAACATAAACACATATGCTCAAAGTCGTGCACTTGCCTGCACGTACTGCTTCCAACATGATGTTGGAATGGAGTGATTTCATGTGAGCAGCCTGAACAAACAGCCCATACCAGGAGGAAGTCCCATCACAGGGGTCAGGGTTTTGTTAGGACGGACCAAATATGAGAGTGAGAACTGCGTATGAAAACAACCAGATAATGGATTCTCATTCCTCCAGGGGACAGGAAATACTTCTACGAAGAATGTCTATGTGTTTTCCAAATACCATATTTCACCACCGAAACCAGCTACACCGAGTTACAGTTTTATTAGGCACAGGCTATAATAGAATGCTTTCAAAACAAAGATGAATTATTCTTTTTGAAACTTTGAATGTCCAGTTTTTTCTAACAGCTGGACTCCAGCTGAAAACTTTGAAACATCCTCACTTTAGCCAGGCCTCCTCTCTGACCGACTGTATCTGTGTGTGTCTGTTCCAGTGAGTATTGTGTTCTGTGTGTTTTCTGTTTGTTTTTTTTTTTGTGTGTGTATTCCTCCTTTACCCAACTACTCCTCTCTTTCATTCCTTACATCTTATTCAAACAAGTTCATAAGTAGTAGTAGTGTTTCTGCACAGTTTGCAATTTTTGTTCACTCTTGGATGCTTTTCAGTTTAAAGTAACTACACATTATCTTGACTTTCAGTCATCAAAGTGTGATGACGCTTGTAATCGCTGTGCAAGTACTATTCATTAGCCAACATTTCCATTTCCACACAGGAGTTTGACACATCATTGCCAATATTCTGGTCTAAGTCATTGTACTGTTTGGGTATGAAAAATATGCAACTGCATCAGAGGACTGAAAACAAAGCAAAAATAGTAATGTGATTTCCTCCTTATGTCTAAAACAACAACTATTACATTTTGTGCAGTTCTACATTTAGTTTTAATGACATTATAAACTCCTCTCTCATTGTGGCAACACAGTGTTGTGTTCCATGTAATGACTCCTCATGCATAATGTGTTATTTACTGCCTGAGGAAGCCAGATGTCAAAGAGAGTAAACCTGTAGAAATGAATAGATCTTTGGCTCTGTGGTGGGGATGTGTGACGGTGACGGAAATATGACCCAGTCAGATAAAATTTCAGGATGTCTACACACATCTCAACATGCCAGATTGTAGAAAGTCAACAACAGCATGAAAACTAGTCTGACTGATTCATGTATGCAGAGAGCTGGTGCCACCACACAAGTTGTTGCATTTGTTGTTTGGTGTTTGTAAGCAGCTTACATGCAGTGCGTGTTTTTCTGTATTTATAAAGGTCTTGCATCCCTGTCTATAACAAAATCACATACAGTACCTGGGAAAATCCCTTAATGCATTAAACATATTACACCTAATCTTTTACGAGGAGGATAATATCAGTAATTTGTCACACCTGTCATATGGTATTTCCTTTGGATCAATTGATGCATATTCTGTGTAAACCTGAAGATATGGTCTCATATGCAGCACAGTGAACCGCTGCTGCAAGAGTGCTGCTGAGCATTCATATTTAATTCTCAGTACACAGCAGATGTGTAAATGTATTTATTGTATATGACATTTTGACAGGTGTTCACTGTTAGGGAAATACAAATTTCATCACCACATGTCAAAGATGCCGTATAACTGTCACCTATTCTTGTGCTGTCGATTCACTGAGTGTCAGAATCACATGTTGATGCATCTCTCTCAGTGAGTGTACAGTATAATCAGGAACAACCAGAGTAAAATACCTGTTAAGATCAAATTAAAGAACTATTTACAGTACAAGTTGAAACATGAACACGAACACGAAATACCTATATGTATTAGTGTGAATTGGATACCAGGGACTAGGTCTATTCTACTTTTAAACCATAACGCCTGTTTCAAAAACCATTTGTAATTGCAGAATGAAAACAAACTTAACCAAATGTTAAGGTAAAAATGTCACAATATTTGATGAATACATATTGATTAAACCATAATTATTGTTAAGATTTTTACCAAATATTATTCTTGCAACTACTTTCCCCATGTGCAACATGAAATTATGATTGATAATAACACAATGGAAGAGGGATTATTAATCATTTACTGACTAAGTTTGTTTGGCTTCACTGTAAACAGAAGTATCTGACCCCTATTTACTCAGAAGTCCAAAGGAATGATTTCTGCCACAAAAATTCTGGGACCTGAAATATTGAACCTAGGGTGTCGGCAAGTCAAGCAGGACTTAAATGTTATGAATTATGAGTTTAAATTTGTAATATTAAGACATTAGCGACAGTCATCCCAAATCATGCGTTCTTTGACAAAAGCAGTAGATTTGAGGGTTTCAGCTATGTACCGCAACAGAGTGGTAGGAGGCCACAGTCAGCCATTGCAGGGGTTTCCAATGGCAACCAAACATGTAACAGGAAACAACAGCTCACTCAGTTGGAGAGGTAGGTAGAGACGGCTTTTTGGCACTCTGCATCATCATACTAAGTTTGTAGCAGTAGTGTTTTTATCCAACAACACATACTATTTGAATAATTAAGATTATCAAGAAAATATATAAATTCATTAGATTTCACAAATTACAGTAATAGGTCCGAAAGAATAAACAAAGTACAGTAACAGCAAAATATTCTCCATCATTAAAGTCATGCATCAGTGGAATATTTGTATATACATTCTTCGAAAGGTATAGATGACCTATGTGCCATCTGACCAGTGTTGGTGGTTGAAGAAAAGACCCTTAAGACTGTAAACATATATCTTTCATACTGTGAGTCTTGTTTTCTGGAAAGCACCCTTTTCTGCCAGCTGAGCTCCCTGTTCCTGTTTTACTGAAATAAGAAAGGACAAATGGGGACACAATGTGTATATCCAAGGACTTGGAGAAGTACAGCACCCACTGTTGACCATCACACTTAATGATGACTTACAATTTGATGGAGCTGACAAATAAAATAGGACCTGCTTTCTTCCTCTTGCTGTTAACACAACATTAAACAGTATGTGCCCAGAGAGTCACAGTATCCCAGCCTGACTCACTGAGGCAGTGGAGAGGAAAAAAGGAAAACTATGTTATGGTTCTTCTGAGTCACTGGGCATCTCCCTCTCTGTCCACACGCTGCATGGATAAGTGCACTTGGGAAGACTTGTCCCTTAATTTTATTTGTTGGATTTCTGCTGAACCCTGACTTGAGAGGAGCCACTAATTTCAGCGCCGCTACCATTTCATGCTTTATTCATAATTCAAGCCATGACACTCTGTGGTGGGTGTGCAAAGATATTTGTGTGCAGATACAGTAAAGACTTTTTTTGAAAGTCAGTGATGTGTCCTAGCATGTAACCAAACCTAACTGATAGTACTGCAATATCAAAAATATAAATGTTTGGAAAGTATTATAACATAGATTGCAGGGATCTGAACTGTTGATTCATTATTTGGATATCAACGTGCAATATGCATTATGCAGCGTTATGTGTGTGTGCCCACTTTAAACCCCCACATTCTTATCAGTGCCAGGGGAGCCCTTGTTTGCCATGGGTCCAGGATACCAAAACAGAAAAGTAGAGACAAACAACATCAACAATGAACCAACAACAAATGGATTCCATTCACATTTCACTCTAGTATGACAGTCTTCCAGTGCCTGATCAAGACCTGTAAAATAAACAGACAACAAAGAACACATCTGTTAGAGGAACTGCAATGCTCCAGTGAAGAGCTTTGGTGCAGTAAGAGATACAGCCTATGTGGTAATAAACAGTTTGATGAAGCTTAAAGGAAAATAGTTGCTGATAATTAACACAGATTTAGCTTAAAATGACATTTAAATTTTTACATCATACGTCATATTCAGTATCTTTAGACCATTTTATAGAAGCTCCATGTTCACACATAAATAGAAAACCACTAAGAGTGATGAAGATGAAGACGCACTATTAAAAAAAAAAATGTGTCTCTGACTCCTCTTTTGCTTCCAACTGTTGCTGTGAGTGTTAATTTCAAGATTCAGAATATCCAGTCACATATTTCAGGTTCTTTAATTGGTATATTAAGATTTTTTTTTATTGTTATTGTGAATTTGAGGTAGCAATTTGACCTCAGGTCGACCTCAGGTTAGTTTCTGCTGTATGTTCTCGTACTGTTGCGACACATGAAGGTTGTAGTGATAGTGATGGTAGATTTACTCATTTACAAACACATGGCAATTTAGTTGCAGTTATTTCTGCTGTAATGGGACCTTTAATCAAATAGATTTTTCATTTGTTTACTGTCATTTTAATATAAACAGATCAATTAAATCATCTCTGTTTCATTATATCAGCGATATTACACAAACAGTACAACAAAATCTAATCAAATTTGAGATAAGTGAATAGTAACAAACAAGATGTGCTTTTATATTCAAAGGAAACCATATTAGCGTGGACATAATGTAATTGTTGTGCATTTTTGAAAACAACTTGCTGTCACTGTCTAAACATTATATCCAGCTTCATGGAACTCTGGAATTGCTTTGACAAACATATTTCTTTCTTTAAGCGTATGTTTCACTGTGACAATGAAACTAGTCCGACTCGAGTTCTTGACACAAGTCATTTTAAGAGGATATAATAATAATTCTGAGTGCAAAGATACACCTCCTTATAGTGCTATTGAAATACCACTACATCTCCCTTTGAGGGTAAAATATGAATGTTTCAAAGGCAATTAATTCTAACCGGAGAACATAATTCATTAAATTATCAAACATTTCAGCCAGGAACCCATTACGTCGACTAAGCAATTCAAAACACAGAGGTTCTTCATAAAAGGGCATTAAGTGGCCACTTTATCAAGTGGTTCACTGCAACTCATGGGTGGGGAATGACACAAACCCTTATTTAGAGCCTGCTTTTTACTGTCCATTCAACAATAGATATCTGTAAAATGGTCCAGGGGTTCATTGTACAAAAAAATAAAAATAAAAATAAATAAATAAATAAATAAATAAATTGAGATGCTTACATTCAATGAACATACATACAAAAAACAAACAAGCTGTATATTCTTACTTACTGTGCTATTTTGCAGTTGGTTGTTCTAACAAACCGCCCTGTGTAGTGAATGTTACACCGGACCACATTGTTGGTAAAGTCTGACTCCAGCACCAAGAATTTGGGATTAACCTGGAGCTGGAGACAGAGGACAGAAGGCAAATTATAATTCACCATATTCACTAATCTCATCAAATTTGCTTAAAAGATAATGTATTTAGTATAAATTACATTGTACACATGTATAGATTTTCTTTGTGTGAACTGTAGACCTACCTCTTGCAGCCACATTGACCAAATAAAATATGCATGAAAAACAGACAATGTGATGGATGGGAAACCTGTGCCACTGAGCCGTGAAGTGCTGCATCTTGGAAAAGTCTGGATAACTAGTTACCCAAAAACTTCCAAATTTTACAACCCGGATCAATTTGTTTTCGTAGCCTAGGCCCAAGACGTGACCCTGTGCTGTCTGTGCACACCAGGTCCTCACTTAACTCTTACTTTTAGTATGTAGTTTCCAGGTTGGATATCTGTGATATCAATCCACTGGCAGTCGATATCAGCATTGTATGTATCGTAGCAGCCTGGGCTCAGACCCTGGAGAAAGAAATTGGAAGAAGGGGCGACACTTGGGAAGAATACTGATCTGAGTCAAAAACGGAGGGAATCTTGAGTGAATGGTCAAAAGGCACAAATACAAAATCAAGCTGTGGCTACAATAGTGTATAATAGCATACTTGTGTGGATAGTGGCCTAGTGGTTGATAAAGCATGTTTTGTACCAAAAGCATTGCGAGTATCACCTAAAGTAATATCATCTATCATCACAATCTACGCTCATGTTTCCGCTTGCTGTATTACCTGAGTGTGAGCAGTGCAGGCATAGCGCTTCAGGTGACCAAAGTCACAGGTGGTGTCCTCCAGACAGAAGCTAGCCTTGTGACCTTCTGCCACTTTACGGCCAGTGCTGACCTCCAGCAAGTCATAATGGCTGAACTCATCCATACTGTGGTAGTGCCTGTCGGAACAAGCAAAAGGGTGTGGATGTAGTCAAAAATGAAACAATCAAAGAGTTCAAGCAAGTATAAATCTGTTATGTAACCCAAGCAACAATATTTGAGCAGAAGTTATTCAACTTTATTACGGCACTGTCATTTTGACACAAAGTGATGGAAATGTCTGTATGATGCTTTTAAGACATAGCGTAAGTGAGATAAACAGTCAATGCCATGATTGTGTATTTCCACCTTGAAACCGCAGTGAAACAATAATAGAGTCATGAAAATGGATTCAGACAGTCAGGGTTTTATTTGTCATACCAAGGAACCAATTCTGTCAATTTGCGAAGATGGGGGATGGGCAAAATAAATGCAAAACCGTGTCAGTACAGAGAGGCAGAGTTTGCATTGGCAAACTAACACCATGTCAGCCACTACCAGTTACAAGACAACAAACCACATGAACAAATAACTACGTTCACCATTAACATATGTCTTTTGATTTTGCTGCACAACAGACTCCTCTTCTGGGTCTGGCTCTGACTGAGACTCAAACACGTAGCTGATTCTGTCTGATGTTTTCTCTAACACTAACTAATCTTGATATACACTGCTCTTTCACCTGTCAATTTAATGCAAGCACCAGTGGTGGGCGGGGAGCAAGGCCTGATCAAGATGCTCTTCCAGCCATCCAGTTTTCCTTTTTTGACTTTGTATGTAGGAAAACAACATTAAACAAAATATGAATTAGTATTTTTTATATAGTATAAAACGTGTCTCGAGAGGAACTTGTGAAAGTGTACTTTTAATAGAAACAGTGCATTGAACTGTAAATTCAACCTGTTGACCTCATCTGTTCACATTTTCGTAAGTGATGTTACACCCTGACTGAACAAATTATTTAATATGAAAGGACAATGGATTCTAATTAATGGAAACAATAAAGCATTTCTGAAGCACGGCATTAACACCCTAATGATGTATGAATGTTGTTAATTAGCCTGTATCAGTCGGCAAGATCAGAGGTGTTTGTGTGTTTGCTAGTGTGTTGGCCTTTCCGTGTGTGCGTCTGCAATAGTGCTCATGTTTAAGCGAGCATGCACACATTTGTGTGAGCATGTGTAACTTGGTGTGTGTGTAATTATAAGAGTGTATTTGTGCATTGCTTTCAGTGTGTTTGCACAGCTTTAGCAGCTTAGGAAAGCCTGGATGCACATGGCCACTGATCATCTCAACTGAACCAGAATATGAACCAAGTGACTCTCAGCGAGTGAGTCTGTCAGTGAGTTGGTCCATTTGACATCATCATATTAACTGCATCATGGCTTGGACATGTCTCAGCTGTTTTTTCAACATAAAAGTGGTACATGCTAACAAGTGTATATTTGCTCTAAGGACAGTGATAACATAATTCCATGTTGATTGGAAAAGCTCTACTTTTGCTCATTATTTTGATGGATTTATGCACAGCAGCAGTAACTCAATTATTGAAACACAAAATTATTATTAAAAAATGCCCTACAGTCCCATTCGCCTTTTTTTTATTTTCTCCTCATCTACATGATTGAATGTTGCTATGTAGTTGCTTAATTTTTCTAATTTTTAATTTCTTTCATGAAAAAGATGCATCTAATGAATGTGAAAATACGCAAATGCAAATTCAAAGCTGTTTTTCTCTGTGATTTTTGTTTCTGTAACTTGCGTGTTCATGTCTAAACAGCCCTGTTTGCCAGCATCAAACAGTTACTACAGGGAATGTTGTGATGTATACTATTTAGCAGATATACTACATCATATGAAAACAGTCAGCAGTAAGTCGTGTTGTGTGGTCAGACAGTATAAAAGTGAACAGATGGCAGAAGACACCCAATAACATGAACAGACAATGCTTTTCAACAGCACTGATACTTTAGGTAAGTGATACACTTCAGGTGGAGTGAATACAGGCACAAATCTCATGGGATCAAGTGAATATGGAACAGACTGTGCAGCTCCGCTGAATATGAAGCATGGCTGTCAGGTCTCTGTCAATGACATCATTTGTCAAAGGCACAACAAATGCAGCATGCTTGGAGTAAGAATCTAGCCTCTATATTTCAGACAGCAAGGTTTGTACAGAATGAAGGATTTTCTCTGTACACGTGTTTGAAAATGTAATCATAGCCATATCTATAGCAATCTGCACTACCTTAACAATAAATCCTACATTTATGATATTCAGAAAGTTGTTACTCTAACTCTGTGGTCACTTCCGAGAACGTTTTTGTTGTGCTATGGTATTCCATGTTCAACGCATACTGACAAAGTGCTGAATATTAGTTTTTAAAGCACACATTGGCACAGCTACTATATTTCCTAATTAGAGACACATGAACACATTATTCCGACATACGTCTTTTTATACATACATTTTACTACTACACAGTAGTGTAGTAGTAAAACGTGACAACCTTCTTTGAGAGGACACCCAATTAAAATGAGACATCGCAAGATTTGAACACAGCTTCTAGTAGTTATTGAAAGTTTATTAAGAAAATTTATTTCCATTATTCCCTGACTCTTAAATTGCTCCATACAGTATACTTAAGTAGTGTTGACTTTAGCTGTTGTAGCAGGTGAGGTAAGCACTGGATCTTTTACAGTCAGACAAACTCAGACTATATAAATATTGCCCTTTTGCCTTACTTCATGGCCCATGTTTCAACATAGCAACAGCTTTTACTGGAACAGTCATTAAAGATTGAAGGATGACTTGGAAGGAAAAGTGGGTACTTTCCACTGATGGAGAAGTGACCATTCAAGGACTCATTCTTTCCATAGGAGAGGCAATCAATTAGGAGTTACTCTCAGGTAGAAACCTGTCTGCTGTTATCTGGGGCTCAACACTTACTTTATTGCAATTATGGGCAGAAATGACTTTTTGCTTGTCTTTTTTATGAGCTTATTTTATGTTGGGCACATGGGTACACATGCAAATTGTGCAATGCACACATGTATGTGCGTGCATACATTCAAATACGTGTGTGAATCAGGGTAGGAACTGGAGCCCGAAATCTTGAAGCATAGTCTTTGTTTGTCTTCCTAAACCTGGCATTCATTTCAGGGGCAATCTTGAGATGATTATCTACAGTATATTTGTGTGTGTGTGAAATAGAAAGAAAGAGTAAAGTGAGGCAGAGAAAAAAATTGCGAGTGGGAGGAGCTGGACTACGAGGTGCCTGGAAAGGTCCCCAGCCTCCTTGGATTCCTGGATCCCCTCACTGACTATGTCAACGATAGAGAATGTAGTGTTGGAATAACACATAAAGGATTTAACAAGAATAGCTTGTCATCGTAATGTACAAAACATTCCAGGTTGTCTTCGTAGTCATGAGTCATTTTCCACTTGTGTTGCAACAAACAAGGCTTTGAAGGTTTCTCAGATCAGAGTTTGGGTTGTAAAACAGAGACGACTACAGTAGGTTCTTTGAGAACTATCCAGCAGTGGCCTGACATTTGCCTTCCATGAAGTGCAACCAGGAGATGAAGACATATGTCAAAGCACCTGCACAAACAGCAGCCACGATCTTTGACCAGAAAGGTCACATAGCTTACTGAAGCTGACTGAGATGAATTAAGCATAAACTGCAGTACTTTTTTTTTTTTTACTTTTGGAATATCAAAAATAAAAAGTTAAAGCAAACAAATCAAACACTTTTAATGACTTCCAATGCTTTCCACACTGATTGGTATAAAAAATTAATTCTACGTGGAATTCTGTGTACTTTTTGGGTAAAGAAAAATACACAGATTCCTACATTTTCACAGCCCGTGATACTCAAGAGGATGCTGTTCCCTTTCTTTTTTCTAATACTCAAGCGAGAAAGCTAGGAGTGAATGTAATGAAAAGCAAAACCGTCAACTACATAGCTTATTTGACAAAAATCTAGGGCAGGAAAGTTTATTGTGAGAATCTGGGCTAGAGATTTTCTTCCCCTAAAGAGATTTCTTTGTAACCAAACACTGTGTCCCAGTAACCCACATCCATGCCATCATACTTTAGCGGCTGTGTGATCTGGTGTCACAGATTGACAGGGAAAATGGATTGATTTGTCATTCTGATCACACAGCCAGTGGAATGATTGCCTTGGCTTTCTGCCCCCTGGGAACCACTGTGTAAATGCAGACTGATGTCAGACAGCAACAACGCTGCCAATCTCCTAACGGCCAGTCAACATTCCTCTAAGATGAGGATAGTGGAGCAGAGTCTGGCACTAGCATCAGTAGGCGGACTTGCTCAAATTGAGATAAGAGCCAGTCTACATGGAATATAACGTCATAAAACAATGGCGATACCCTCAGAATCACCTCATCAGTGATACCCCAGAGACATTTGGTCTAAGCCACTGCTGCCTCGCTAAACCAACTAAAATCTGTCCACTGAGGAAGACACAATGAGACAACTGCTTTCTGAATTGATCAAACCCACAGAGCTAAATACCATCATTTTTCATGTGATGTGAATTTAGAGTGCATTGTCCTGTTGCTCTATTTCACGCTGGGTTGGCTCTTAAATAAACTCTATAGTTTTGACCCCTCCTCCAACCCCCCCACCACCACCTCGTTATTCTTTAAGGAAGCACAATAAAATACACTGTATGTGTACTTTCTCTGCAAACCAAATCTTTTCCTGCACTGTAACCCTATAGGACATAATAAGGGGCTTATAACTGTATGACCGTATTCACCTTCAGTCAAATGACGTTGAAATGCACCACATCAACCTCCTGGATATGAACTCAGAGCTCTGTGTCTTCCAGCAGTCTGGGCTGTTGCTGAGCAGCAAAGTTGTGCTGGTTTAGACCAACAACCAAACAGAGTTCTACTTTAACAGAGAATTAAAACCTACTATGAATCCACACTTCTTAAATTCCTCTCCAAGACATGTTTTAAACTGTGTAAAATACTCTGCTATGATTAATATGGTGATTAATATTAATGGTTTTACCACATAAAAAGTGAAAGAAAAGGAAAACTGGGCTGCAGCATATCTACTTTCACATTCTCATTCAGAAATTCTGGATCAGGACTTGTTCCCCACCCACTGCCTGCACTGGGCTGAAAAGGGGGGAAGCAGTTAGTAACATGATGGTTAGTGGTGGAAACATTGGAGAGATTCGGCCACACGTATTTGAGCCTCAGTCATACTCAGACCAAGAAGAGAAGTCTGTTGTGCATGTAAATTGATGACTAGAAGACAGATCAGAACAGTTAGTTCAGTTAGCATCTTTTGCTTGTTCAGCTTGGAACTGGCAGCGGCTGACAATGTGCTGAAACAGTTTCTGGTTTATCTTGCCCACCTTGGTTCCTTATAGTATATGACATATGAACTCCTGGCTGTCTGAATCCATGTTTATGAGACTGCCATAGGTTTACCGCAGTTCCAAGGTGGACAGTCACAGTCATGGTGTTGACTATGAATTTTGCTCGTGACATGTCTAGTATAATATAAAAAACAGCAAGTTTATAATGTCCTTTGGGTGGGTCATCAACAGCAGCCAGCACTCTAAGTTTTATAAACCAGCTTCATCCAATCTCATTTACTATAGGCCAGCTGAGGTTATTAGGCTGGGTTACATCCAACTCCCAGTGATGAGAGGGTTCTGCTGAAGTAGAGGTGTTCACCACATAAAAAAACAAACATAATCTGTTTTAATAGTTAATTATAATAGTTAATTGGCTGCAGTATTAACCTTGCACAACGCTTGCCTAAACTTGATGATATTATAAATATACTCTTGAAATCGGACTGTTGTAGAAATTTTTTATACTGATGAGCTCCTTGGTTACCACAGCAGCCAATGGGTAAAATCTGTTTTGTATTAAGCACTTACTGATGACAGCTATGCCACTCCCAGGTATGACGTGGCCTGTTAGGCATGAAGTCGGCAGTGCCCTTGTTCTTCACCCTCTGTGGGAATCGCAGCAGGACCCGTACATCATAGTCAGTGGTCTCAGGACTGTAGGCAGAGCTGAACGGTGGACACAAGACAAAAAAACAGTTAAGGGAAACTGCATAAGTGGCTTCAAAAACAATGTCGGCATGTCTGTTTCTCATAACCTAGACAAGGAAAGGGAAAAAAGAACAGGACTGTAAGGGCTTGGAGGCAGGAGAACAGCTACTAAATAATTCATTCTACAGATTACAACCATCGCTCCAAATACACAGTGTCAACATGGGGAGAGGGAACACTGTGTTGTACAATACACTTTTTTCTGTGAAAAAGGAGGCACAACCTCGAGTTCACAGTACCACTGAAGATCTAAGCTATTCGTCTTGTGGCTGTTGTTGACACTGGAGTGTATGGCAAATTACAACAGCCCATCTGTCGGTGATTGCTGCAAACTCAGACAGGATATGAAAGGGCTTTGAGGGATGGCTGTGCTTGTGATGGGAAGAGGGCAAATAGAGCAGCCACGGGGACAGCACACTTCCATCATTTCAATAGTGTCCTTAGTGCACTGACAGTCAAAGGGCCCAGGTCCACGGCTCAAGGGATGCTACCCGCCAACACAGAGAAATGAAACTAGCGGCAGCCCGTATCCCTGAAGGTGACCGGGATTTAGTTGACTTGTGTTGTGCCGTTGGTCGACTTTTTTCATCATTTCTTTCAGATTTTATTGCACAGAATAGATCTAATTCTGAAGGCTATGTTAGAATTGTGGATGGTTCACTCACTGGTAAATGCTACCCCAAGGTGAAGCAGCTGATAAAAAATTGTGGCCATAAAAGAATTTACATTTTGTTGATGTGACACAGGGTATAACCTGGACATATAACCAGTCTGTCAGGAGGCTACAGTGAGATAGGACACACAATTTATAGTTTCCAATTGAACTAACTTTAATATCTTTGGACTGAACCAAACACTGAGCCAGAAAACTACTCTTAAGGTGTAGCAGAAACCCTTGAACATTGTCATTAACGTGACAACAGAACCAATTGGGCCAAGAACATTTTTTATACAGTGATATTAGAATGAACCCACTGAAAAAGTAAAGACATGTATAAATAAATAAGTGGAAGTCAGTAAAGGACATCCAGAATCAGGTTTACCTTGACAGACATTTTTCCTCTGCAGCGCAGCGGAGAGAGTACATGTGGGCTCTCTGGATGTATGTGGAAGCCTGGACATAATTGGGATCAGGAACCAGGTCAGGCAAACCTGAAATGACAGACACACAACTTTGTTAATAAACAGAACAGTAGTGTCTTAATAAATCACACAAATCTCCTCAAAAAAAGTACAATTAGTTATACACCTATTAGAAGAATCGTATTAAGTAAAGTTAAAGATCACAAAATGTATGTATAGCACTGTTATTATGATTTCATTGAACAGATATGTACCTACTGTTGTTGCCATGGTGACCATCATAACAGTCATGGCTTGGTTAGGTGAAGGCACCAAAACTACTTGTTTAGGCATAATAAGAGGAACATAGGAACGGTCATGGATAATAGAAACAACACAAACTGCTGCTGTCACATAGCAATCAAACTCTGCTCTCCTGTGTCATATTCCTGTTTAAACTATATCATCACACTTTTCCCATCGCTCCTGTCACAATTAGTACGGCTGCTACATGTCTCCTTGGAACAAAACATAATATACGGGTCATAATAAGCTGCTGCACAAACAACCTATGGGCTGTTTTTTTATATGAGGACAGTCTCATGTGGTGGCGCTGATGGAGGACACGATGGCCAACGATGCAGTGGCAGAGCCCGCAGTTCAAGATCGGGTCACGATAAAAAATCCACCGGCCACTAATTGCTGGGCATTCCAGATTATTATCATGGTTTTCTAATGAGACACATTTAGTGACATGGCTTTCAGACAGGGATGAGTTTGGGGAGAGAGAGAATAAGAGTTACATTTGTAAAATTCAACTGCAACACATTACCACATATATAGTGCATCCGTTGCCACCCAGTGTTGAATACATTCAATTTTAAACTAAATTAAATAAATAGGAAAAACAACCAATATTTCTTTGCTTTTATGGCTAGTCTGATGTCATCTTTCATAAGAGAAATCTTAACATGCATGTCACACTTAAGCTTAACCGTTAACGTAGCAAAAATAGCAGGACTAGTCATATCTGTTAAGAATAAGGCTAAATTTAGAAATACAAATAGAGTTACAGTATCACAGGATAGCACCTGCTACAATGCAGCCTGTGTTTTATACTTTGGTTTTTGCAAACAAGTGACAGAGAAGAAGAAATGAAGAAAGGCAAAGGTGCACAGAGATATGACAAGAAAGACAGAGACAAAGAGAGGGAGAACATGCACACCGGGGTAAAACAACATTGATCTCATACTACTCCTGTTTTTAAAGTGGGCCACTGTCCAAATCTGTCAGACAACCTGCGGAAGTAAAAAGGAAAAGCAGGCCTGACTCGTCAGAGTGAATGTCTTTCTGTCCTGTTCCTGACGAAGGCCATGCCAGCAAGGGTGTCTGACATAACTTATCACCCCTTTCAGTGGAGTTCACAAAGGCCAGACACACTTTAATGTGAGACTGTTCAAACAACTTGAAGTCAAACCATCTGACCTCTAAGCCTGGACACGTTCATAAAATCAAAAATGGATAATCTTGATTTTTTTTGTTGTAGTATGTTTTAACCAAGGAAAAGAAAATGATTAGAAGCTGATTAAATAATGTCATCTTTTGATTTTGGTGTAGCTGCATGAGGGGCTTTAGTCATAATCTGTTTATGGAAACCAGATTGGAAGTTTCCTCTTTTGTATTTGCCCGCATTTAACAACCAGCTGAGTCTCTACTCCCCAGCTGCAAGTTTAAATAAGGGCATTGCCTTTGCGGGCACTAAGTAAACATCCCATCTGACAGCTCTCTCTGAGGCAGACATATAGGACAGGGTGAAGCATCATGGGGCAAACCATGTAAACACTCTAAGACCAGTGTGAAATGCAGAGGTTTTCCAACAGCACTCTCAACTCTTTTTTTTCTCCTCACCCTAGGAAGGCTTTGTTCTCTGCCCTCTAATCTTTTGAAATGTGAAATTGGGTCTCTTTCAGGGGGATAAAATGTATTGAGAAGCCAAAGCTGATCAGCTCTCGACAGCATGTGACAAAGCCACACATTACACTCTAAGTGGGGCACGGAAAGAAGAAACTGGATCTTGCAGCCTTTTCATCTAATATGGCATAATAAAAGACTCAAGGGCTCCCTCTCTAGATACTCCTGCTTTAAGCTATGGGCCGTTTAGCTGTAGCCGACTGACAGATTGGAATACTTGGAATTCATTGAGGTCATTTTACAATAAAAAAATCAAAAATCATAACAGCATCAATATGGAAGACTCTACTTTCAAAGCTTCCTTTTGTCATCCAGTATATAGTCTACTTTCAAAAACGAGATGGGATCTTATCTATTTTTATGATTATCTACCACTTTACTTTTGGTGGCCGGATGAAATATTACATATTCATTTCAGCACTGGTGAGAGACCAAAAGTTTCTCTCTTAATTTGAAGATACCATGGTGAAACTAATGAGTGAAATAAATGTGGCACTGCCTTGCAGCTGCCTTGATGAATTAATCTACCAATTACAGTTCAATTATTCTAACTGATCACTGCTGGTGGCTTTGTCAGGGAACATGAGCGTAAGGAAGAGTGAGATGAAATGACAGTGTGCTGGAAAGGGCATAGCTGGGACTATATGCAGAATTTTTAAACCAATCTTTGCCATGACACTTCATTAAAGACAATTTATTACTCACAAAACCACAGGATCACTGCAGCTTTCAAAACTAGAACGCCCTCATAGAGAGAATCACCAAGGCCGCACAACCCAGGTCAGATCCCTCTCAGCAGCTACTTGGTTAGAGTACAGCTATCAGAGTAAAATGCCCTTGAATTTGTTTCCGACTCATTGTTCTTTGTTAGTTTGCCTACTCATACAAAATGGGGATTTCTCAGGAAAAAAAAAGAAAATAGAGCATGGCTGAGTTTCAGGGGCACACTTTCAGGGGCACACTTTCCCCTTCGTCAGTCTAGGCATTAGAAGAGGTGTTTTGTGCCCCACCTATTTGCAACACGTAATGTTATGCCAAACTGGATTATATTTTCTGTTACACGAAAAGGAAATTTGGTCAATTAACATATTTGGCAAGTTGCAAAAATGCTTCTTCTTTTTTTTGTTTTCCATTAACATGTCCAGTCTTACAATTCAACATCCAGTTGTAGTAACTATCACATTTTATTTTTAATACAGAAAAAAAGTCTGTAGTCACTTGAGTCACAAAACATGATCTTTCCTCGTTCGTTGCCTGAACCAAACCACAGAGGGAACCCTGGTGTCACTGTGCTGCATGTTATACACCCACCATCCAGACTGCAAATCTGGTGTATCTGTGCAATACATAAATGTAGCACTGCATTCATTCATTAAAAAAAACAAAACAAAAAAAAAAAAAAAAAACTGCCACTGAGAATAACTCAAGCAGAGAGTACATTTGTCCATTTGCACCTCATGTCAAGTGCACATGACTTGAGGTCATTAGCTCCCTGATGCCAAGTGTGGGGCAGAAGACAACTGCACACTTGATAGACTGCACTAAATTGCACTTGTGGCAAAAGCATCTATTTGCTTAACACTTTGAACACACAGTACTTACAGTACGCTGTGTGGAGTTTTAGCTCTCTTCCTGTCACACTCAGCTGTGAGTGTTGAGAGGTTGTCTTTGGACAACTTGAATGGGCAGCGATTGTGCACTGAAACTTTATTCATGGCCTTAAACTTAATCATTGCAGTTATGTGGTTCGTTGCTCGTGGTACTGCTCGCCAGCTCGTTCACAGATGCTAACCTTACACCGTCATCATATTTGTACTTTTTGCACTGACCTCAGTCGGCCACACATGATACTGACATTATCTGAATTATGTCATGAGGATCTTGTGAACTGAAACAAATGTTTTAACATTTAAATGTGTCTCCTATAGTAGTATACTGTACAACTTCTCTTTGAAGCCAGTTTTAAACTTGTAGATCACAATAGTTATTGCAAAGCAAAGCAAATACAAAACAACTTAACGCCCTGCGATGAAGCAATGCAATAAAAATGTCAGCTTTTCCCAATGGCTGAATTTTTATCACAATGATTACTGAGAGCACTAAGCCCTCTGCACATATGTTGGCTTTTTGTGCTGTAGAAATGGCTCCCAGCTCAAGGGTGTCTAATGACTGATAGCACACTAGAGAGACTGCTGCACACTGAGGTAGATTACTGGGTAAAACAGAAGGTAAATCTGCATTATTAAGTGTCTGAGAATTTTGTTGGAGGTCCTCTCAACTCAGACCAGACAGACGGAGCCTCTGGCAACACAGAAAAACTTCACTTGTTAGAATTCAACAAAGCCATTTTTTGTCAGCATAGACAATAAATTTAAGAGAAATGTCTCCCTCCTTAGCACAATAATAGTGTAAATAATTAAATAAGTGCTAATAGATTCAAAAGAAGTGTCTCCTGTGTAACAAAAACCTTTTTGTTTTTCAATCAAGGTTCAGTTCATGTACATGTTTGACTGCTGACCCCCCTCAACAACTGCCTGAATATTAATTTGATTTCCTGTAGCAGAAGCAATGGACCCCATGTGTTACTGGGACTTTCCATGCTCTCTCTTCCCCTCAAGGAGTTGTGAGGAACTGTACCCCCCCTCCTCCCCAACCCCCTTTCTCCTGTTTCCCCTCTCCTGTCCTCCTGCCCACCCTCAGCCCCATGTCACAAGCCCACCCCCTACCCCCACCCCCGATGAGGTCACCACCACCATTAGCAAACTCAGACGGACCATGGTCTCCTTTCTCACAGCACAGAACTCCCTTCACAGGAAACACAGTGGTTCTTGTGTGTGCAGGACTTGCTCAACACCTGGTTTCAATAACTATAAAAGTGGGAAAAGATGAACCTTGTGTCTGCTTCACTTTGTTTATAAAGTGTAAAAGTGACTGCATTTGAAGCAGCTGCTTCATTCTGATGACTTCAGACATCTGACAAGCTTATTGGATGAATGTGATTGTGCAATTGAAAGAGGTGGTAAGCCCTCTACACCCCTGAGTTTTGCATATTTCAAACTCAAATGTCCAGCAATAACAGAGATCACATGGTGAGCTTTTCATTTTCTGCCTCAAAGACACAAATACCTTGGATGAATGCCTGCAAGCGAACTCTCTCCATTTTTTTTACTGGAAATGTGAAATATTTTCATTTAATCACTTTAATCAAATGATTGTCACTGTTCTCTTGTGTCACAGCCTTTGCTAATATTATCAAGGTTTGGCCAAATGTCCTTAACAAAATGGGAAATAAAGGACACATTGTGTTAGTTCACAAATACCCAAACAAACAGTTTACTGTACCTCTCTGTTCTGGTCGGTACACACTCCCAACATTCATATTGGGATTCTCAAGGGCAGAGTTTAGAGGATTTCTGCTTGGAGGAATCGGCTGCAGGAAAGGAGGTCTTCCAAATGGAGGAAACTGCTCATACTGAGGGCTCCTGATAGGTGTTTGAACACCTGGTCCTGTCCTGTCCACTACCATAGGCGTGGCCTGGTTGGCATCAGGGGCAGGGACAGCAGGAGCAGTTTCCTCGTTGTAGAGACTGTGGGTGTATCTGTGGTCCAGACCATCTGTAAATGGTGGTTGCACGGCACGTGCAGGCACCGCAGGATTGGACCCATAGCTGTAAGACTGGTAGTAGCGGTAGCCATCTTCAGTAAAATCAGAGGGAGAGCCTGGGAGCACTGGGGCCAGACCACCTCCATAGCCTCCTCCAGTGTAAGGCCGGCCAGCACTGTAGACTCCACCGCCATATCCTCCACCGACAACAGGCTGAAAAGGAGGCTCATAGCCTCTGGCTGGTGCCTCCACAAAACTAGGGTCATAAGGTACTGGTTGGAAGGGAGGCTGTTGAGGAAATGGGATCTGTGGGAAGGATTGCACATTATAAGAGGATGAAGAGAAAGATGATGATGATGATGATGATGATGATGATGAAGATGAAGAGCCTGTGGATGGCCTGAAGCGATTGCTAGAGGATCCCTGGAACTGGCTTCCACCTGTGCTTCCTGCAGTTTGCCTCCAATTATCAGGCACTTGCCCAAAACCAAAAGGATGCCTTGCCTGCCCACGGACAGTCTCAGAGGATCCTCTTGATGGAGCCTGTCGGCGGACATTGCCTCCATGAGGTCTGCCTGAGGAGTGCGGGCGAGAGTCTGCCACAACCACCCTGGGACCTCTGTCCTGGACTCCTGCCCCAACTGGGACATATTCAGCACCACTGTTCATCAGACTAAACACCCGACCGTTGTTCTCCCACTGAATCACTTGCCTCCATGGAGCGCCGTCCTGACGCTGGGCCCGGCTCTGGCTCTGCCCCTGAGTGTGTGTGGCAACCTGAGCCTGCCCCGAGCCCAGCAGGATGAGTACCAAACATGTCACAATAATATGCAACATACTGGCTCCAAAGACACCACAGCTCACCACACAGAAAAAAACCCTTCTAGTCCACAAGAGGCTCAAACTCAAACCACCTGTATCTCTGTCAATAAAACATGTGTATCTTCTTCCCACGGGTACAGCGCTGGTGTGACTGTTGAGACAGATGCAGGGTTGAGAAGTAAGCCTGTGGTTGAGTGCATCTGCAGATCTTTACTGCCAGCAGTAGATGAGGTTGAATATGCATTCAGGAGCAATCGGATGCAGGAGTGTGAAAGTGGTCTTCAAAAGACCCACTAGTGGCGTTACCGTCTGTTGGTGTTATGAGGATATGTCCTAACTTCTTGTCGGTATGTTGGCTCGCCTGTCAGTAGACTGAGCATTGCTCTCTGCCTTCTGGAAAGAAGTGCCTGTGCACTGCACAACTGCAAGCTTCTATTTGCCTGATTGCTTACAATGGGCTGTGAAAAAAATCTCAAACTTTTTTTTTTTTTTTTTTTTTTTTTTAAACAGAGGTCCCACATGGCCCTAGTGCTAGTGATGTTTCCTGGCCTGCAGCAGCCGGGGCTCCAGAGTCAACATTACCATCTGCAAAGGCATTCAGACACACTGTACAAACCATCTGACTTTCATTGGCTTGAATTCTTTTCTTGTCTTATACAAGCATTGAAAGTGACAGAGTGATCTGGATTTTTCCACAGGTGTTTCAAAGGCTTGTTATGTTGTAGCTTTGTCTTTAAACCTTTGCAAATTTACAATAACCATGTGCAGATGGGAAACTACCTAATTGTTAACAGGGGCACCCTGTGACAGAGCCACTGATGCAATCCACACAATATACAGCAGTTTCTCTTTAACCATATCCTTTTGTATAATATAACATAAAACACTGTTAAAGTACAATGAGCCATTTGTTTGCACAATAAGCAAATAATTAGAATATACTGCGCAGTAATATGCATGAAATAATCTCACATCTTTACACAATTTTATGTTTATGTGGTGGATATGTTGGGAAATGTGTTCTGTACACCCCACCCTAAAAAATATCAAACTGAGGTCAATTAGGTAAGTGTTCAAAGCCCTCCTCCCACCAAAAGCACACGCACAAACACACATCACCACCTCTCTCCACCCCTCATTCCCCTTGCTGCTTGTAGTACACTGAATGCACAAAAGACGTGCATACATGCCAAGCTCCCCAGGAAGACAACACTGTGTGTGTTGTTGTCTGTGAATACTATCAAAGCACTGTTGCACACTGAAACTCTCATTTACACAAATGTTCTGAGAGACAAGTCATTAGTAAACACAATTCAGGGGGGGGTTGAAACAGCTTGGTTACTGTTCGCTTTGATAGAGTGCAGGCAGACAGAATTAGGTTTCACCCTGTTATCAAAATCAACAGTTTCCAAGGTATTTTCCTTGGAATAGATCAAACAACTGCAATGTGCCACAGACCAAAGGAAGGACAACAGGCCAACTGGGCTGCAGTGTTCGCCATTCACCATGTCTCTGAAACATAATCCTGAAAAACAACCTCATGTCAATATGCAAATTCCTCCACAAGTGAGCAAATGAACTACAAAGTGAAGGTTGGACAGGAAAACATTTGACCATGAGAATGTAGTGGAGTGCATCAGTATGTATGATGTCACTGCTACATCTGGCTCCGAGCTGTTTCCTCATGCAGCTCTACGATGACGTAATGACACAGTCATGACTGAAGAACAATTATTACATTGTAAGGTTCCTCCACTTTAACATGATTTTTTATTTTTTTCCAGTGAACATCCTACTAAAAAGTTACATCACAGAAACTGTGGAATTGTTTTGGAGAAATGTATAAATGTATACTAAGTTGGTGTGTTTATGAAATGCATCCTGCTCATACAACTGTTGCTGTGCAAGATAATTATTAGATAAACTAAAAGATAAGATAAGATAAGCTCCACAAAACGTACTGTGTATTCAGCATCAATGTTACCACCAGCATCTATTCTATTGCCAAGTGACAAGCTGGTTCATTGAATCTTCTTTTTTATTTTATTGATTTATGTTCATTACCCTCTTACACTGTGTGTAAATCTTTGTGTGATACCTTATGGGGAGGATTTTACTTCAAAGTGACAAAATATGGAGAAATTCCTTGTGGAAGGACAATGTCAAATTCTTCTGAGGTTACACTGTCTCACTTTAGTGTCTTCTAGAGCCAATATTCTTTTATTTTATAATTTTTAATATTATTGTTTTCATCTCCTTACCCCTAGCATTTGTCTTACATGCCCTTAGACTTTTCTATGGTTATGTTAGGCTTGAGGGTTTTCTTTCTTAATTACAGATTGATCCCAGTGGATTTTCCCTCTGAGATAGAAATTGCTGCTTTATAGAGGCAGACCAACAGAAAGCCTTCGGATGCCTTGAAATCCTGTCACTGAAACATTCCACAGAGATTAGACTAAGTTGTGAGGCAAGGTTGGTTGTTTTTGTGTGACTGCTGTGTGCGTCTCCTGTCTGCTAGAAACACCGTGTACCCTGTGAAGTGCGGTGAAAGAACGCATTGATCTGAGTGACTATGCAGCACAGGAGGAAAGCCCAGGGAGTATGCATCCTGCTGAGAGCAACCTTTAGCTGCACAGAATCAGAGCCAAGCGTGCTCTCATATACTTAGAGCTAGATTCATCCTCTGAGTCAATGTAGATAGTAGATACAAGCTCTCATATGTGATGCCACAACTAACTTAGTTGTTTTGGTTGATTATGAAACGTAACTACTGCACTAACTAATATTGTTGTGTTATTATGGCCCCATCCTGCATCTCAGAGGAAAAGTCACATCTGCTATAGAGTGCTGATTTTGCTTTGAGGTGAAAACTTGGACTAAACGTAGTCTTATGATCAAACTGACAAAGGCTTTGACTTGATAAATGTTTCTAAAGCACTTTCTTTCTGTCAAAAGAGAGGACTTTTCTCCTTTGAGACAGGTTTTGCACAGTGCAGATTTCTTGCTAATTTTGACAGCTGACAACACAAGATCACGTGAAGACAAGAGATGTCCTAATTTTCTTTTTGCAGCTGTCAGATGTTGCAACGGTTGTGTTTTGCAATTTACTTATTTGATCTCTCTTTTTTCCAAAAATGAAATATGCTGGTATGAAAATAAAAGAAACCAGAAAAGTTATATTCTCTGCCGTTGTAGAACATCCTGAGTCCAGCACATTCATAATACACCCTGCGTTTGTATTAAAATGGAACAATTCAGCTACATGTCAGCAAACATGTTGTTAAAACTGAGTTTTCTGTGATGGCTACATTTGTGTACTCCATGCCAGATATGACGATAAACCACTTCCTGAAGTCAGTTAAGAATCTGACACATTCAGCATTTTGTTGTCCTAAAGCTTCCCTTCCCATCTGTAATCTGCTGGAAAAAAAACATTAAAAGATTGCTGTGGCTGCATTTTCTGTGGAACATTTCCAGCTATTTTGCAAATGATTTTTGGGTCGTAGCATGTTTTTTTTAAATTATTATTACAGCCACACTTTATGGATGCTGTGTATTTTATGTTTAGGAGCATCAATTTGATCTGTAATCTGGGTGTTACAATTGGTCAGCTGTAATGTTCAGACACTCATTGTTGTAAAACACAAGACATCTGCATATGCCAATCATCTGAGCCCAGCATGCACTGCAGCACAATCTCCTATCTCTTTCCACTTTATTCCCTTTATTCTACACTGTTTCTGATATTAAGTAATTACTTCCATTCACAATCCTAACTTTCACTCCTCTGTGGCAGAGCTACAACAGCTGAGGTTGGTGATTGCAAGCACATTTGGTCATACTGTTGGAGCAGTCAGCCTTTGAAGTACCCACCTGCTTTCCATTAATTTCATTTTCATTCTAGGAGTGTTATCAGGCACCTGCACTCTGTTCCTGGCTCAGAATCAGATATCAGGAGACAGAAACAACAAAATGCCTTCAATCATGGGAGCAATTTCATTTTTTTTCTCCCAAGCAGAAAATAAAATCAAAGCATGTAAACATCCTTTTAAAGAAATTATGAAGGACCAATTGTTTGACCCCAAGTAGTGTATGTATAGCATTGGCAGCATATTTGTAAAATGTAATTACAACATCCAGGCTCATTTATAAGGTCCTAAACGCATGCTGTGAATATGTGTAATGAGTAAAGTTCAACATTACAAGATGCAGTAAAACCTAATAAGCCCAGCTAAGAAGATTGCGGATCTTGTTAGACAATACCACCTGCTTCACAGTACACACTATATATAATATGATTTTGCATGTGCCAGGATGAAACCCCCTAGTGTTCTCATGTTTAAGTCAATTAAATTGGGTTTTCAAATCCCTCCCCGTGAAGATGTAAGTGCCAAGATTGTCTTGATTGTTCCCAGTGGGATCATTCTGGTCGTAATAGTGCTGCTCGTGTCGTTTCGATTCTTCTGGTAAGCAGCTGCATCATCAAGGAGGATCAAAAGAAGATGAAACAAGAAATTGAGTAAAGATACAGCATTTACACCTTTGGGTGGCCAGAAACATCATGCTAAAAAAAACATTCCTCGTAAGGGCAATGCTTTTAGTTGAAAAAAGACATATTGCCTGACTCCATCTGTAATTAAAGACACCAGATTCACAGAACCTTCAAAATATTTTGCATTATTGGGGGGGGGGGATTATTCAGCCCCTGAATGCCATTGACCTAATAAAGTGTAGGATGGAGGAGGGAGGACACAGAGAGATAATTGCCAAATAGAGATTGTACATTACCTTGTCAATGGCTGCCATCCCCACCTGCACTGAGAGAAAGTGATGTGGCTGATGTTAAACTCTGGTTCAGGTTGGCCAAGGGAACTAGGCGCTGTTTGTTTGGTGTTAAAGTGTATGTTTCATTAATGTAAAAAACCCTAGAGTGTAACGGGCTGATGGGAATGAAAACATGCAATTAAGCACAGCACAGATGCACATTAATACACACATATACCTGGTTCATGCTTCCATGCACAGATAATACTGTGGATAGAATACACTTGAGTATCCCAGGACTTTATTATTCCTGTCAGGCTCCTTCCATAAATAAGGCAGATTTGATGAGTTATGAGCACTTTCACTTCCCCCGTTACTCTACAAATGTCCAGATGGACCTTTAGATGGTGGTGTTCACTCCTCACACATTGTGACAGAACCCGAGGGGGGGAATATTAATCTGCACATCTGATCTGTCTGTTTAAGTGTGAGTTCACGACCTGTGACCCTTATCTCAGATGCAAACTTCACAGGTGCAGCCTAATTTGTGCTTGGATCCCGTACGACGGCGGCCTTTTGCACACACTGCTCAACCTCGAGGGAAGGACACGGAGGCAACACACAATCTAAATCAGAGATTATAATGCAAACAGCCCTGTGGGGCTCACTAATGACTAAGGTGAGCCTGAGATGCAGCTCCGACTCGGCTTTGGAATATCAATTAGGTCTCTCAGGGACATGGGGATGGAAGGAAGTGACTGGCATAGTAAGTGTCTACTGCTTGTCTGTGGGCACCTCTAGCAAACGCTATGCAGCACGGCGACTGCTGGGAGATACTGAGCTAAAAGGAAAAGAGGGAAAAGACAGTCAAGATGGGTAAGGTGGTGTGGGTGGGGGCAAGTGATGCAACAGGAAGAATTCCATTATCATGAGTTTCCCAAAGAAAAGAGGCGCCTGTAAATTTGTTGGAGCAGCCTATTCAATTAGCTCCAGAAATCCACAGCTGGTCCCCAGAGAGTCGTCTCAACAGATGTGTTGTGTGCTGTTGTCTCCACACCCCAGAGAACTACCCTTCCTCTGTTCTCTCTCCTTCTCTCAACCCTCTCCTCCCCTCTTTGTTACATTCTCGAGACAACACAACAAGGTCCTGGTAATCAGATGCCGTCTGAGGCAGGATACAGAGCATAGAGACAGACAACAGGCTGAATCTGAAATCATCTCACACCTCCGCTTGATCTGACTGAGAATCTTCACAGACACCTCCACTTGATATTGTTCAAGGAGAAGGAGTCATCCAAGGCTCTCCTCTCTACAGACACAAAGGCAGGCACACTCAAACACACCCACATTCGGAACAATGTTCAGAAATAAAAAGCAGGCGTTCAGTGGATTCGTGGGGATGTGGCGTGAGAGATCTCTTAGAAGGCAGGCAAATGCTATTATTCCATTAATGTGATGCTCAAGCTGTGCTGATAGAAGATCAACCTCTTCTATTCTTTTAAATTTTTGAAACAACGGCGCTTGATTTCAGACAGAGGTTAACAAAGTAAAGCTTCTCATTTCTTGCCTGCGATCATAGAAATGATTTGTCTCCAGCCGACTCTTTAATGTTTCTAGCTGACTTTGTTTTGTTTTAATGCCATCCTGTTTTCATTTTTAACGATACGAGAATGAGGGCTAATTGATGTGTTTGGCAAACTTAGTGCTGTTTCAGGTAACATTAGCTTGGGCTGCTGAAGTATAAAGGTCCTTAAACCAAACTAACATCAGACCAGAGCTGCTAATGTTACGCCACAAATATATATTATTTATTATGATGCTAAGTGTCATTGAGTAGTTAAATCCCTACATTATGTTATGTGAAATTGCAATAGAGAGAGAGAAAGCCTTGATATAAAAAAATTTCACTGATT
The DNA here is from genome assembly GCA_038496675.1 of Rachycentron canadum. Lineage (NCBI taxonomy): Eukaryota > Metazoa > Chordata > Actinopteri > Carangiformes > Rachycentridae > Rachycentron > Rachycentron canadum. The sequence goes on along the minus strand of CM076648.1, from coordinate 4,411,858 downwards.
ACTACTATGTTTTTTTTCTATCAGTAAAGTCTTTCCTTTCTCTCTCTCTCTCTCTCTCCCCATGCAGACAAAGTGATTGATCTGATACGCCATTGAGTCAGATTACATTATGCAGTTCTCACTGATAAGAGAATAGCGAAACAACTATTTTCTTTCCCCTTATCTCCTCCAAGAGGCTGTGTTTCTAAAAGGAGAACTAGCCTCGCTGACCAGATATCATTATTCATTTTGATCCAAGGCCTTCAGTACTGATTAAATTTTACAGGCTCAGAAATTTCACACCAATGGTCAGTACTAAGACTATTGCTCTTTTTTTTATCTGAAGGATACAATCCGAAATATCACATGAAACCGAGTTACACAAGGAAAAAAATTTGCTCAGAAATTTGAAGCACTTAAATCATTTTGGTCGGGTGTTGAATGTGGAGCTTCTTCCTGAAATTCCACCTTTAAAACCTTGTCTTGTGTAAAGTCAGGGGTTAGGATGGTGAGTATGTGTATTCAAGTTACGTCACGCAATCTCACCCACTGGGCGGCACCCAAATTATTACCCTGCCACTCCCGATCCCTGGGGGTGGGGGGGTTGGGGGGGTTGAAGGCATCTCATGTTTATTATTCTGGATGATTACAGCAAAGAAATAAACTTTACCACAAATACAAGCAACAACTATCTACTGCATGCAGGAAAATTACCTCGACAGAAAAATCAAATTTCACATTGATTTAAGACCCAAACTAAAAACATGTGGAATTAATCTTAAACTTATGGATGGTGAAGATGCTGAATAGTCCCAACAGGATGATGGAATATCTCTGTTACATATACTGCAGTCAGAGGCCAATGTTTAAGTGTGTTTTTTTAAAACTTTATTTATCCTGGGACGTTTGTGTGGAGAAAACGTGCACGCCCTGTTTCACAGTCTCATGCAGCGATACCTAAATAATGCTCAGTTCCAACAGTCCTCCAACTGTTGGCCTATGAGCAGCTTCGTCTTGCTCAAGAGCACTGAAGCTCAAGCAAGGGTGTGCTTCTCACTGTAAGTAATAAATATTTCACAAATACATGTCGCCTCGGCCCAGCGGAATGGTAGAGTATTTCTGTAATGTATGCTGCTATGCAGGGTCAATGCCAAAGTGCTTCAGAGGGAAGAAAGAGAGTGAGAGAGCTGTGCAAACCCACTGCAGAGGCCAAGCCAAAAAACGACTGGAATATTTGCTCTGGGCTGCCTGATTTAGTGTTCTGGCATTTTGGATTAAGATGGGCAGGTTAAAACACTTCCCAGGCATTTCCTGATGATTACATTGTTGGCGTATAAATGTTGGCTGCCAGACAGACCCATGCACATGACCTGATAGAGATGTAGACGTGAAGTCATGGTCTCTCCTTCTTTTCAGATGTTAGATCCAAAGGGGGACACTATCTATTCATTTTCTGTATTTCATACAAGTCGTGTTCAGTCATTGCTTAAAATGTTTGCAGGTGGAAATAGTGTCAGATAAGTGATAAATCGCAGTTGTTGCCTTTCTTTTTGGAACCATGGTATACGTGATAAGATGAGTGGAAACAGCTCTTTTCAATAAGTTACCAAACCCTCCTTTATAAAATGTGCGAATTTAGATAAAGGCTTATTGATGAAGAAATAAGAAGTCTGTAACCTGGTCTCGTGGCCAGGGTGTTTAATGTTATCATGTGGCTCTGTTCCCACCCATTACTGGAGCATTGGGCTGCACCCCAGGATTAACTTTCCCTTACAGCCACATCTAAGCTGACATGGACATCAAGAAATGACTGCCCCCTTGTGGGTCCCTTTATGGGTAAAGACATACAGCACCAAGTCACCAATTCTCCTTTCACATCGTCTACAAATGTGTGACAAGAAAAAAACTCTCTGCATTGTATTGATTTCAAGCATTTTTGAGGAGCAGAATGGGTTCTAGCAGCTTTCATTGGTACCCAGAATTGTCACCTTACACCTGTCAAGGCATATGCCCTCTTAATCCTTTCACACATTTATTTATCCTGTTTGTGTCAGCTGTAGTCACGGATAGGAAATGATCCATTTGTTATCACAAAGATAATCTCAAATAAATGATAGACTAACTAGAATTATTCTCACTTTAAAACCCAGATAATGCAGAACTCTTATCTGTTGCTGTACATTATAAATTGCACTGTATGTTCGAGGACAATAAGCTCACATTGTGCTTTTGTTGGTGAAAGATAAGCACGTTGCTATGATGAGGTGATAAATGCTGCCTGATGTGGCTCCTCTGGAGGTGAGGGTGACAGTGCACGCTGAGGCTTTTTAGTGTCACTGAACCCTCTGCTTTTATGTGATTGCTACTAAATGTAGTTTACTGTATACCACTGTATGTAAACACCTCAGCATGGAGATGGTTGACTACTTTAGCACTTCTCAACACCTTTAAGTTTTATTGTATACGAGCTTCCCTTGGCAGGCGTAATAGGCCTGAATTGCTGACTTGGGATCTGCTCTGCCAGACATTTCTTCTCTTGTTAACTATTTTGAGTCCAGGTTTGAACTAAAAAGCAGTTTCAATACTTTTTATGCTTCTAGTTTTTTACTAGCAATTCTGTCAACATAGCAGTAATTCACGTTTGAATGAATTTATTGGTATTATTGTAATTTGCATTTTCAAAGCATAAAATGCACAGGAAGAACTAGAAAGGGCCTCATGGTTTAACAGTGGATTGGATGATCCATCATCAGTTTCTCAAAAAATTTCCGGTAAGTAAGACTGTCAGCGTTTGGTACAAGATCAGGATTCTTTGTGCATCTTCAGCGTGCCCTTTGCAGGAGGCGGAAATCCTTAACCAAATAATAAATATACATACAAAGGAATCAATGACAGGAGCAACTTATTATTCCTGCCATGGTGCTCTTCTTGGGTCTTTATCAAGCTGCAACCTCCCACCCCTATTTTCCAATACCGTATCTCTCTCCCCTTTCAGCCCAAGCGGCTGGATTCTCCTCTTCTTGTGAGATAAGCAGACTGCCCTTTCTTCACTGGGGAAATGCAAGAATAAGAATGCAGGATTTGTCCTCTGCGTAAAAAAAAAAACAAAAAAAAAAACAAACAAACAAAAAAAAAACCCCCAAAACAAAACGAAAAAAACAAAAAGACAAAAAACAGGACTTTGGCTCCTTGTCCCACAGCTGAAAATGTCATCCTGGCCCTGCAATAAATCACATAGGGTTGTGATGTGTTTACTTATTACAGTGAGGCGCATCGCTGTCATCCACACTCTTATTTACTCTCCTGGTCTTCTGCGCTCCCTCCAAAACTTCCATTTCTGCTCTTCTGCCTCACCTTTCCTCTCTATCTGTCCCTTTCCCATCGCAGGTTCAGACAGACAGACAGACAGACATACACACCATATTCTGAGTCTAGGAAACTCCTTGAGATACCCGACACTAAATTTGAAAGCCTTTACGAACAATGCCCCAATGAGAATTTGCTGCCATTAAGAATGGTGCAGTCACAGTGTAAGTGTCTTAATAAATTGGCACCAGACACCAGAACCAATTCACTGAAGAGAGAGAGAATAAAGCCGACTCTTTATCTAGAGATAGAAGCTCTCGTCAGAGGGACACATAGCAAAATTGGTAGTAATAAGCACAAAGCCACATTTCCAAAAAGAAACATGTATTGAAACTTCACGTTGTTTCACAGATCATTGTTAATTAGTGTTGATATTGCTGAATATTAAAGACCTACGTAACACCATCAGAGGCACACACAGTCCCTTGCTCAGTCTCAGTCTCTCGCTGCACTGGTTCACCAACACTGCATAATGAGCATGAGCAAAATAATTACTGATGCTCTCTCCTGGTGAGCTGTCTTTATGCGAGGCAGCCACTCTCCCCCTAGCATCTCTTGAGGTTGTCAGTGGTGAACACAAAGACAATTGCATTCGCACTGACCTGTGGGATATGGTGGTGCTTCACAAACTCTTTCCCAGGGTAAGAAAAAGACTGCATTGTTCATGTAATTTCTACTCAGAAGAGGCTCCCAGGGACTGGAGTAGAGCAGCAAAAGCTCGACATGAAAGTGGCAGGAGTTTGATAAGAGCAACAGCAGGCAATTACACTTCAGCTGCTCACCAGAGAATTGGAGGCTGTAACCTGTTGTTGGGACAGAGCCATCACTAAATCTGTGTTGACGGACAATGTTGTCTGTTCTATGATTTGCTGTTTCGTGTTTTTAAGTTAAAATTTTTCTCTGGCCTCCACAAGCAATACTTTGATAGGACATAATTTCCGTCCTATCAAAAGTTCTAGCTTTGTACTTTATCTGCAATTTATTTAATCAAAATATGCATAGATAAATCTGGAAGTGCAATCAGCACACTTCTTTTTTTTTTTTAACTGCAACAGCAGGTAATTTGATGGAATTTAATCTTCCACACTCTGAGCTTCATGGAGGGATTTCTGTTTAAACTCAAGTGAATATTTGTGTGTCTGTGGGTATGTGTATGAACACTATCTTCTCTCTCCATTTGAAGCTAGTGTAGCCTTCATGCCCTCCCTCCAGCTCATTTCATCTTGGATTAGTCAGGGCTGATGCTGCAATACTGAGGGAACAGGACATGTGATTCTATTTCTTTCCTCTTGTGTGTTAATATGGCAAAATTTCTATATACAGTATTTGACATTTTGTCGTTTACGTCGTTTGTGTTCCAGCTTGCAGAAAAGGGTGTACCAAAAACCTCAATCCATGACAACTGTCCTTGTGCTCATATACATTCGACTATAACTCTCATCATGTTGCAAAGTTTTAAGAAATACATTCTGTTGACGTGGCCTCCTGCAAAGCCTCTATTGATGTCATACAGAGGGGGAGGGAAGATGAGCCAAATCTGAGAGCAATTTCTGCCAATAGACGAACTTTCAAAATCTAAAACCTATTTACTCATTGCACATGCGTCTTCACTATACACATCTGGGTCAGAAATGGACTGTGTGACGAAGGTCAGGTTTGGGAGTAGCTGACAGCCACAGCCCTGTGTGATTCTGTGGCATTGATATTGATTAATATGCAGTCTGCTGAATAACTGCTTAAGTATCTAGGGTCCATATGTGGGTGAGGTGAATATGAAGGGGCATGAGAATATAAAGTGGAGAATACCCTGCTCTCTTTAAATACTGAAACTCTTTGTTGCATCTAATAAGCAAAACTGGAATTAGGTAACACTTCGCTAACACAAAGCTCTGCAAAAAATTAATATGAATCTCTAGTTTACAGAACAATTTGTGCATTTCAGAACATTGCAGTCAAGATAAAGCTAATACCCTTGATGATAAACAATAAGAAAAGTAAAATGATAACTATTTGGGTGCTGCTAATCAACTCCTGTTGCTGATAAGGGTAAATACTGCAGTAGTACCTGATGAACAGTACTTACCTCATGGATGAATTACTGAACAGGCCAACTGGGCACAGACCCCCTGCATCTTTTGGCCTCGAAGGTCTAAGCCTTTGTTTTGAAGTGACAGTTAACATTTTGGGAAGTCAATCAAACGGCCACGAGCAGATGCAAAATGACCACAAAAGAAGAAACGACTGCATGGGGATGCAAAATGACCAGAAATACACACAAAAGAAAAAAAAATGACTACACAGGGATACAAAATTACCACAAAGAGACACAAAAGAAGGAATGACTACACGGTGATGCAGAATGATCATAAAGGAGACCACCGTGGAGACACAAAATGACCACAAAGAGGCACAAAACAACCAAATACTGTGAATCTGTGGGTCTAGCTGCTATGTAGAAGGGGTGTGGAGCCTTTTATATGTCTGTGCACAGGGGCCCATTGTTTCATAATCTGTCCATTACTTACTTTTATTGTATGTGGCCTATGTGGCTTGCCAGCATGAGGTGTATGAATTCTTATCTGGCTAATGTAGTCATTTAGGCCATTTACCGAATGCTCTATATTTAGTGTGTACTGTAGTCTGTATTTGGAGAAGCTTCATGTTAAGCAGGTTGTACAGAGGGAGTGAACTCATAAAATAATAGGATACTTGGCTCATTGAGGCACAAAAATGTGCATGTTATGTATATTATATGTGCAATTAAAGCAAGGCAACACTTATTTTTCAATCCAGTCACGCTCATCAAATTGATCATGCCTTTTTCAATTTTGTATGCATTTCATATTTTTTTCCCCCTTTTTGCACATAAATAAAATGGTTCAGTCAGCAGTTTCTATTTGTGTACCTTTCCTGTCTTGTGCTTGGTGTTTCCAGATGATGATGTAGTGCTGCCGGCAGAAGAGAGATTGGAGAAGTGGAGCAGGGATTTCAGCACCGTGCAATGGTTACATTGTGTGTGTCAGCAAGATACCACAAATGCCCAGAACACACAAACATGTCTTTTAGACGATGCCTTGTCAAGAAGAAGGTCAGATGAATGCGGAAGGTAGACAAATTACACATCACCACTGACAAAGGAGCAGGAGAGCAGGAGAACAGCATCACAGGTCCCAGAGCCGGGATTTGTCTCACATGACTAATGATACCGGCCGATGGTGGATCATACATGTCATCGGTGTTCAAGAGCCTCAAATCCAGGCCCTGTAAGAACTGTTTTTCTCTGCCCCTGGCCTTCTCCCCTGGGTGGCCATTAGTGCTGGTTAAAGTCCATCCATGTATCCACCAGTAGATGGCGTGGGCGATCTGACTGTTCCGCCAAAGATGGAGGCTCTCTGCCTTCTCTGACAGTCTTCATAATGATGTTGCTGAGTTACATAAGAGTGCAGTATCTCTCAGCAGGCTCTACATAAGAAATTATGCGTTAGATCTCAACCCAAACTCCCTGCTTTTATTTCTTTTTGTTACTGCACAGAGCTGTAGCAGAGAGCCACCAAAATGTATTTTTTCCTCCCCTCCCGAGTGATAGAGAAATCCTGCTTTGATCACTGACCTAATTAATGAAGCAATTGATGAATGTAAATACCAGATTAGTTATGCAAATGATCACAGCACAGAAAAAAAGAGGAAAAAAAAAAAAAACATTGCCCCCGTTTGGAAGTTCTGAGGGCGTAGAAATTATGAATGCATGAGACAAGATCTTGTTCATGATAATTTAAAAAAAAATACAGATAAACAAAAATAAAGCTGTGGATTAGAGACTGTGGCAGAGGGGTTTTAGGGTAAGAGTGATCTGAATGAGGCTTCAGGATTAGGGTTTTGCCCTTGCTCTCCCTTCCTTTTCCTAACTGTGTAATGAATAGACTTTGTTAAGGCAATCTGTGACACTTTCATCCCTGCACTAGGCTAAAGAGTTTTTACTGTATATCATCTCTCATGATATTCAGGGTGTAGCTATTTGGCTTTGCTGCCCTGTGAATCCAACTATGTGTAAGGATTGATACACACAGTACACAGTGTATGTGTTATGTATACATACACACACAGGTGACATTATGGCAGACAATGAGAAGCATCAATATGTTAACAATATATGTAAGATGATGACCATGTGAAAATATGTGTATGTGAAGTGGATGTGTCAGTATTTACGTGGAGGTTTATAGGATCTTGGTGAGGATTGAAACAAGATTGACTAAGGGCCTGGAGCTGTGCATCCTGTGTTGGACAGCGCACTATTCATCAGCGCAGAACTCTGAGTGGCATTTTACCATACGACACCACTTCAGCTATACACTTTTGTATTCAGGCGTGCACAAATGACATGTACAAGCAATTATTTCATTCGATCAACTAGATCAACATTTCCTTAGTCCAGTATACTGAAACATACCTGCTGAGCAGTTGAGTCAGTCTGCAGTCATATCACTGCAGCATGAAAGAATGATAGCAGGGTATTACTGTGGAAGATATGTTAAATGTGCTGTATGATATTTGAAGTAAACTTGTGTTGTTCTTTTGTTAAATGAGTGAAACAGGTGGTTTTTGCTTTATGTCCATCCAGAAGAGCTCTGACTCATTTGGATGCATTCATTTAATTATGTATTGGAAATAAATCTCGAGCTTCAAGGCTATAGGGTGGATAATTTAGGTCTGGGTGTTTGGATTTCTTCCAGTATAATTCTGAGATGATGGCATCAAAGGATTTGATTCAGGTGAGAAGTGGTTTTAGTTGGGACAATTGCAAACACATTTACAGTTTATTGTTGGTGATATGGTCATAAGGTAGATATGCCTTCTATGGATGGGAGAGGAGTATTCATCAAGTATGGCAGATCATTGTTTTGAGCAGTGAGATGAAGTTAAGGTTGAACTACTCTAACACTTTGGGACAAATGATAATAGATGTGATGTTGCCAGTACATAGAGAGATAGGTGGTATTTGGGATGCTGCTTCCCATTCACTCAGACAGAGTGGAAGGATTTATGCCAGACGATGGAACAATTTGTGATTTGGGAGAATGCCTTACTAAGCTAGATGGTCTCTTGTTTCAGATCTTTTACAGCTACATCATTGTACGCCTGAAGAAGTCAAATTGTGGACCAAACTGAAAAAAGGATGGGAGCAAATGTGTGACTGCAAGGTTGCTCAGTCAAATATCTGCACAAACACTAAAATGTTGGCTTTGGAAGTGAATGAATAATCCCTTCTTCCTAACCCCAACAGCTTAAGTGGAGCTATTTAGAGACCTGCAGTTGAAGACTGTGGTCTTAGTGGGCAGCTCTAACACATGAATGAGCAGTGAGCGTAAAGTAGGGCATTTCTGAAGAAAACTACACTGAAAAAATTCTTTGAACAAATAAGAGTCAAATTGTCACAGCTTAATTTATATATTGCAGAAAATGTGAGGCATATATACTGTATATATATTTGCTCTCCCTTGAAATCCTGACAAACTGTGCATTGAAGTTTTTGCAGTAGAAGGAAAAGAAGCTTCACACTTCTGCTGATGGGCCATGATGTGAGGAGAAATAATGATGAAACCAGAAAGGCTTAAAAGAAGTCCAGCTTTCTGAAATTACCTGAATTTTTCCAGCTGTCTGTGCCATGCACTAATAAGGATCAGGAGCCCTCCATATGCTCCTCATGTCCCTTTCTACACTGGAGACTCCAGGGATTAAGGGGCTTGGGCTGCAAATGAAGCCAAAATGGCCTCAGCTTTACCGGGGCATATAGACAGTCAGAGACTGAGAACGCATGAGAAAGTCACAATGATGTGCATTCTCACCACTGTACTTTCTTGTTTGAACTCACACAGACTCTCGGCTGCCAGATCAGTTCATTGACCAAATATGTATGCGTCAAACAATTTTCTGTAACTGCCGATGCCACAATATCTATCTACTCTTACCTGCAGGATATGAAGTGGTGGCTTCTTCTTGAGCCAGAGTTGTTTATTAAGTAGTACTGTATGTAATCCTTGCAACCTCTGCATAAGCATGTTCATTGTAAAGCTTCTAATAAAGATCCCTCCTTCTCAGTCAGTGTACAGAGGGTATCATAGTACTACATAAACTGTTGTGCCTGTAGATAGAGCCATTAATACCATTATCTAGGCAGATTTGCATGGGGAAGTAGTGGCTTTTTGTGAAGCTAAGGTACTGTGCAGGAGGATCTGACCTTTCCTGTAATGAATGACTGTACACTACCCAACACTGAACAGTAGGCAAAATCCGCAACTGGCTGGCACAGTGGACCATCTTGCAGCTAAAGAGACACATTTCCTGAGAGCCAGAAGAGAGTAAATATTGGAGTGTGCAGGACATCAAAAAAGAGACTGAAACAAGTCAAAAGTGACTGACTACTATAGGAAGGTAATCTGAAGACAAGCAAGAAGACCAGAGACAGTCCTCATGACACCACCAGTTGTCAGTTTTTTATGTGACCCGTAACAGTCCCTCACTCTCACAGTAAGAACATTTTATGTTGATAATGTCTGCAAGATTTTATGTTTTAACAGCAAAACTTATCAGCCCCTTCCAGAATAGTCAATTTTGTGCCAAAAAATTGATCTAGACGCTAACAAATGTGAGCGTCTAAGACAGGTGTGAACAGCTACCTTATTGACTCGATGAGTGGGCATGTAAATATACTAATCTATTGACTGTTCAAAAAAGCTTTAAAACTTGAAAAGTCACGTAAATTAGAAAAACTCACAAATCCTATCACAAACATAATTTTCTCTCTTGATGCACATTAGGTTTATAATGTGGTTGAATATTAATAGCTAGTACATTAAACCTTTTGAAATATTGGTTAGACCAAGTTTCTAGTAATCTAATGGATTCATTCATTTTTTCTGGACGCAATAGAATTGGCTGTACTCTTTCCTTAACTTCTGCAGGGTCCTGATCCTTTAATGACCAAAAACAATCAAGGCAACAGCACAAATGTGCTTCACTCGTCCATTCCAAAGTCAACAGGGGCTCATGACTTAAACTAACTCCATCAAGAGTGGCTGTGACTTAATTAAACCTTGCAAACAATGTCACGGACCACAGGGGCTGGCACTGCTGCCTTGCCAGAACTCAAAATGTGAGAGAAATGCCATTACCTCAAGTTGCTTTACAAAGAAAATATTTTGCTCAGAGGAACTCACTCTGCCTCTGGCTACGATCTTTCAGCAGACAATCGTCAGTATTTATTGGCCTTTAATAAGGTACTTCGTATTCGTTTAGCAACCGGCACTTGAGAATGTAATGCAGTACAGATCAAACGTTGTCAAACCCATTTCCCTTGTGTATTATAGCAGCAGCACGACAATGTATAGTTTATTAAATTTATCATCAAGCCAAACAAAAACCTGGATTAGACCTACTGACTGAAGGCTTCATCACCTCCGAACTTAGCTATATGGTTATGGGCCATCATCAACTGATCATTAGAACCAGTTCAGCAATGTGGAAAATGGGATGTTCAGTGTTTCTAGTTACAGGTTTGTAAGGCAGATTGCATTAACACTCGCAGAGAAGTAACAAAACTCAGAGGTTGCTTAATTAAAAGAAACCAGCATCTGTTCAGTGAGCGATTAAATATGAGAGGCATTAACATGTGGCATTTAAACAGAATTTTGGCACTATGGTTTCTTTAACAGATGATTTAGCAAACAGCTGTTGGTTTTTGTGAAATGAGCAAGAGTTTTCATCAGTCTGCCAAGCCGCTTTGTTAAGATGGTATTTTCTACGCTTCAGGTGTTTGTAAGTCTTGCCTAGCAGTGATGGGCGGTTAAGGAGTTGCTTCTCCAGTCAGGTTGGTCGACCTCAGAGGCAATTGTCAAGCTCTGGACTGTAACATAACTTCATAATCCATCTCTCTCTCATAGTGCTTTGCACTGCACATCTGTTTCACTGTTTGCCAAGTTTTTCAAACACAAAAAAGACAAAGATGTCCATATACACTAGAGAGCACCCTCGAAAAAGTAAAGTCATGGAAACATTTTAAAGAAGACTGAGTATATAGCTGGACCACCTGTGGTCAAACCTTTATTTTATTACCACAACGTCGTCTGTCAAAGTCACCAAAGAAATATATCAAAGACAAAGTCTGCTGTCTTGTTTTAGCTATATTTAATCAGAGAGCACATTAGAGGAGACAAAACATCCTTTTTAAAGTTATTTTGTCAGGCTTTTGCCTTTTTTATAGTCACAGTATACAAGAGAGAAAGACTTAGGGAGAGGGAAAGGCATGCATCAATGGGAAAAAAAAACCTCGGAAACCAGGGCTGCCACAGCAGGAAATAGGCCCAGTGGCACATGCTCCACCAAGTGAGCCATCATGATGCCTCAAGACAGGCATTCATCTTATTTCATCTCTCACGCAGCTCACAGCAACAGACTTTTATCAGATCAGGTCATTTTTTTAACTCCCTTGGTTTGATATGTAAAATTGTCCACAGCTGTATTTTAGTGCAAAGCTTTGTTTTGAGTTTTGCAGGGTTAAAGTTACTGCATTACATGTTAATACAAACTCAACACGTCCTGTTATCATTTTAAATTTAAAGCTAGCTACCATTTCAGCAGACAGAAGCTTTTCTTGCCGTGCTGCAGTAAGCATACTGCTGGTGTTTCTGTTGTTTACTTCAGATTAGAAGTTTCTTTACTCCGCCCATCTGTTCATCTCTCTTGGCTTGGTGTGTCGTATTTTTTGCTATCCCTTTGCCTCCTTCAGTAAGAACAATACTTAATGGAGGTGAGGCTCAGTGTAAGGGAGCACTCCTTTGCTTCCCAAGCAGCAGTGAAGCCAGAGCTGTTCGGTAGACTGCCTGTAAGAAGAGGTGTAGCCCTAAGCTCCCGGTTGGCAGCCATATACGGTCCACTCTTGTACCATGTTTATACTCAGTCTGTCTGAAAAAAAGTCTGTATTTCTTGCAACAATGTGCTAGGTTGGCAACACTTAAGGCTGTAAACACCCCATAATAAAACCTGTTTGCGCCAGAAACTCACGTGGCATCTGGCCGATCAATGGCGGAAATATGATCAGTCATTCAGGGATATTCCAGATTAAACAGCTGGCACTGCTATTGCAGTCCAGCAATGGCTATGTTAGAAGTGTGATGTCAATTAATGACTTTTTGCTGCTTATGCTTTATTGGATACAGGAGCCAAATTCTATCAACTCAAAGCAAAGACAGTAAAACTAGCCAACCTATTCAAATAACTAATGTGGAACAAGCAAAGTGGAATCAGAGATGGGAAAGTTGCACAGTAAAAACAGAAGCTGGACTGAAGTGAGGTAGGACACAGAGCACAGATTAAGAAAAACAAGATGTATGCTGCTAACTCTTCCTGTAAACCCCTGGCTTTCAGTAGATGAACCATCTGAACTTTATTTCTGGATATTCCTCAGAAAGCACAGTGGTCACAAGTGGTCTATTTTACAATGTCCAATAAGTATGTAAATGGTATTGCCTGCTGTTATCCTCAACTAGACCCCAGGGTGTCAGCTTTTGGAGCAGAGTGGATCATCCTTTTCTGATGTACAATGATTTTCTTATGACCACAGTAAAGGACGGTCATCCAAGAGCCTGCTGGCAATGCTCCAAAAATGCCGGGGGCAAAAGAGAAGAGAATGAATAGGTGGGATGGTGCGACAGATGGGGACTGGGGGTCAGAAGCAGGACAACAGTGGTTTGCTTCACTGAGTCACAGATATCAATTCATAAAGCCACACATGGAGAAAGCAAGCGCTGTGTCATGACAAGGAATGAAATTCAAGACTACATTCAAAAGCTTTTCACTGTTTTTGTTTTTAAAATGTTTAAAGGTACAGTTTGCATAAACCATCCACATGTATTGAAGCACCTCTCAGTTATATCCAGACTCCTGCTTTAAGGGATTTTTATTAATTCTTTCTGTCAGTGTGTGTCATCCTGCTCTCCATCCAAACACAAGGTTGTAGCATAGAGAGGCTTGTCACCTAGCCTGTGCCAGGGACTGAGCTGTCTGTTGGTTATACAAGATTGCCCTTGACTGCATCATCAATTTTCCAGTCTTGATTACTTTAAAACAAACCAGTTAATATTCTAACTTTTATGTGCTTCACCAGAGGAAAAGAAGACAGCTTCACATTGTTCTATTAACCTCTGCCTTAGGATGCAAAATGCTTTGCAGTGTAAGCATAAGTAATATGGTATGGTATTGAATCATTCTACAAAAAGAGTTGGCCTCAATTAACACATTTCCAAGCAAATAAGATGAATACTGCCAGTTACGTTTTATAAAGTGAAGCAATATTAAAGGTGGAATAGTTATATAAGACCTTCACAAACAAATTCTCATACAGGCATTTTGTTCTGTTTAGTTTTATGAAGATAACAATGAGTTTTTTCATTAATTTCCATTGTTTGCAATATGCCCTGAAATCTAGGAAAAACATGCTGTACATTTATATACACTATGACTGAGGAGAGAGAAAACACTGTTCTGCATGCTGTCTGTGTAAATAGGAATAATTATTTATGTACTGTCTCTTTATTTTCAGTCAAACATTGTTGGCTTAGTGACTGTATCAAACTGTCAGCTTGAATATTGAATTTACTATGTTTTTACACTCCTAGAAACCTGTTAGCATTAATAAAACAGTGCTGTATTTAAAGACACCTTGTGCAGATGGTCATAATCATAGTCCATAGTTAGCAGGTCTTTCACAGATCACAGGTGACCCTGCAAAATAGGGTGATGCATTTTTTACATTGATTTCACAGGACATTTACATCTTGATAATGATAAAAAATGCCTTATATATCCAACTGACAGCATTGTCAAGGTAAACTGTAGTACAAGTTATGAGAAGTGCCAATAAGTACAGTATATTATATATTTTATATCACGTATATGCAACATATTCACACACTACTCCAAACAATCAATGTGTCCCAATAAATGTAACCAGCTGCTAAATCTAAGAAAAATGATCTAAAACACACATAGCAGTGCATGTTTCTAAGTTTATATGCAGTGAAACACGATATACATATTGAAACACATACATTGCAATGATAACATTTTGCCAAGGGATGTGTCCACTTATGTTTGCGTTGGCTTATGCTGGACATCTGAGAGTGTGATTTGGTGTGTATTTGAGTGCAGGCTTTTGCTTATGTTAATGTGTCTTTGTCTAACAAACAAAAGGTTTTGCCTCAATTAATTCACGTGAATTGGGGTTTTTATGTTTTTTAGCTCCCAAAAAATAATTTCACTTTTTATCAATTTTATTTATTTGTACCTATAAAAAGTCCAGCCACAAAAGTTGAAATAACTGCCAACATTTTGTATACACTTCTAGGATGAGCCAGTTTCAGTTTGCATCAATTTGCATATTCTTGTTGCTTGGCAGGTTTCTTGGTCTATCACCGCCATCTGGGGTGGTCGCAGTTTATTTGACCCACCTCCACCTTCCCCCTTTGACCAAAATCAGATTATCTTGCTGGAGGATGGCAGGAAATGGAAAATCTTCAAAACGCCTTCAGACAAGTCTTAAGCACCTGCTTCAATAACAAGACTAGGTCAAAACCTAGTAGATGGCTGGATTGCTTATCGTCAGATCTCATTGCAACGTTGTCAAAGACATTTATTAAAAACAAATACTGCTGTGATTTCAGCTTGGTTATTATATAATTATAAAATCATCACTCAGGGAGAAAGTTAGAGGAGGTATGCTCTCTTTTTTAAAGTTATTTTTTCAGGTGTTTGCCTTTATTACAGTCATAGTGAGAAAGGATGACACGCAGCAAAGGGCTGCAGGCCATATTTGTACTCTTGTCACTATGGCAACAACTGATGCCAGGTGAGCTACCAGGGCACATCTTCATAGTATCTTTCTTAAATAGTCTCTCTTTCCAACTCCAGAACATAACAGACCTTTATTAGAGGCAGGTCTTTATATCTAACGCTGTCTGTCAGATATTTACAGTTGGTCATAGCAGTTAGTACAAAGCCTTGTCACCACTGGCTTCTTAACGATACCTGTAGTAAAAGTAGCTTGTGTGCTGTAATGGAGGCGAGGCGCAATGTAGTGAAAGCACTCCCCTGCTTCCCTGCAGTTCCTGAGCAGCCAGCAAACCAGAACAAAAGGTTGTGACAAAAGGTGCAGCCCTGAGCCCCCAGTCAGCATCCATACACAGTCCAGATATGAACACAGATTATACCTTGCCTTTGTTTGGAAATAAAGTCTCTAAATCTAGTGATATTGCGCTAACAACTCCGTAGATGGTAAACAGATGCTATTTAGAATTTGTCTGCACCAGAAACTTAAACTCAGCGATGAGGCACTTGACTGACTAGTGGTGGAAATACCGTCAGTCAGTCAGTCAGTCAGTTGGTCAGTCAGTCAGTCAGGGACATTCCAGTTTATAGGGCCCATTTCAGTCCAGCCAACAAAAAGCAGAAAAGGGATCCTGCTTCAGAGGTTAATGCAATGCAATTAGACCGCTCTAGCAAGCAGAAATTCTCACACTGTGCTTTACAGCCACTCAGCCTGTGTGCTGTATTTGTAGCACAAACACAAATCAATTTGTCATCATCATCACCCTGCAACCTACCAGCTGTGATCCTACAGTGAGTCACTGGACACTCTTATGATGACTGATCCTGCATCAGTTACTAAGTAAGGCCAACAAGCCATCAGCCTCTGTGGCCTGCATGCAGCCATTAGTGTAAGATGATAAATAGGAAACAGATTAAAGAACACGATTTCCCTTTTCTAATATGACTAGAGGTCTCATTTGGAGATATGGCTAATCTTTACACAGCTCTCCATCTCCATCATGGTGCCTCCTCTGAAGCTCAGTGAGACAGTTCCTCTCCTCCTCCAATGACATCCACATTAGAGCAATCCTGCTGATAAATGCCAGGTAGATTACAAAAAGGGTGGTTTCATTTCAACATGCTCCTTAGGCTGCACTCCAAGACAGGACAAGCCTCTATTCCCCGCCCTTTAAATTATACCCTGTTTCCTCACACAGTCAACCAAGACCCACTGACTATGAATAATGCATCAGGGTAATCAGGGCCTCTCAATGGATGCGCAGAGCATAGAAGGGGTTGATAAATAAAGCACAGATTTAGCTTCCACATACTGTATGCTTAAAACATGATAGACATAATTTAAACAACATTGTACACCATGAAACCATTCACCTAGTCAAGTGTAGATTTTAAGTCTGACAAGCTGGTTTAGAAGAGTGTCCTGAATGCAGCACAAGTCTCAAGTATTGATAGGGACACTTATAGACTCTCCTCAGATCAATAGCATACAATTTTCTGGCTTTGAATTATCTACTAGCCTGCAAGATGCAGATTGTCAAGAAAATGACTGAGCTTTTAATATAGTCTACATCTAAACCCCACCACTGGTGGTGGACGATGCACTGCTGAAGAAAATGTATTGTTATCATTGAGGAGTGATCGATCAGGAGCATTCACAGGGTGCTGATGTCACATCAGAGGTCTCCATACTGTGACGATCAATTGGAGACAAAGCCCACTGCCAGTGGCAAGAGGACAGTCTGTTATCAGTGCAACTAGCACTTCAATTATAACAGTAACAGCTTTCAGATCCAAGATAATGCCACAACCGAGAACAGCCTTTAACAAGGAGCTACAGTTTCTCTCAGGTTCTCTGAGAAAATAAAAACACTGGTATCTGCTGTCCATCTAATGAACTAGCTCAGGCACCATAGAAAGAAAGTGTAAAGAGCAACTCTTATATTAGCTCTATAGCTTAGTCAGCTTGACAGCTTCCCTACACACATCTCAAGTCCAGGATAGGCATCTTCCCCGATGCTCAAATCATCCGTCCAAGTTGAAAATATTTTCTTACTTTAAAAAGAATTTGCTTCGAAGAATTTGTTTTGTAGCAACAACAGCAGCATGGCAGGCTTTTTCCACATGCATCTACTTATAGGGAAAATAAATTCAACATTTGAGAAGCCTGCAAAGTATGTAGAAAGATAGAGCTGCAGTGTGAACACACGCTTGGTTCTCAGCAGCAGGTCAGCTATGGCATCCGCCACGCACATACACAACGCAGGCAGTTTGTTGCCAGACTCATTTCCAATGCGGTGTGTGTGGACAAAAAACAAAAAACAAAAAAAAAACACTCATTTTGGGTCATTGATGGAAAGTGTGCAGAAAAATCTGTCTGAGTATAAACTATATAGTGATTACAAAGCACTTTTGTGTTACATTACAATGGGATGATAAATTAGTATAGAGAGATTAGTCTGAGCTTTTTTCTTTGCTCAAAAATAAATCAAAACATCTGGCCAGATTACGCTGAAGACTGATATATGGAGCTTTATTAAAAGCAGCCAACAACTTTAATTTGAGCTGAAGGAAAAATGTATTTTTTATTTATTCATTTTTTTTTTACATATTGCCATTTTATTTTGTTGACAGTGTTATCATTCATATCCCACACTTATGTAGTACAATAGATCAATCTTCTGTCAAATAGTGCACCCTCATTGGGTGTAGTGAGCTCACATCTTGTTTACAGGCTTCAAGAGTCTATCTCCATGGCTACAGACATTACTTTCTCATTGGTAGTTGGGGTGGTGTCAGAAATTGACACACCACAGCAACAGGCTGGTAGCCCTCACAAAACAACGTATGACTGATGTAACAACTTGTCATTCCTACTACAAAAAAGCATATGGGAGAAAAACTGTTCATGTGTGATTAACAGCAAATTTATGAAAAGTACAAAAAGAATATCAGAAGAGTAAATGATGACATTGGTTACCATGCTTTCCTTTTACAATGTTAGTAAAAAAAAAAAAAAGCTGCATACATTGCTGCATTACAATACACTAAAAACAATAATAGCCCACAATTATGTGATACATAAACAATAATAGAGAAAAGATAGTTTCTTTGCAATATCTGGGGAATAATGATTTGCACGTGCTCGTAAATCTTAAATGTCCTGAGTGCACGTTAATGAGTTGAGTTTGATGAGTATTTTGACATTTCACTTCAAAGCTTCTCCAGTCTGGATTTGTCAGGTGGACAGTCATCTTTTATTGAGTAAATCAAACTGAAACTGTAGAGATGATGGCAACAATAGGATTTTGAAAAGTGAAGAAGACATTACGTCCTTGGTAATCTGGTTATGGGACTTATGCCTTGGGCCTATTACAACTGGATTTGTATAAGAGAGATAAAACCATCATTTTTAAACAAGGTGCGAAAATACTAACTCACACCCACGAGATCATCGTGGGATCTCGCTTAGCCAATGGACTGGCGTCAATCCGAGGGAGTCTAGTTAAGTTGACTTTGCTGACATTTTCAAATTCATGGCTGAGGGGGAATGAACATGGCTCTCCAGCCAGCCCAGATGTTGTTGAGCTGGCTACTCTTCCCAACAGTCAGCGTTTGCTTCTAACCCTGAGGAAATCACAGAGGCTCAGTGTTGCTTGCAGTGTGAGGAATTATTGGGTTTGACTGGACTTTTTAGTCACCAAGGGAACTTAGCTGGGCAGGTACTGAGACCGACAAACAAGATTTTTTCCCCCCTCTTTGGTTACCAAACAATGTTGGTGTTGCTCACCTGCTGTTTCAAGACTGTGTTATCGTTTTCACTTCAGCCTCTGAAACTGGATAATGTACAATACCCTCATATACACAAAGCACCTGGTGCAAAAGAGAGTGGTGGGAGGGGAAACTGCATTATGAGTGCTGAGTCTTTACTATATTTCACTTCACAAATCTAATCAAATGTTCTATTGAAATTAGAGTACCTCTCTAACATCCAGGTATTGCTGCAGTAATGTCATTTGATCATTCATTGTTTGGGATTATTTTTATAAGCTGGTACACTTGGTAGAACTTGAATGGTCCATGTGAGAAAGGGCAGATCACATCCAGAATGTAGGGCCTGAATCTCTGCTCTGGTGAGATGAAAAAGGTGATAATAGACACCCCCCCCCCCACTGAATACACACAAATAGACATACTGACACAAAAGAGCATGGGACCAAAATGCAATTTCC
Organism: Rachycentron canadum; assembly: GCA_038496675.1. Classification (NCBI taxonomy): domain Eukaryota; kingdom Metazoa; phylum Chordata; class Actinopteri; order Carangiformes; family Rachycentridae; genus Rachycentron; species Rachycentron canadum. The sequence goes on along the minus strand of CM076648.1, from coordinate 4,392,401 downwards.
ATGCAAATTTTGAGCATACTTAGAAAAAGATTTCCATATTCAGTGTGATTGTGACTCAAACCCTCTGTTTTCTCTGCTTAACCTTTTCATTTATTTATACATTTATACTTATTTCCTTTCCCTCTCACTTCATCTCTGTGTCTCTTTCTCATGTGTTGGCTTAATGCAGGTTTTGTGCACTGACCAGAATGTACAGGCACAGGGCTGTTTTACCCTCCTGTTCTTGTCGCTTTATTTATTCATGTGACATCTTGTCCTTTTGCCTCATCCAGCTCAGTGCTTCGCAGGGATACAGATGCTTTAGATAGCAGACACATTTGGGTTGCTCAAGCACTGATCGTATGCCAGCTTCTCAGACAACACCATTAATCTCTCTTATCAGCATCTCAGTGGGTGCTCTGGCCCCAGAATGGTATGTTCTGCATTGGGCTACCATTACTCAACGGATGCTAAATAAACCACATTGCTCCCTCTGATTTACCCTCAGTACTGAGTTACAGCCTCAGCTGAAGAGACGAAAAGGGCCATCGCTCTCCCAGTGGCACTGACCACTTTGTTATTGTTAGTTCCTTCAAAGTGTTCCTGGCCTCTTACACCAACGGCTTGACAATTTTGTAATTGCATTGTGTGATAAAAAGCTAATTAAGTTATGGAAGATCTCTTATCTGTTTTATTTTCCTCTGCACTATTCAGGGGATGACCTTGATAAGATCAGTTGGAGGCTGCTGGCTTTTTCACTGGTGCTCTGTGTTAATAGGGACAGTGATAACTACTGTGGATGGAGATGAGAAAGGGCTCCTTGATGACAGTAAGCTTAACACAAGATACAGAGATACAGGCCCCGATAAAAGGCAGGGAGTGCCTGAGGGAATCACCCACCAATAAAGTTCTGGTTCTTGTGATCCCATAAACAACTGATAAGACTTGGAAGCCTAATGAGTTGAGTTATTTTACTGACACATGGAAAATGCGGGTTGACTGGTGTCTTATGAAGCAAGACTGTATGCTCATGCATGCAAATTTGCACCATAAGTGTTGGAAAATGACTTTGTGAGGCCCCTGGTGTTTAACAGGAAGTGTTGAAGATGTGGTTACACTCAAAGCAAACATTAAGCTGAAAAACACTGTGCACACACTGGGTAGTACTGCACTTCCACATTAAAAGAAGATGCAAAAAAACAAAAACATCTAAAGAGGACTCATCTCTGCCCACTGCCACTCAAAAACCAACAGGCACACCAATCGTGCAGACCCACCCACCCACCCACACACACACACACACATGCTCAGCCATTTCATTCAGACCCATTCTCTTTCCTTAATACTGTCCCAAGGAATCGCACAGAGCTGATATCCCATGATTGTGTATTAGGACAGATTAGGATTGTGCTGTCTGTGCAGGAAATACATCTTAGTCTGGGATTTATTGCGCCTGGTGGCTTGTTTACGGTGCTAAGCATGGCTAGCTGAGCAAACCTAGCCCCAGAAATAAAACATCATTTATTTTAGTTAGGGGTGCCCTGCTGGACATATATGGCACAGGAATGGTACTAAATAGCTTTTTCAGTCTGTAACACACACGTCAGGGATCCTGTACTCCACCTGAGGCTGTATGAGAAGCAGAAGCTGTCACAGCTGGCCCTGTTTTTCATCTAGAATGTAGAAGAAACATAGGTTGTATGCGACGATTCTTGGATGAATACATGATGATCATATTGTTGTTGATAAAAACAGACTAATATACACAAGGGTCCATCAAGAAAGAATTTAAGGACTGACATTTCCATATTTAATGAAAAAAATAACACTTAATTTGTCTCAAACTAGCTTATTTTCAAGAACTTCAATGCCTGTGGGAATGCTTCACCTTTAATGATTTTGGCAATACCTCGCTAGACAATGTGGCTTCATATTTCTGTTCTCTTGGATGCGTTAAGAAAGTATCTGGGGGAAAATTTGACAGCACTCTCACCATGCATTACCTAAATGAACTGTTATCCTCAGCGCTTACCCAGACCTTGTTTGGTATTAAATAATTCAGGACATTCTCTGTTGCAAACTTCAGCTGCATGCACGTCACGTCTCTGCTTGCTGTCTCCCCTGTGTTTCAGAGGCGTAATATATTACATCGGCCCATGATGCAGTGGAGACTGTTGCACATACTGTATATAATATGTCAGTTTTGCTTTCACCTGCCCAAGGGTGTGGTTGTGGTGATGGCAGGGAAACAACTACGCTGTTATACATCATTCTCTACACTGTTCTACCATAATATTTTTATTGTTTAGGATAGCAGCAGATGATGAAGTAATGAAGTAATGTGGTTAAAATAACAGCTGTAAACAAAATTAGATACTCAACCTAAAGAAGGAAAAAAAACAGAGTTGGAGAGAGTTAGAAAGAAAGGATTGTTCTGTCATTCAAAATTAGTCGGAAATCACCTCAAGCTTCTTCTTGAAGCACTCTGACAAAGCCTCCATCAGCAGGACTTGTCTTGAACACCTTCTCTTGCAGAAATTTAACTGCCCAGCAAGCTAATTAGTTATCTGACATGTGGCCTTTCCATTACAGAAAGAAAACATCAGAGCTGTGTTATCACTGCTACAAGATGACCTGCTGACAGACGGTGTCAGGGACCTCACTGGGATTGGTGTATTGATCAGATGGGGGTAAAAACCCTTTCACAGTGCAAAATGGACAGTTTACATGTGACTAGACCTGGGGGTGTGGTATGTGTGTGTCTGTGTGTGTGGGTGTGGGGGGAGCAATTAAAAATGTATATGGAGTAGCTAAAATGGGTGAGAAAGAGACAGGAGCAAGGCGACAGAGGGTTAGGAACACTTATTTCTCAAAACATTTTGGACACACAAATGAACAAATATTATAGAAAATGTCTATGTACGTACGTACACACACACACAAACACACACACACACACACACACAAACACAAACACAGACACCAGTGCACACATCATTTCTTAATTTCATGTAATATTCTAGAGGGAAACTGATATTGGATTTTCCCTCTCTTAAGTATTGGGTGAACAGAGCAGCATATTGACACCGCCTGGAAAATGTGCCCTTGAATGACTGCCCTCAGCACCCTGGCATTTGTACTTGACAAACAGGCTCATTATTGGATGACTTAATGAAAGCCTTCCATTCAGAATAGATTTCGGTCCAAGACAAATTATGTACACGTGGCACAAAGAAATTAGAAGTCTGAAAAGGCAGAATGTGGCTCTGTTAACACCCACTGAACTGGACAAAGTCCTGCATCCAGAAAGGGTAATGAGCCCAGATCGCTGCAATGATTGTAATTATAGTATTATTCTGATCAGTTAGTCCCACGTATTAGACTTATTTCAACATGATGGATTTCACAGTCTTTTTAGATTGGATAAATGCAAACGTCAGAGTTAAACATAACCCCATGGGCTGCTTCTAAATACACTGAATCCAGATTAACTGCAAGGCCTGAATAAGTAGATAAATCTTGACAAATTAAGTCTGGATGTCATTCATCTGAAAAAAACATGAAAAGGAATACTGTGATAATTTTCTTTATTTAGGTGATATCACAGAATAAAACTAGAAAACTCTGACTTAGTGAACATTAACACCAAAGTCCTGTGTGTGTTAGAAATTAAGCATCTGCTGTTTCACACTATCAGCATATGCACAGTGGGTAAATTATTTGTAACTGTGACCATAAAACCAGTATAAAAACAGTAGTGATGTCCCATCAATTTATCCAGATGTCTTATTCCACTGATCTCTTCTTTTTCTCTCTCTCTTTACTCCTTCACCTAGTTCTTCCGTAACCTCTGTGCTTCTTTATAAAAGTGCCCTTGCTGTCTGTTCGGAAAGGTGCTGGAGTCAGCAGAAACCCAGCTTGCCCTGAGCTGGCCTTTTAACATCGCCTCGGCAAACCACTGGATTTCAGATTCAGGTGTGAGGAGTGCCGCATTCATTTCTGCACCACTGGCTTGTATCCTTTCCCCTTATTAATGTTTGAGCTTGAGAGTGTTCTTTTGATACATAGCTTGACATCGAGACAATGCCTGTTTTTAATATTACAGATGACAATGAGTGATGTCAATACAGTCAGCCTATTCATTTCAGATTACACAAACAAAGACCAATGTCCCCCTCTTTGCATTCACCAGGTCAATAACGAAAGCACTAACAAAAGTGATTACTCATACAATGACAGCCCACTCATCTGTACATGCCTAAAAGAAGCTGCGGCTTAATTCAACGACCACAAGCCTTCTTGCATGAGAGGGAATGGTGCGGGGCTTCCAATGCCTTCCTTTGACACACATTGCCAAACAATGCAGGCTGCATGATTCACTATGGCATTAAAATTCACTCTCCTGAGAATTTTAACTATAATGTTTCAGCTATTTGCTTGTCTCTTTAAACCTGAAAAAAACATGTTTTCTTTTTTCTCTTTCTTGTTATGGCCAGTGGAAATAGGACAGTGGAGACAAGCTAAGACCACAACATTATCACTATTAAAACAGCAGATACAGAGTCACAATATCACTATTTATTTGGAGTCATGTTTCTAACCACTTGGATAATATACTGATATTTACTGTCCTTTCAACTCTATTTCCTCTGCACAAACAACTGAAGGAAATATGTTCTTTAGCTGCTAAATGCTAGTAACAGTTAGTTGCCAACTTTATTGTTTGATTCTGAGCAGGCAGCGTGTCGTGGGAGTTTAGAGCTTTTCACTGAAAACTGCTGCTGTTATTTATTCAGAACTGGAGTGGTGAGAATGAACCAAAACAGTATAGTAGCATGCCAAAAAACCAAAACAATGGGCTGAAATGTGGTATACACGCCACAGAGCTGAGGGGAACTGCATGAGTTTACGTGAGTTCATTACTACAAGCTTTGAGAAACAAGTAATCATGTGTTGTAGCCTCTGCTCATCTGTATACAGTAAGAATCATTATTTTCTTTTGCCTTAATCACTTTGTTGAGGTTGATAAAGCTATAAAAGAGTGTTTATGGCTACTAACTTAACATTTCAGGACCTCCTAAATGAGCTCATATTTTTCTGTTATTTGATGAATGCCCGCAACATGTATTTTTAGCCCTTATGAGCAAGTAATCTAATATATTTCTGTGGCCCCAGAAAATTAAAAAAAAGAAAAAAAAAAAAACGAAAAAAAAACCCCAACTAATTTCTCATTGAATAAAATTGCTTTGATGCCTTGAAGCCATCCCACCATACTCCTATTTTCATTGAATTATATTTAAATATTTCAGTAGACTATCCATCTTTAGAAGATTCAAGGTTTATATCGATAAGACATGGTTTACATGTATCCTTTATGTTTTAGGCACAACACATGGATGATGTAAAGCAGATGCAAAGATGCCATTGCCTGAAGTCACACATGCTTGTATGAAGACACATGATAATAAATAGCTATTATACTGTATACATTTGGAGCAATACTGCTGACCTTGAAAGACAGAATGAGGAACATAAATTATTATATATATATATATATATACTTTAATGTACATGTGGCCATTCTGACTGCAATACAATCTTCTGTGCATCCAATGACACCAATATTTTTACATTTATAACCTACAGTATAAAGAATATGTGCTAAGGCAACACTCTTTAGGCTGTAACAGATGGCAGTGACTCATGTATTTGTGGCTATAACTGATGTGATTAAACAGTGACATCAAAGTGAAGGTCAGGCGGCAAATGATCCCTCATGATAATACACATCTACTGTGGTTTTCACCTTTTCATCTTTGTTTCCAGTAGTGCTACAAATTCAGCAATAGGCTGTGTTCTGAGTGAACTCGCTACCAGAGTCACGAAGGACATACACATCGCTTAGACTGGAAATTAAAACTGCACCATGTCGCATTTATGCATTTAGCCTTTTTAAAATGAATCTGTTCATGCCAGAAACACTTATAGTATATTGGAAGACACAAAATGCGAAGGCCAACATATGCCATTACATAGTCGCAATAAAAAGAGAAGGCTAAAGCTAGTCATTAAGACCAGCAACAGCCATGTGCATTAAGATGCTACAGCATAAAGATCAACCAGTGGCACAAGACTGAGGCCTTGTCACGCTCTACAGACAACCTCATTGTATTGACAGGGCATGACTGCGCCTGATGTTTGTAAGAGTCAGTTGATAATGATCAGTGACATCACTGGAAAGTGATTTATTTTTTTTACAGATGAGTGTAACAAATACAAGTCTGGCTTATTCTTAACAAGGTAATCAACATTAAACACCTTTTATGGAAAAATGAATACAACATAAGGGAGTGAATGCCCAGAGCAGACTCTATATGCATGTCTTGCAAACACATACAATGATTTCACTGTAGTGATGCCAAAATTTCACTTTTTATAATGTATTTTACGCTTGCAAAGTAAGTTTAGCCTCATTTTAATTAGTGTGTCCACTGACTCAATGACTGAAATGAGACAGATGAATAATGTGTTCTGAGCTCACAAAGAGCTTTATTACTGAAAGTAATTTGAACTCCTTGATGCATGCTCATGGTTTTTACCTATATACCACTGTCTCATAATGGTCGTGGACGTAATGAATTCTGTAAGCATTAGCAAAGCTAAACAATAACTCAAAAAAAAAAAAAAAAAAATGGTGTGCATGCTACATTTGTCTTCAGCTGTCTGCTAAGTCTAAGATGCTGAATCTTCTCACTGGAACATGATGAGTGAGCAGATTCATGGCTGTGATAACATAGCTTTGCTTTAAAAAAAAAAGAAATAATACTGGAACTTTGATTTGTAAATGATGTTCACAATGGTGGATTGTCTTTGTAAAGAAGGTAAATCAGGCAAAATATGTGGCCCTTGAATAAGCTGTGGAGGGCAAACGATAGTGTTTTATGGTGGGAGATATAACACAGTCCTCCTTTTGTGGTCTGAGATGAACTTAAGATTAATGCAGTAAATTGTTTGGCAAATAGCAAAACAGAAGTTGGCAATGAACTTCGAGGACATTTCTCCCTGGGAGAAAGGCTTCCTTTAGCAAATCACACAGTGGCAATTCAAGGTTGGATGGCAATCATTTATTTTACAGTAGTATATTTTAGAGGGAAAATTTAGTATTTTTTTTGCAAGCAAGGTCAAAATACCCAACATGTCATTTACAGTACAAAGTTGAAATGCTCAGAGTATCTGTCCAACAGAACACTGATGATATTAGACATGTTTTGCCTGCTGCACTTTTGACCTGACCTGATTAGGCAGATCATTTCAGTGCAAAGCCCAGAAACCCTTGACACCAAAATTACATTGTGCTGCCTGATTGCTACTGACATTCCTTCGACTGTGCCACTCATCGCACGTTGGAAGCCAAGTTCACAGCAAGTTGCCAAAACATCAATCAGACGCTGCTGAGAAAACCTTTGTTTAGTCAAAACCAAATGATGTATCACACGCTCTCGAATAAGGTGAGTTGTCTCACTGAGAGAGATACTTGTGTTAAACTTACACAGTTGTTTTAAGAACAAACGGTGTCTGACCACTGACTTAACACACATGGATTTCAAGTGGATTAGACGAAGCCATGCTGAAGGAATCTGAGTAGAATCTGTGATTTATTCACCCTTGTGAAGAAATAGGATGCTGCCTTTTTTTTTTTCCTGCCACAGAGTTCGACAATGAGACAAATGGTTGCATTAAAAGATAAAAGAAAGTGAACAAGAACTGAATATAAAGGGGAACACGAGCGTAGCTCCAGAGATATGAACTATAATTCTTTTCGTGACGTAAGCACTGGCCTGCGATACCATTCTGCACTCTATTGTGGTGTCTGGGTTTTTTTTTTTTCTCTGCAGGCTCCCACACTATCGTACTGCACAGGATATGTATCAAGGCTGCAAAAAACTCTATGTAATTAAATGTACAGTATGTCTATTCACTCACTCTCACCTCTTAACAGACATTTAAATGTATCTGCGTTTCCCATCTCCATTCTGCAGTGTTTCGGAAAGAGGGTGAGCTTGTGCGTGACAGGGTGTGTGTGTGTGTGTGTGTGTGTGTGTGTGTGTGTGTGTTTCCGTGTATTATTGTTGCCCACTGAGGCCTTTGCTCATGATATATCTGATAAGTGATAATGTCTGCTGGGGATCTCATGTCTAGCTAAAGAAAAGGAACACATGCGATTGTGATCAGCTTCTTTTGTTCTTGACTGAGCAGCATACAAACATCATATAGTGTTGGTCTGGCTTCACTTTACCTTGTGTGACTGTTCTTTCTATTTGGTTTCATTACAGAGTACCACATTAAACAAATAGCTATGCGTCCTATGCCTTCAATATACCTGTATTGATCTGGACAGTAACTTTGTGCCTTTGTGTTGCTGCCGTCACCTTGAGTCATGCCTGGAGAGCAGCCAGACTACTTGTAGCCAATTTGCGTCACACTAACAGCACACACTGTTTTCTTAATAGGATTGTCACGGTGCTAGTATAGGGTCCATCGAAACACAGCGCTTTTTCAAACTGCTGATTACTCTTAGAGAAGACCCAAGTAGGGCTTAATGCCTTTACTTATCAGCAGGGAAGTAGCACACTAGCTGGAGTGAAAAGCACTTATTAGTCTTCTCATTTGCCTGCATGAGTGTAGACCATATGACACAATGAAAAATTCAGTTCCCTGGTGTAGGGTACATCAATTCTGAATATTTTTTCAATCTGGGTCATCTACAAGCAGCGCAAGTGTGTGAAACATACAGTGCACAGGGGTTTGCTTGCACACATCATGCACATGCATGGGCACCTTGCAAGTTATTGCCTTACAGATGTGGGACACACATACAGTAATCCAAACTTTATTGTATTTTGCTGTTGACATGCACATATTTCATTGCAATGCCAGAAATATTTATTGAAGGAATCTCAGTATAGAACGTGACAAACTGCATCCTCTCCAGATAGCCATATAGGTTTTGCCAAATTGAAATATAAAACTGCTTACAGCTCTCCTGCTCTTATCTGACTCTTTGTCCAATTCCACGATTCCAGTCTGTGTTGAATAGTGGCAGCTAATTGCACATGGAGGCAAAAAAGGAAGATTGGTATATTCTGTTGCATTATTTCTCTTTCCACAGTCCTGTTCAGACCTGGCATCAATGTGTCTGGAGTTATGTGATCACAAACGGACAGCTATAAGCTCTTCAGTTCACACCTGGAATTAAAATGCATCTGAAGTGACCACTTGTGATCGGGTCTCACTTCTATGCATGATGCAAATAAACAAATCTGTGTTTTTAGCGAATCAGGTGATTGAGAGAGAGGTAGAGAGGAAGAGAGCAGCCCAAGGAGGGGTTGAGTGAATCAATGCATTGTGTATAGCTTTACTATGAAATAAGGTTTTAGCCAGTAAAATATTTTCAGTTCATTATGAGATTGTAGCAAGACCAATTGGATAGACAGTCCTTCAATGTGACCCAGGATGCATTTGCATTGATTTGCATTCCATCTGCTAAAAGACCACCTTCGATGGTTGTGTGTAATCAGATCTCAAATCCTTAGTGCATCTTGGGTGCGTCACCCAAGAGGCATGTTAATACCAGCGCTGAACAACGGAGTATGTTTAAATGTAAGCAACTATTATATATTTTCAGGTGTGCAATTAACACTTTGTTTTGCCTTTGCTACAGGCTTGATTTGAATCAATGGTGCAATGCTGCAGGTGTTAAAAGCATCTGTCCTTTATTTTATGGCCTTGTGTTCCTATTTAAAAATGCATTGAAATTCATATGTATTCACGCAGAAACACAAGAGCCACAGTGCACAGTTCAGTGATTTAATATACAGCATTCAGTGACATTTTGCTGAGTATGCTTACTATTTTTAAGCAGTGCCCCGCTTAATATTTATACTGTCAACCACATCTATACCTGGGAGCTGCCCATAACAACTAAAGTCGACTTCTGGCCACATGACATGTAGAGAATCTCCTCATTTGTGTGGATGTGGCAGCATTTTTATTCATTTTCTCCTCCAGATTTTGCCAGCTCAGAGTGAATAATAAACCTGCCAGTCAGAAAACCATATCTCTATACTCTAGATTATACCCTATATACTATGTGTTGCAAATAAAATATATATACATTTTAGCTTCAAATGTTTCATTTAAAGGTAAATTGAAAAATATTCTCCAGATACTATGATAAGGCTCTGTTTTGAAATCCTAATGACCTGGGTCATTTCAAACTCATTGTCAGGTACCAACCTGCAGTCAGGGAAACATCTGAGTAACAGTTGCACTTAAACATGAATCTACTCCGAAGACTTGGGAAATAACATATCAAATCAAATGCTGCTGTTTTTGAACTAGCAATCAGAAATGGGTGACTCAGTGGACATAGTGACTCAGAGGTTCAGACTGTTGCCTCTCAGCAGCAAGGATCAGTATTTTATTTCTGGCCTGTGTTTTCTGCCTCCTCCAGTCTACAATCATGCACAAACACACACACACACACACACACACACACACACACACACACACACACATAATTCAAAGACATTCAAGAGAGATGGTTTGGACTCTTGAAATTGCCTGTAACTACAAATGTCACTGTTTGTCCATTTGTGTTAACCCAGCACAGCACCAGGAACTTGTCCTCAGACCAGCCACTGTACATTAGGACCCCCGTGACGCAAAAAATAATAATCCTAAGGCCCAATGTGAAAAGACAGGAAGAGATGACAGAGACAACAGTGTTAAGATGAATAGTTTTTTTGTTTGTTAGTTTTTGTGAGTCTTAAAAATCAAACATGAGAAACATACGTTTCCTTTTTTCATCTTGAAATGAGCAATCTGGTTAACAAGACAACCAACCCCTACATGGTGGTATCATGTATCAAAGAGGGAGCAGATAGCTGCCACCAAATCCAGCATTTTTGTCAAAGATCCTTTCTGATGTTTCGCTTGAACTACCTGACTGGAAGTGATGCTGAGTGCAATCAGCCCGCCCATATAAACACAGACCAGTTGTCTGTTTCAAACAAGAGAGCCTCACATTTACCAGCAGATTTTGGGTACAGTAGCCTTACATGGGTATTGGCGTGCCACTTCTGCTATTCTTGTTTTAAGAAATAACTGCTTTTCCATGCAATACAATGTTGTGCACTACTCCCCTTTACAGAATAGAAAGAGAAGTGTGAAGGCCTGAAACAGACACTTCACAGGTCCTCAAATGGCAGCTTCATCAAAAATGTCAGTCTCAAACATCACAAATGAAGAGACAATTCCAGCCATGGCCAATAAAAGGAAAGGATTAAGAAGGGCAAAATAACTGGTATGACAGAGGAAGAAAGTTTGAATTAAAAGGTGCAGTAACCTGATCTCAACCCTATGGTTCATAAGTAGTGCCCAGCGAACCAAGCCAACTTGTGGGAGCTGCTTCAGGAAATATGGAGTGACATTTCAGCTAATTACTCCAACAAATTGACAGCTAGAATGTAAGGTTCAAAGGACATAATTATCATTCCAAGTGGAAATCATTGTGCTTTACCTTGTCAGTGTCTTCATTAGATTTATATTTATATCAGTTTTCATGAACGATTTTCAAGTTAGAAGTTATTTTTCGGGCACATGCAGAAATGATGCTGAAATTACGTATCTGTCCGATCCATACTGACCATGTTGCATTTCAGTTTGTGCTTGGCATTGCACCATTCCTAACCCCATTTTTTACACACTTTATAAAACAAGTAGGGAAAGAGAAGTCTGAATGATCAAGACCTCGGCTCTCAGCCTTCCCACTCCAGGACATGACACCAAACCCTTTTCAACTGGTGTTAAAATCACAGTTTATTCCTTATTACATCCAACAGACTCAGGTGAACAGTTCTAAGTAATGGTTTTACAAAAAAATTCACTTGACTTGACAAAGTTACATAATTGGACAGCCACCCTTTCCACCAGACCTATAACCTCTTAAGGGCCATAATGTTGTTTTAAGATGTGTGGGTTCGGATTAGTTCACCCTTTTACTGCATATTATGTAAAAAGGTGGCGAGCACAGCTGTTACTCAATGGAATATGATGAAAAAATATATTTTACGTGAACACTGTTACAAGCATTCAGGCTTTCATAGAGTGGAACCGCACACTTTAAAGGATGTATTACTAAGTTTTGCTATTGCTACACGGTCATTTACAGCTGTTTCCTGAGCAGTTCTTAGCAGAGTTCAGCATCAAATATTCCTTTACTTACCAAGATTGTCAATATAGAAATATATCTTTTATAGAAATATTTTTTTCTTCTACTAAATTTACTGGCCAGACTAGCCATTGTGTTTCCTTTCTGCCCTGAAGGAGCAGCACTGCTCAGAGGGTTAATTAGAACCTCCTGCATTACAACTTATTATTGTATTTTCATATAGATCAATAGAAAACCCCTAGATGTTATATATATAGAAGGACAAACTAAGGTTTCGTGTGCAAAGGTGGAGAGGTTATGCAAAAAGGCATGCAGCTTTGTACATGAGATCGCTATAGGGTTAACCCGCCCCAATCTCTCATACCTTACAGTGAGGTTGACAGCTGTAGCTGCACTGACTCCCTCACCTGCCTACACTAATATATACATTACGCTCGATGAGTTGGAGTTAGGGAGCAAAATGTACATTGCATGGTTTTCCCTGATGTAATTAAAGACTCCTAAACCATGAGCAGTGGCCTAGTCTGTTCCATAACCATGAAGCGGAATATTAGATTTCCCAGCTCCCCCAGCTTGAGCAGTCTGAAAGTGATAAGGAGATGGGAAACTCCATGCAGGAGACCTGGGATCAAGCACAGTATGCACCAATTCTGGTCCAAGCATAGAGACAAGAAATAATTACAATTCTATGACTGACATTAGAATAAACATTTAACTATTCCACAATTCAAAGATCTAGAAATCGAAATTAGGGAGAAGGCTGATTTGATTGACTTGTTCAGCCCACGCTTGCCTGTCATGCACAACAACTTAGATGTTCAAGATAGTATTTTGAGAAACACAGAGGAATTGTGGCTTTTATTTCTTTGTTCAGACACTTAGATTGTTATTCACTACCTGTACACCCCATAATATTTTGGACACTGCTTATCAGATTTGACAAAACCACAGTGGTGTATGCTTGATTGCCAACAATTCTTTCTGCATTCCAAAATTACACATCCCCAGAAATTACTCATCACAGCATTTTCACATCTACCACTTTCATAGTTTGGCTAGGTTTAAGCATCTAAGGGGCTCTCTGGGGTTTAGGGCATTAGAGTTAGGGCCAAGCTAAGCACCTTTGCTGCATGTCATTCCTGATCATCACTTTACCATCATCTTGTGCAAATTCTCAACGTTTTTTTGTCATAATGGTATGAAATCCCCCGCAAAAAAACACTAATAGGCAGCTAAACCAATTTGACCGAAGGCAGAGAAAGATTATGGTCATGGCTGGGGAAAGAAACCAATGATTACAGAACATTTTTCTTTGGTCACACATATTCATCCTAAATCTTTCTTTCTGCAGGCCTAAGTGACAAAACACCTCCAAGTAGCATTCACTAAACTCTTTGAAACGCACTTGTGTGTCGAGAATTCCTACTAAACTGCGATATAATTGGTGAATGGCACAAATTCTCTAGTGACTGTTACATGCCACGTATGGTTCTTACACTTGGATGCTCAACCATCCTCTTTGACCAATATATTACACAGCTTTAGGAATTTAGGAATTTTTCATTTCTTCCTCAGCTGTTGAAAGAGGATGATTACTATTTGCTCAACAGCAAAAGGTCTCTCATCATGGTAACAAACAAACATACAGCAGTAGGTCAAACTAAGTGCTTTCATGAATAACAAATGTTCTAATTTTCCTTGTGAGAGCAGTTTTCCATTACAGTATTTTTAATTCATTTTTAGGTCCATCCCTTTGACTTGTACATATTCTGTCCTCTCAAACAACGATTACCACCGCGGTGCTCTGTGGAGAATATGGTGCCACTTGATATTTTTAATCAATTTGATATCTTTTTTTGCAGTTTGCAATTGCAGTTTACAAACATGTCCCTGCAGTTGTCTAGCGGTATTATTGAATTGAGTGCAGTAGATGCTGTACCCACATGAACACGTTAAAACCATGTGTTTTTTGGTAAACAGTTCTCTGCATTTTTCCATTTGTTCAGTTGTGTGAAGTGAACTCTGAGTTGGCTCTTGTGAAGTGTGAAGTTGCCCAACGCTGGTATTCGAGTCCAGGGGACAGCACGTCGTTGTTTGGATGCAAATTTTAAGGGATGTGGAGAGATCATGCTGTCCATTAGGAATCAGACAGAGGGTTATTAAATGAGAGGAGCAGACTATCCATCTAATAAAGTTTCATCTAAAAGGCAGAACTGTTTGAAGACTGAGGCCACTTAGACATGATATGCAAAGGGGTCCAAGATTTACATTTTCTTCTATCAAGCGACAGATGGATTTATGTCACTAATGCCTCTGATCAGAAGAGGAACGGAGACCAAAGGCACGCACATTATTCATTCAACACTGCTGCATGCATAATGTTAAGTCTGTATTCGATAGAAATATTGTCTCTGAGGCCTGCATCCATAGCACAGATACAGGAAACTCTTTCCTATAGCTCATGACTTATAAATTTGACTTTCTTTTGCAGGACGGTGTAATTCTGCCTGGATGTATTAAAATAATAAATCTAATTACAAGCCCTCCATTTGCACAGGGAAGAAAAAAAATACATCAATGGGATTTTGAAAACATATTTACAGAGACTGAGGCAGAGAGCGTATCTGCAAATATTGGATTTCGCTGTGAAGGGAGCAAATGGGTCAGGGTAACATTAGACACAGGGAAAACAATGACAAGGCGAGACCAAAGGGAAAAATATCAGATAAATAAGAAAAGTAATAAGTCAGATATCAATAAAGTGGATAAAGAAAGTATATCAATAGCAATACACACACATACACAAGCGACTGCATGAAATGGGGTTGAATAAATCTTTGAAATGTTTAAAGTGTCGGCTTCGACACTGGTGAATGCAGTTTGCATCATGTATAACCCTTTAGTTTTTTTTTTTTTTTTTTTTTTTTGTATGTTTGTATTTAGGTCTTTTACATTTCACAGCATATGTAATTTTCTGCATAAGATAATAAAGCTTAGAGAAACGTGGTGACCGGAATGGGATCAGTAATCATTATAGACAGGTACAAAAAGGAATAGCTCATTACTCAGGGATGTAATCTTTATTGCAGTTTCATTTCTGATCAGTTAAGTAACACAGGATGAGCTAATTTTCCATCAATAAATCAAACTGACATTGAACTATAATGAAGACCGTGTAGCTTGTGTGTGATTTGAGACTGGTTTTAGAGACAGATACTGGTAGATCACAGCCACGATAGAGCAGCTGAGGTCCCACCTTTTATTTTACCATTATTCCCCTGATTATTTAGTGACTTTCATTGAGGCCATACATGTGTTTATTTGTTCTATAGACAGCATGGACTTTACAACAGTAAAGACAATGTTGTCTGTGTATCACTGTCCAGTTTGTTACTGCAATAATGTCATGTACACACCGTCACAGCACAGGTAATTAATTGGTAGTCACCAGGAAGTAAAGGATGCTGCCCAACAGTGCAGTGACTCTGGTGCTGGTTTGATTTCATTTGTGCTAATGAACAGACAGAGAGCAAAGCAAAAATACTTCAGGGTGCTCAACCTCAACAAAGCAGAAGAAAGTGACTCCTCTCCCTTCTTCCACTATGCTTAGTCTCTTTTGTGTCTTACCTCTGACCAGCTCACATTAGATGAGACCTGGCATGCTGGGGTTTGGCCACCAATCAAAATGGTGAACAATAACCTGTGACTGTCACAACACACACTCAAAAAACTTATTTATTAAGATGTCTCCCTTCTAGATTTCATCTTCATGATTCACTCTGATTATTTGTGAAAATGATAAGCAATCATAGCTTTTACCTCGATTCATTAGCACAGCCTACTCAAAGAGTAGCTGCAAAATATCTAGATGATTGCTGCAGCACAGCTGATCACTGCTTTGCATAATGAGCCCCACTGAGGTACAGTCAGCTCAGATTTATGTTAAAAATCCTTTTAACAAGTTTTTCACAATGTAAATCAGAGGATGTAAATGCTGATAGAAAAAAAAGCAAAATTCACATCTTTTTAATTGTGTACGTGTGTCATGCTTGTTTGCGAGTTCAGTCACAATGAATACGTGAAAGCAGCATCAGGAACTAAATGACAGACTAACATGGGGAGGGGGAGGAGCTCATATGACCCTTAAGCAACAAAATGTAATGGCTACATAACAACTGTACTGTATAGAGCCCTGGAGCTTTTTTGTCATCTCATCAGATGAATGGGATACTTGCACATGTATACACTCACCCACACACACAAATATACCAACAACACACGCAATATGTGGATTTTTTTTTTTTGTTTAAAGTGCATTGTGAAGGTGTATAGGTGGACACTTTAATATGAGTGCTTGCTGTGGGAATCAAAGCCCTTGCTTTGGCTGTGTTCACACACACAACTGTATTTTTGATGTACACAAAATGAAACAGCTACATGCAAAAAGATTTAAGAAAAAAAAAGAAAAGAAAAAAAACGCCATTGTTAGATCTATGCAGAATGTTGCAGCTGGATAAACTGCACACTACATGCCAAATAGGATTGGTATGGAAAACATATGGGTTTCATTTGTGGGCAAAGAAAATTGTCAAAGCTATTCAGTTTCAAAGCTGTTCAATTTTCAAAGCAGTGGCGTTTACTGAAGGTATGCAATGTGCATGCCTCAATAGTATGTGGCAACTGGCGCAGAAAGCGATATGCACAAGTAGGAGAGTAGCAATTAGAGGAACAGTGGAGTGCTGAGCCAATATTGGCAGATAAAGAGCCCCTTTGCCCACAGTTTTCAAGCTGTAATTATTTGTAATTGTGATTTTTTTTTTGTGTGGCTTCTGAGCTGCTCTCATAACCATGTTCCTCTCAAATGAGTCCTGTGGGACTCACCTTCACTTTCCCTGCTCAGCACTTTCACACCGCACCCACTGATGGCCTGCTCCAACTCATTATTGTGGGGCCATGTATGGTTGGCTCTTCACGCCTACATACCCACAACTACTGCCTCTGCTGCCACCTAAAACTCCATCAGTTCAATTTAATTATATTTCAGAATTTGCATTAAAGAGATTGCCACCACTGAGCTTGATTAATGTACAGACAAACTGAACCCATCTGTGACATTTTTGCAAATGGAAGGATACAAGGACAGGTCCTCCTGTAAATTTCCAAGCGAGAATGCAAAACACGACTCAACTCAAGAAGTAGGACTTGTGACTTCAGAACAGCAGCGAAAATAAAGACGCTAAAAGGTCAGCCATGATAAAAAGCTCACGCTGTGCTTATACACAGTGGTGTGAATTAGCATTTGATGTAAATGCTAACATCAGCATGCTAACATAGCGAAAAAGACAATCCTAATATACTAATGTTGACAACATGGCGCTAAAGTAAAAGTAATGGGATCACAATTGAGATTCATCTTCTTGTGACCATAAACATCAACACAAAACTGCGTTTAATTGTTTAGATATTTCAGTCTGGACCAAAGTTGTGGTCCAACCGAAAATACCAACAGAACAACATTGTCATCTCCGCAGCCTTGCTGCAAGCATGGTTAAAAGTATGAATCTCCAAATAATAGGACTCAATTTGAATACCAACAAGAATATTTTAAAAATGTGCTGCTTACTGAGTGGAACAAACTTTCCCTAAGCAAAAAACTACCTAGACAGGGTAACCAGTTTTAATGCAATGCAGTACAAGACCCCTGTAATGAACCCTTCCTTTGTGAAGCTTATAAAGTTCACATTGTTCGATTAGGAGAGCAGCAGCTCCCTCTGGGAGTGTGGCCAGGCCTACACTGCTGGGCCTGGATGTGTCACTTCTCAGGAGGAAGCCATAGTTTGTGCAGGAGGTTCAGAAGTATCAGCGGGATAGCCGGGGGCCACCTCTGTGCACCAGCACTGGCTCTGGAGCTTGACAGGAGCTGGACGGCCTCCTTTTGCAGCATTGGTCAGGGGAAAATGCACCAGGTGTTGGTGTTAGCCTTACTCTAAATTGTTTTTGTAATTGGTTTTGTGAGCTTATTTGGATGTAGAACTTAAGATGATAACATTCTGCTTCTGCTTTTCACAGACAAGTCCTTACTTTATGGACATCACTGTCATCTCTGAGTAACTTGTTGCAAGAGCATCTTCGATTGTAATTTAGACATAAAGTCCAGATGATGCACTGACCTTTAATATTCAACTGAAATGTCAATGCTAAGCAGTAAAGCACTGTGACATACAAGGGCAATGCAGTATATCAGAGTTACAGGACACAAGTAGTTTTAGTCCAGTTATGCCACAAATGGGCCGAACCATCTCCACATATACTGCACCCAAAGTTCTTTAAAGACCACAGCAGATACACAGAAACACCCTCTGGTACATATACTGAACACTAACGTACTTCAAGGCAAATAATAAGATACATACTATGATTTCACATATGAGCATAAACAACGCTTTGGCTGTATTATCCTCTTTCCCATCAAACACTGCATGTTTTTCTCTTCAGGGAACATTTCCACAATCGCACACCTGGGAGAAGTCTCCACCCACCAAGATTGATATGTCACATGTGACTTGCAGCAAATTCCTGAGTAAATGCTTTGCCAGATTATCTATTTGTTGCTCCTCTCTTCCGTTTTACTCCCTTTGGTGATGTCTCTCATGCAGTGAATTGGAATTTCAAATTTCCGCTTTTGATGACATTTGTGCTGAGGGCTCTGCCATAATGTTTTCTCAGTTGAATAAATATGTAAATACAGACCACTGTGTCATGTCTGATTAAACAAATGAATGACTTCATTAATTAAAACTTTTTGCCAACTTTGTGTACTTTTTGATGAATTTATTTGAGAACATTGTGATCACGCTGAGGGCTGGTCGTACCTTGTTGCTGCATTTATGAATGCTTTGTTGATAATTGTAAATCTTTAAATTATAGTATGTCACATCTGCTGACTCATGTCCATCAGATCCCCCTATTTCCTCTGGTCTAAATATTGGCAACAGAAAAAGAGAGTTCTATAAAATGTGAACTCAAAAAGCCCTGAGTTGTAGCAGAGCTGAATCCTGGTGGCGTGAACAGTGAAGTTGTTCCACCATGATGCCACCCTGCGAGCCCCCAGGTGGACGCCTTGGGTTTTTCGCTACAGTTCAGGGTTTCTTTCATGCCATCTGAGCCTGGCTCCAGGACATGGCAGTCATGCAGGGCGCAGAGCAGACATGGCTCCTATACCGTCGCTCCAAAGAGGCTTGAAGCTCTCACTTTGAGTGAAAAAACCTCAGGTCAGATGGCATCAATAGAACAGACAATGATCATATCATCCTTCACACAGTCATAGATACAGTTTTTATGTAATAGGTTGGAGGGGGTCTGCCAATATAAACTATACAGACTAAATGCCAACTACATGTCTTTGAGTTATGTTCAAGGCGTAGTTCTTCATTGCTAAATCACACTGTAGATTGCATGACACTATCAGCTTCTACTGAAGTCGAGAAGTAGTGAATGAGATTTGCTCCATTTAGATGTAATGTACATCAAAATATCAGTGATGTAAAACAAGGTGAGAAAAACTTTTTCTAAAACATCAGCAGGGAATGTCTTTTTCTCAGCAGCAACAATAAGAGGTTTCCATTTAATCAGATTCTTAGGAGACAGAAGTAGGATGGCCGCCAGCTACTTGTGTTTCTGCATCTACGGCTCAGCTTGAGTCCCACTAATCTGGAAGAAATCAAAGATTAGCATTTTTGAGAGGTTTGCATTTGCCTCAAAGACCGCTGACTCAGATGTTCCCCAGTCCTCCCCAGCACTCCAGAGACAAATCTGTCTGGCACATTTCATATTCCTCACTACAAATAACTTCAATTTTTTTTCTGAGAATGTAGGTTGGTGCTGACATGCGCCAAAGTTGAATTGATGGGGACACCAACAATTTGATAACAGGGGCGTGACCGATGGGACGATTGACTGTGCATTGAAAATTTCAATGTAATGAAAATCATTCTTTACAGGGGAACATTTCAGCATTACTTCATTATGCGAAGCAAATGGCCCAGACCTGGCAAAACAAGATTAATCACTTCACTGTCTTAACATGTAAAAAATTAAGAGTAAAATGACTTTTCCTTGATGCGTTCAACTCTCTCTCTGTAGTTTGCTGCTGAGATCAAGCTGACCTAGATTCTGTTATTTCTAAATTCTGCTGATTTTCCAACAGCAGGTAATTAAGTGTGATTTTTCCACCTTGTTGAACGGGGCCATGGATGTTTCAGAGTTGGCTGCTGAGTCAGATGGGGTGGCGCTATGCAGCTAACTGAGATCTAGGGGCACATCTCAGTGCTGCTGCCTTTAGTGTGTGTGCCAGCTGCCTGCCAGAGGCCCGGCCTCATTAGCTGAATTACAGAGATCAAACAGAGAGGCCGAGGAGCAGAAGAAAGAGAATCCGCTGTCCCTCTCCAAGAGGATGGGATGAAAGGCACACGGATATGTGAGGTGGGGGCAGCAGAAGACATTGTGTAACTGGCCCAGAGTTCGAAGGGTGCGTTCTTTGATTCCCTGTCTATTATAAATGAAAAATGTGTAGCACTTTGATGGGCCTGCACAGGTCTTTTGACATTCTAGTCTGCTTACTGATGTACTCCAGTGAAGGAATATCCGCCCTATTGTGTCTTTGACAACTGTGAGCTTTGGGCATATTATTGCTAGAGAATACTAGATAAATAGAGAGTTTAATTAAACTTTTCAGGAAGTGGTCCCATGCATTTCTTTAGAAAGTCTAACTTGATTTTCATAAAGCTTTGTTACCAATGTTGTCATTATCATCTTTTTTTGTATGAGATATTATAAGCATATGACTAAGAAAATCTGCTGAGTACACAGAAGTGATACAGCTTAAGTGTGAATTCCTCGAATTGGAAGTCTAACAGGAATGGTAACACAGACACGGCAATTCCGCTCAACGCAGGTCATACAATTTCAGTTTCTTTGTTCGATTCACTTGAAGCCTAACAAGACACAGATGAAACATATATTGACACGTTTGTATACATGATAGATGGGTCATGCTCTCCTTTCTCAAAGAGAAAGGGTCAAACCAGAGTTTAAATCCCCCAGTGTTGCCAGCAGAAAATTCTTACGCAGCCCTCAATCCTCCAGAATTATGTCCTAACCAAAAGGTAAAAACAGCATAAAAATTGTGTCTTATCTCCAAACCCTTTCATCATTTTTCATTTATAGCCTAGGTGTCCTTCCATCACTAACAGTCAAGGATATACAGCCAAAATTATTTCAGTCTTGAATCAGTTTATTGCCAGCTGAATAAAGTCCTGATTAATTCAGAACTGATTGATCCAGCCTTGGACTCCCCATTCAAAACATGCTAGTCAATGCCAGAGAGAGAACATGCATAGTGTATCAGTAGCGAGTTGAGATAGGTAAAGCTTACACTGATTGAAGGTCAACTGGGGTTCAAAGTGCAAATCAATAAATATGGCTATGCAGCTGAATGTTGAATACGCCACAGCATTTCTTTATGTGTGCAAGTTCTGGGCAGTTCCACTTAATGTGAGAATGTATTGATTTTATCACCATTTTTCTCTGTTTGTATGGCAGATGAGCGATGTGCACATAACGGTATACCACATATACATAATTGACTATACCTTTCAGGCAAGTTTCCAATCCCTGAACTAATTACTTTAGATTACTTTGGCCTCTTTATCCGAGTTTGCACAGTACAGTGCAGAATAAGATGAAGACTTTTTGGACCCCTGAGATCCAACAACAGAAACCCTCTTGAAATTGGGGAGATATCCAGTGTTGCACGGGTATTGTTACTGAGGTAGAGAGACTAATTTGAGCAGGAGAGGGGACAGCAGTGGCTTTAGAAAGGGATTCATTAGGGTGAGAGAAACAAGATGGTGGTCCAGATCCTCTGGGGATGGGGTGAAAAGCCCGCTGGATGGTATCATCACTTGTGGGGTTGACAGTTTTGGGTTAGAGCATCTTACCAATATAGACACTTCCCTAATTAACTCCTGACTTGCTTTAAGAAGTGTAATTGATGAGATAATTGGATGGTGGTAGGAGTCTCTGGCTAATTACTCCTTTGGAGGGCTTTCAGACATAGGGGGTGAAGTTGCTCTTATAATAGCATAGGAGCAGTAATAGAGGCTGTAATGCAGAGAAACTATAAAATCAATTGATGGATTGTTTTTAGGGAAAATGTGCACATACATTAGAATCACTGGCGCATCCCAATAAAATGGTCAATGCTGTACATGATAGAGTATATATATTACAAAACCATGTTTTCAGCCATGATGGTGGTGTGGGTCTATGGCAATGTCTGTCGGTTGGTCCACCATTTTGATCTAGAATGAAATGTCTCAACAATTGTTTGAATCAGTAGCCATAAAAGTGTACAGGCCCAAAGGATGAACCTGACTTTAATGTTCCCCTGAGCTTTTCTCTTGCACCTCCATCAGGTCAAAATGTTCACTTATTCTGGTAAACATTTATACAGTCAAGAAAAAACCTGCCTGCAGTGTGAAAAAAAAAAAATGACTTGCTTGCCTGGACACAAAGCCTGTCACTTCAACTCAAAGGCCCAACACAAATCTCTGCATCCTGTTTGTGCACTGATTTTATTAGGAAAGTCCTGACCAGATGCTGTGATTTGTATGTTTCTGTTGCTTTGATACTTTTTTTTTTATGTTGATCTGCTCAGCGCACTAACTATTCTTCATGCACAATGCTGCCTTCTGTTTACAAATTACTTTTTGCTTAGTTCAGAGAGTATTTATTTGGACAGGGTTGTTATTTATTCAATATCTAAGTACCTTGATTTGAAAGTTCAAGTGCTGCCCTGGCTCATCCCACTTCCTGCCTGCTGGTCTCTTGGCAGGTCTCTTGTCCTGCAGATCAAGTGCAGCTTCACCACACTTTTTTTTTTCTATGCTTTTTTTTTTTTTATTATGGTAGCAGTGAGAGAGACAGGAAAGATAGGGGTGTAGAAACAGCGAGCAGCAAAGGGCTATGAATCGGACTCGAACACAGGCCGTTGCAGCTTCGATGGTATGTTTCTCTACCAGTTGAGCCACAGAGACGACCCTAACTTCACCATCTTGGATTACAGATGGTGACAGTGGTTCTTGTTCTGCTCAGATGGAGAACTGGTACATGGAGCACTACCATGGGAACTACAACAAGCCTGCAGACTGCCGTCACCAGCAGCAGCAGTGTTTCTGTCTGAGGACTATCACTCATTAGATGTTTTTTTGTTTTGTTTTACACATAAACTCCAGAGACTTTTGTACATGAAAATCCCAGGATATCAGTAGTTTCAGAAATACTCACACCAGCCCATCTGGCACCAATTCTCATGGCACAGTCAAAGTTTCTGAGATCACATTTTTTTCTCCATTCTTCGTTTGATATGAATGTTAATTGAAGCTCAGGACCTGTATCTGCAGCTTTATGCAATGCACTGCTGCCACATTACTGGCTGAGTGGATACTTACACGAATGTTCATACAAATACAAGCATACCTAGATTAATAAAAAGACGAGCTATGTTAATAGCTGAAAGGACAACAGTAAGCTGGTACGTAAGTTAAAGATAATGAATATATATTTTCTGATTCAGACCCTCTGCATACAGTGGTCTTTTGTAGAAAATTTCTTTGCATCTGTTTGCATCTGAATCGGTTTTGGTCAGTGTCAGCACTTCTGTCATATGGAACAGAACAACACTGAGACTGAATCGCCAGCTTCTCGAAAATATCTTGAAACAGCTGACTTGAAATCCACAAATTTCTGCATATGGCACTTTAGTGTTCCAACAGGCTTCTTGTAACGGGTCTACTTGTTTTCCCAATGTACTGAAGCCAAATCACACCAACAGATGTCCAGTTAAGACACTGCCTGATGCTGTGGCTTTTGCCGGTGGTGTGAGTTGTGAATGTGATGGCTTTCTTAGATTTCCCAAATGCCAATCGCATGCGACAAGGAAAGAAGCCGCTTATTCTATCTAAACTCTTCTGGGTGGAGACAACAACAGGGTCGGAAGAGTCTGCATGTACAAGATAATCTCTTACATTCTTTGCTCTGTAGTGAGAGAAAAGAGGAGGGTCAGAGAACCGTCTTTTATAAAGTGGGTCAAAATAAAAAAAACAAAAAACAAAAAAACTGATATGTTTCAACTATTTTCTTAATGGCTTTACAAAGAGAAGAGTAGGTGGTTGCATGTATGCATGAATAACCCTTTGTGGATCTATGGTTCTCAGCAAACTATCATCTGTCTTACTTCTTAAGAGCCAAATCAAGCCAAAGGGTACAAAAGGCTCTCTCCTGAAACAATCAGAGCATATTTTGAGCTTCTAGTTCAAATCTGTCAACGGTGAAATTTCAACTTCAGTAACTGAGAACAGGAAGCAAGTTTCTCAAGGAAGTAAGGTGAAAACTGGAGGCATGGAGAATACTGTTCCTGTCCATGGGTTTAGTATAAAGGGCCAGAATCTCTTCTCCCTGAATTTATATAAACCATATAAAGGCAAAATCAGGGCCCAAACTTACCAAACTGGTACCTTAGAAAACTGTAGATAGAACTGCTAATCAAACTGACATAAATATTTGATCAAAACTAGGTTGGTTGTCAACAGCAGAAACTCAGTGGGTGTCTCTTGGACAGGCTCAAGGTTTAAAAAAAAAAAAAATCTTCAAGAGTTGCTTCTATTCATGTCCTAAGAATTACAAGGTCTGCAAGTTGTGCTGATGATGGTCCTTTGACCAAAACAGTTTTTTTTTCATCATCAACGCTTTTCATGAAATAAAATGACTCTTTTACTGCACCCATAGATTTTTTTAATCCCCTGTTTGTGTGTGGACAGTGTTTCTATGAATGAAACATTATACAGTACCTACTAAATATCAGCAGGTTAGAATTGTGTCTGTGAACGAGTTGCCATCCTAGTGTTAGCATTTAGCTCTACGAATAAGACTTTTTTACCAACAAAGTACTGTTACACACATAAAAAAACAAGTTATCACACCTTGACAAAGTGTGTGTGTGGTGTGTGAAAGATGAAAGAAGCTTCTGGCTCATGCAATTCTGAACACAACAATACATTAAGCAGGATCCTTTGAAATGCACCTCTAATTGTGTTCAGTCCTTGAACAGAAAGGTTAATGGTTTACCTTTTCATGTAAATTTCATATAAACAACTCTCATTACAAGGAGTCGATATTTGTAATGAGGATGAGAAAAATGTTAAGCATAGCAGATTCAGGCGAAGAGTGAAGATGAAGCTATTCTGAGCGTTTCAATTGTATCCAAAGAGAGGTCCAGACAAGTATGCTCCTCATGGTTTTATTGTCCCTGGGGAAAGGGACAGACTCCATTGCAATCTCCTTCTCATTTTACCCATGAAAGGTGTTGGCAGTGCTTTGCATCTAAAGTGCCTTAGAAATGATCAGTGTTACAAGATCTGACATTAAGAGACACAACTTAAAGATCACTTTAAAGACCACTGAAGGAAATGGACAATTAAGAAATAGGTTTCATGTGGTGAAAACCACTGTGAAACTAATTAATTCAAGTAGCACATCACTGCAGAGAATATTTAAATGCTGATCGAGGTGAGTAGCAAATAGTAAATACCATGCAGCCCTTATTTTGTGATGCATAAAAACCCATTGTAAATCCAAAAGAATTTCACTCATAACTAGGTCACATATCAAATCTGCAAACTAAGCATACTTAGTCAGAGGCCATGAAATGCTTGAGACTCCCAAACCAATCACGCTGTAGGAAAGGCAATGCAGGCTTGTTATCTTTGATAATTCGTAGTTCACATAAACCATGGAAAAACATTTGATCTTTAGTCATCTGACAGGCTTTTCATCGCCTGATCCATCATGTCAGGAGTCTATTAGTAGACTGTGCTGATAAGACAAATGATGTCACAATATTGTGACGAAACACTTGGTATAGCTTTATATGAAATATAAATATATAATATGAAATGCTGCACTTTATTTGAGGATCCTCTCCAGACAAAGATTACAGTTTAAGTGTTAGTTGTCAGAATAGTCACTCAAATAGTCATTACACCACTTTCCCTGATCTCTGCATAGTTATGCCAATAAGGATAATAAGGAAATGCAAATGCATCACCATGCTTCATAACCTGAGGTAATGCAGCCTGCTCTGTTTCAACAGAGCAACCAAAGCGGAACTGCTCACTCTCCACTGAGTACGACTGCTGCCCATGGCAATAACAGGAATGCAGTAGTGGACCACATAGTAAATTGAAATGCGGTCACAATAACATCCCAATGCTTGTTGCTCAGCAGTAGCCAGAGAATTAGCTTAGCATCACTTATGTCATAAAAAGTTCTCGAGCAGACGAGTGCAGGTTTATTCCTCGTGTTCTAAATAAAAGATCAATATTCCCACCCAATAACATTTCTCATGTTTTCAAAGGGAAAATCACCATATTGGAAAACTGTGTCTTTCTGGACCCACCCACACCCTGACATTGCCATTCTTACAATCATGCTGCTAGCATGCTTTCAAAAAACCTACCACAGTTTGACATAAAGCTTCCAAAGGCAAAATGCATACATCTTATACATTCAGTATGCATTATACATTCGCATGGGGTGAGGGGCTCAGTAAAAGCATCACTGTGTGGGGCCTTTTAGCTATCCTGAGAGCAGCAGAGAGGTCACATGTCCCTCTCACTGCATGGAGCCAAATTTTTCAACAGCCATTCATCCATATTTGCATAACCTTCTTATTTGCCATGGGAAACTTATATCAAAGGTTTCAGGGAACATTTTGCTTCAACATCTCTCTGACAGTGGGAGTGAAGGAAGAAAGACAGACTGGAGGAAAAGAGATGGGGACTGATTGCAGACCTATTTCATTGTTCTTCATAGCATAACAGTATTCTATTTAAAATTCCCAGCTGCAGTATAACTGGTGAATCAGTTACTCTGATACAACACAAAAAAGCTTGTAAGTATCTGAAAAATCACACACTTAAATATCAAAGGGAATGTTAATGTAGTTTGTGTTTACTTGATTGCTGACATTCTTGCATAATGAAATCAGATGAAAAAAAAAAAAAAAAATTCCTGACCACCTCAACAGCGCTGCAGAGTAGTTTGCAGTAGGATTCACTATTTGCATGTTCAGCATCCCAACCACCAAACTGCACTGGGGGAGACTTGAGAGACTTCCAGACATCTGTTATACACCGCTGGCTGCTTGATGATGAACTTTAAGAATCCACTTGATGACTCCTCCAGCATCATCCACAGAAAAGTCATGGTCAGCCATGAATACCTGATTGATAATGAATAAAGAGGACTGTGACACAGATCTAGATAAACTGTCAGAGAGGATGTGATTGGCCACACAAACATGCCACTTAACACGACAACATTTCTGCATTCGTGTTAGGTATAGTGATGATTAGATGACAAGTTTTGTTTATACAGCGTAAATGACGACATTATCTCAATAGCCAACCACAATGTTAACTAGCCATGCCATGTTGAACATGCCAGCCTGAAAGCTAGTAGCTACTCTGATGGTACTGCCATACTACTACAACTGTAATAATAATAATAATAATAGTAGTAGTAATAAAGAACCAGTAAGTTTAAATCCTGTTTAAAAATGCAGATTTATTGTGCATTCATTTTCATGCAGATTTAAAATTTAAATAAAATTTGAGATGTCAATAAAAATTCTAATTGAAAATTGTGTTTCTGGCAACCTGAATCTAAGTGCTGCGCTTCAAGCTCCATTTTTGGTTTCTAACAACTCCTGTTGTTGCTAAACGCTCCTCAATGTGTCTTTCTGTGATTAAGTCCTGTGCAGGTAGTGCACAGTGTTTTGTTTTGTTTTTTTTTTTTACTGAGAAAAGCTGCCTTCTCCAGCCTAAGACTATTCTATGAGAGCAGTGAGAGTTAACCAAGAAGTTGCAGGCAGACAGCTGAAACTCGATCTGAGATCAACAAGAGCCAGGTGATGTTTCTCGGTAGGTTCATCCCTAGAAGCACACCCTTTATCTATCTCACATTATCATTTTATACACAGCATATTTAAAAAAAATACCAATTATGGCTTTAACTTGCACCAATTATGTATCTGGCTGATATTGTTACAGAGTTTACAATAGGGGTTTCCTCTCCAGCTAAAATCTGCTAACAAAGGAGAGAAATGGAGACAACATGCAGACATTGTTGATGTGGCAGAGTTGTTTAGAACTGCAGTATCCTGCATTATGAGTAGTTAAAAAAAAATCATTAAAATATCAAATAACAGTTGTTTTCCTAGCATAGTTTCATTACAAACTTTAACTTCAATATTATATATTTTTATGTAAGTCTGGTTTTCACCAAGTACTTCTTCCGCTCTTGTTACTTCATGTTTTCCCTGTCTCCTCTACAAATTTCTGACAAACCAAACAGTCCTGCAATCAGATTCATCCAAGTTTAATACATGGGATGGGGCTCCATTGATCTTGAATTCTGTGAAGTCTGTCGTGCACCATCTGGAAACCACTGTAGAATTCATCCCAGAGGCCCTTGAAGCAGACACAGCTCGAAGCTTACAGAGCTAAACCTGTCGAATCAGTAGTATATTGCTCTTTACGTCTTCTCCAAGAAACCTCTGAGACCACTGGCCCTTTCATTTTAAAATGTAAACATTTTCACATGGGTGGTTGTCATGGGTAAGCAATTTCTCCACCTGTTCATGGTTTTCCGTTGTTCACAGTCATTTTTCCTTCTGTAGACTAGGGACACATCTGACCACTGCAGACTATTTTGGCACAGTGGCAAACATCTGAACTGCAGGTCACCTGATGCTTGTTGCAGAGCATTTCCCTCCCTTGATTATAGTGACTCAATTTAAACAATTAAAAGACAGCCACAGGAATCAGCAGAGGCTTACGTATGAGGATCAAACTCTGTCTCTGACCTTTCCATGTTTCCTGCTGACTTATTTTGAAATCTGCATCAAATCCACTCTTGAGAAATGTGTGGGTGATGTAACAGGGGCTACGTCCACCTTTATATACAGTCTTTGATAGTTTCACTGACATGCATGCTTGAGTATGGCTTATTTCACTGGCCCCATGTAAAAGTTAAGTATCCTTACCAAATAATGATTCATGTAGACATGTATGTGACTTAATAGAGATTGGACTGGATGCCCCAATTTGACATAAAACAGTGAAATCTGCATAAATAAAGATATTTTAAATAAACAAAATTAAGAATGAGAATTGACACTATTCATATTTGACTCTCTACATTATATAAGTTATTATTATTAAACATGGACTCTCTTCAAATTCAACTCAGTTAATGAACCGAAAACCTAATGAACTTATAACCAATATTCCATGTATTTGTTCAAATGAGGCTTAATTGTTAGCATACAGTCTGTATTTAGAGTAGAACACATACTCAGAAACCATTTGACTATATAGTAGACACAATAGGTGAACTTTGTATTTACATAGATATATGAAAGCAAGCTTTATAAACTCTCAGCACAGGAATTTTGTTGCAAAAAGTCAGCACTTTTTCCAGAAAAAAGTGATTTTTTTTTTTTTTTTTTTTTTTGAATAAAGCAACAACACAAAAAGGCCTTAATACACAGCACTTGCATATTATAATACCAGTGAGCCGTGCTGTCAAGGCTTCCTCTCTCCGTAGAGCCCATCATAATGAACTGAGTTCTAGCTCCTGCATGAACAAAAGACTCCGTTTTAAATATCAGACGCTATTTAAAGCTTTTGCAATCCAGCAAGAAGTCCAAGCTCTCCATTCAGACCTCCATCACTTAATCTTTAATCTACTGTACTCTGTCACTGGAAATTTCCCTTTTCCGTGTCCATCAAGACCTTTGCTGAGCACTCACTTTTCACACAATCAATCTCATCACTCTACACAAATGTAGGCATCCACCGTCAAAATGAAGGGGTGTTTTAAAGTGAGAGAAAAAAAAAAGGAAAAAAAAAGCTGACTTTTTGCTTTTTTGATTTGCTTTTTACCTTTCTTGGGATTACTGTAGGAGTACAGCTGAAAGAGCTATAATGCAGCGGGCATGTCACAGCTCACATAAATGAACTGATGCACCTATGAAAATGTCACTCTGACACACACACACACACACACACAATGACACACTCAAGTATGTCAGTACAGCAGCATCATTTTGGAGCAGTTTCCAGAAATACTACCTCTTTCAGGAGGCACATTTTATATGTAAATGATTTTAATGACATCATTCATGCATAGTTTTTGAGCATTTGTAAGCTTCTCTCCACTGGAAAATGATGGCAACACTCGGGCAGACAATGAGCAAAAATGTGCAATATTGCCTTATGCCTGCCACTCTACTCTCTGGGTTCTGGCTGGAGAACAAACAAACAAAACAGCAATAACTGAAAGGTTAACCAAGGCCAAAAAACACATAAAAACAAATATTTGCTTCTGTTTGGCCAGACCCAGTGCCATACAAAATCCATTTCCACATCCTAGATACATTGCAGCAAACACACCTGGCATCAGAGTGATGCTATAAAACCAAATACTAACACAGTTCCGCTGTCTCTACTCACAAACCGGTGCTTACAATTCCCAAATGAGGCAGGAAGATTAAACATTCAGTGTCTTTTGTCTGTTACGTGCAACTAGTTAAGCAACTAGGCTATAAAAAAAATTGTTACTTGAACAGCTCCATGAAAGGTCTTTGAATAATTATACCACGGTCTGTATGTCTTCATCTCAGCACATGCTTGTGTTCCTGTGCTCTGTTTTCATGTGGTTGAGAACATGCTGAGCTTCAGATCCCATAAAAATTGGCGACTAACAAAGATCTTGAAGATCAAGAGCTGTGGATTTACAGTGTTCAACTACACCATTCAGTGATATGCAAATATCATTTTCTGCTCGGCGAAGAGTTTTTTTCTTCTTGTGAGCTAATGAGAATGGAACAAAATGTATGCACGGTACCGCGACAGAGGAAACATGATTTATGGTACTCAGGGCTGGAAGGATGCTGAATCCAGGATATGATTATCTTGAAAAACTAATAGGCATTCACACAGTACAAACAATACTGCATTTACATTGTTACCTCATTTATATGCAACTCACTAGGGTTTGTTTTTCATGCTAGTAAAGTGAAAGTTATTTAGCTGTATAGAAATTCTATATTCACATACAATATATCATATATTACATTACATACATATACTACATATATTACGTAGCTTTATATTGTGCTTTCTCAGAGCAGGATATCTGATATTAAGGTCTGCTCCCTCATCAAAAAATAGCACTTTAGTGTACATTATCTCTCATAAACAAGTTGTTTTTCAACAATAACAATAAAAAAACAAATAAAAAAGATATACTACAACCACCCTAGTTTTTGTTTTGGCTGCTATGTCCTATTTTTCTAAAGTGCTCGGGTACAACCACTAACTATGTCTATGTGGCCAGCCACAAAGTCGCAGTTAGTTTTATTCACTGGAAGTTCAAGAACACATTACCAAGGGCTAAGTTACACAAACTACTGCTTCATTTAGCATAACCAGGTTTATTTTTGTCACTAATATTTCCACTAATGGTGACGACACATTTTACCAGACGCATCAAAATTTCTTTCACTCCGTCTTGCAATTACCACCTGTGACAGTAGAGACCGCCGCGGCGGCTGCTCAGCGAAAGGTTACATGGTCTCACTCAAAGTATTTTTGTTAACATTTTTTAAGAATTTCACACAAAACATCATATAATGTTGAGTCATGAATGAGGTGTTAAGTCTGACTACATATATTCACTACAATATTTAACTGTATTTACACTGACAGATGTCAGCAGATGGTTCAAGTTCCCCACAGTTTCATTCCAACAGCACCTAAAGCACTTGTGCATTTGTTGGGCATATGTGGCTCAGTCGGCACACTAAACTCAACTCCTGTGTTAACCTTGCGTGAATACAATCCAGACATTCAAATCCATTCAATACAATTGCTGCATAATTGCTGAAAAAGTGTCCCCTTGTTAGGATCATCAGCATTTAACATATTTGCATTTTGGTTATTTGCTGCCTTAACCCACAGGTAAACCAAAGCAATTGCCGTCCTCACAGGCTTCATCCTTTGGTCTAGGGAGAGGGAGTTGGTGGGATGTCAGTGGGGTGAACAGAGTTGTGATAGGTAAGAGAGAAAAGAGAAGGTGAGAGAAGAACCACTCCGTCTATCAAGTTAGCTGGAGAAAAACCACAACTTTGGGTCTTAATGAATTAGCCAGCGTCCTCTTTAAGAGGACAAGCAAGTGAACCACACTTGAATGAAGACAAGCATCACAGACGAGACAAGGTGAAAAAGGCGGCGGGTGATAGAGAGAATCCATCCTGCCCTTCAACAGTGCAAGCTTTGGTGCAGAGCCATGGTAAGCAAGAGAAATAGAGCCACAGCTAAACCCATGACGTAAAGCAGATCCAAAAGGGATAAAAACAGCTTCTACTAGTGTTTAGAAGGTGAAGACGACAAGCAGCTTCACCCAGAAGCTAACTGCAGAGAACCCAGTCTAAGAAAGCTGCTCCCTTGTAACCACGGCTGTAACTGGACACTCAACAAGCTGAAGTTCTTCGTTTGGGGAAATTTAAATACTCTCTGTAACATTTGCTCTCAGTTTTTCAAAAGCATTATATTCAAATGATGGATTGTGCAACTCAGCCGTTTTGTCTCCCTGTTACAGTGTTCATTGATTCATATTTAAACTATTTTCTCCTCACCTTGGGTTGATATATCTGTAATGGTTGATGTCCACTTCAGATGGATTGATGCAAAGTCATTGGCTCATTTGCAAGGTTCATTGCAGACCAGTTCCTCCTGCTCTGTCAGGGGCTAAACCACAGTGTGATTAATAATAAAAGAGGGGGACAACACACCTTTACTCCCAACGCACAGTTCAGGATTACTGAATGGACAGGGAAATACCGGACTAACAAGGGTATTGTGAGGATTTTCTTACTTACATAGAGTGACTCTGCTTTATTATAAGGTTGAGCTTCAAGGAGAAGGCTGCATGCAAATTGTTTGGAGTTGGTGCTATTAATGCACAGGTTCACTTGAGCGGTAGCAAACTCCCAAACAGCCTCATTCTCTTGATTTGTAAGTTGATTATCGGTGGCTAATATGTAACGTGTCAATGTGCAATGTAGATGAAATATTCTGCACATTACTGTTTGTCTTTGTGCTCAAACATCTGTTGGGAATCATCTGGTTAGTTTTCGATGAAAACAAAAATCATAGATGATACCAATCTGTTTTGTTATAAAAACTAGAATACCATTTGTAATTCATGTTCACTGAGTTCATTTTAGGCAAAACAAAGCAAGGTATTTTACGAGTGAGTGAGTTGTTTTCTGCTGCCTGAAGCAGTAACATTGCCGTAGCAGTCATCCAGTGTGTTACCTACAGTATAGCATTCAATCACTACGGGACGATACGCTGTGTAATGCAAACGCTAAAGCGTGAGAATGCAGCATCCCACACAGCTGTTGAACCATATCTTTAGGCATTGTCTTTCTTCCTAGACAATGCCTCACAGTCTGTTGCATTTGTCGGAGCAAAATAAAGAAACAACAACAGCAGTCAATATGCGCCAAATAAAATCAATTGTCTCATTACGCATACAAGTCGGAAGATTTTTCACAGACAAATGCAATGTGATAGCCAGCAATTCACTATATTCTTTGCCTTTTGAATTTTGTTAGTGCTGTAAACACATAGGAATGGAGTTATGCTTTAATTAAAAGAAACTCAGGGGAAATATAAATGAAACTATATACTTATAGTCAGGCAGATTTGGAGCTTCAAATCATTTCAATTAGATCAGATCAGATCAGATTAGATAAGAACATCTTTATTGTCCTCAAGGGACAATTAGGTTTTCAGCAATCATCAAAACAACCAATACATATCATAAAATAAAATGGGTCAATAAAAGGAGAACAAATCCATATGAGATATAGAGGTATTATTCATTTGTTTGCCCTCAGATTTGAGTTTTATATTTTAGACTCTGTCACCGAGCTCCAATCCTCTGTAGATGTTAATGTACTGTCAATGTGACATTTCTATACTTTATGTAAAGCATAGATTTTATACACAGGTCTAGATTCACTAGAGCTCAATCGAAACAAACACTGATGTAGAAACCACTCACACAAGCGCAATGACATTGGTTCATACTCTGTGACTAAAACCCAGCTCCAGTGATGTCCATCCTCTAATGAGCCGTCATACCACCTTGTGACCACTGTTACAATTCACCTACGGATTTTAGCACTTACAATCCTGATGTGGTGATCAATCATGGCTCCAACCTCTAGATACTCTACTAATGATGGAACTGTAGTGAGCCAAGGCTCACTCGAGGATAATGAACAGGGGCCACGGCCTGATGGTTCAGGCTGACCTCACTCTCTCACCTTTCCCCTTTAGCTGGAAAAGTCACTTCCTGTGGGTTTAGATTACTCACTCGCTGCCAATTCTGCAAGA
This sequence comes from Rachycentron canadum, assembly GCA_038496675.1. Lineage (NCBI taxonomy): Eukaryota > Metazoa > Chordata > Actinopteri > Carangiformes > Rachycentridae > Rachycentron > Rachycentron canadum. The sequence continues at coordinate 4,357,598 of CM076648.1, read as the reverse complement.
GTTGTGGTACACTCACCTTTGATTTCACAGCAGAAACTTTTCCTTCTTCTCCAGAATGAGCATTATTTTTGTATTTGCCCTCAAATAAAATGTTATACAATAATGTACAAGCAGGCGAGGTTTTGGTACACTCTGAATTCAAAACATACTGGACTGTATATCAGTTAAGACATTTCATATTAAGCCAGATTTGTCATGGGGCCAAGGGAAAATAAAGGTCAGACAGAATAATAAACAAATACTGTATGAATAGGGTATGGCAGTTTGGGCCATAAGCTTGAGACACGTCACATTTTCAATCTCCACCAGTGGGAGGACAAATCGCCTGAGAGGAGGGATTAGGGTTGTGAATCACTGATGGAATAAAAGCCTCTTGTTGTTGCTTTGTAATTGTCTCTGCCATATTTACATGTTAAAAAATGGAAATCTTTTGTTAGGTGCTGGCATGAAAATCATTCTCCTATGAGTCAGCAACGATGTTAAATATTCATGACTTTATGTGGAAAGCAGCATTTAGGTCCAGGGTGCCAATGAGAAGTAAGCAAAGGCTGCGGATTAGCAGAGGTGACAGGGTTGATGAATACAAACATTTAGGAGATTATGTTTTTGATTGGAATAATGCTTTGCAGGCAGATTTATTCGGAGCATTGGGGGAATGATTAGATTTCCACCCACACCCCCATCATCCATATGGAATTTTGACATGCCGTGTACGCCGACTCCCTGGAGGTGGGGTGGCATTTAGTTTTCTACTGTGGAGGGGGAATTGATCCACAAGGTGACACCCAGTATAAGAACTGTCAATAGAAGGTCAGGAGCTCTCCACTGCCAAGCATACAGAGTGTGTACTAAGCCTCCTGTGCAGCCATGCAGCATCGATCAATGTTATATGAGAAGGTTGTAAACATCCAAATGAATCACCCTGCAGTTTTGCATTGAATTGAAATAGACACCATGAGTTGATGCTGCGTGAGTTTCTGATGAAAGGGAAGTGGTGAATTTTTTGACAACCTTACAGTGCCGTTAGTTTGATAACTTGTACAAAAAAAAAAAAGAGAGAAAAAGAAATACAGTGGAATACAATGATTTCTCAGGGAGGACTAATAGATGTGATCACTTTCATGTGACAGACAAATCATCTTCAAGCAACATTGTATTTCTGTTTGATGTTTCCTTGTCAGTGTCAGTGTGATAACAAAAGACACACGCGCACACACACACACACACACACACACACACAGTGGGGAAAAACTGGAGAGATGAATTTCAGTTCTTAATATTTGACTTTGATCTGCTTTATTTGATGTGCACTACTGAAAAAATTAGCTCTACCTTTCTCTCTCTCTCTTGCTCTCTCTCTCGCTCTCTCTCTCTTTGACCTGCTTCCTGCTTTGACATCAAATAAGCAGTGTCCTCTTACACAGGAGATTGAAAGGTTGCTAAAGTATCCCAAGGTCTAAATCAGAGAAAATACCCACCTCCTTTAAGTTGATTGCAAGAAGTCAATAGTCTGAGTGTTGCTTTATTTTCATTTCAGGAAAATAAATTGAAGTCCAGACAAGGCCAATAGATGTGTTTTAGTGTTCCTGTGTGTGGGAACATGAGGACAGAAACTTTAGCCTTTTAACAGCATACACTTTGTTCATTGTTGGCAAATAGACTAATTATTTCTTCTACTACTAATTTCCAGTTTGATTTGAAAGTGACGTGACATGTCCTTTTTTTTCCCTTTACTCCCCCTAGATCTGCTCACGGCCCAGGTTGTTTGAATAGGAGAAGATCAGTGAGCTAATGTTAGCAGCACAACAGACAAACAGACGAAAATTTTGCACTCAACTAAACTTGGGGTGCTGCATGAAAGTCTAATTGTGTGTGCGTGTGTGTTGTATGTACCTTAAAGGGAGACTGTCACTTCACATCACTGCAGTTGCTGCTGTCATGTTGTGTTCCCTGATCAAATGGTTTGCCGATTGTGTAACTGCACTGCGCTATTTTTTTTAAATTTTATTTAAATTAGTAAGTTCACACCGTTTCACACAGAACATTTGTTAGATGGTGTTGCTATTTCCCTCACTGTTGCCTTGAAGGGAAACTACAGCTGGTGGAGAAACAGCTGGAATGTTTCCCTTGTCCATAATCCAGAGCCCACTGAGAGCACCAGCGTGAAGACAACTTTGAGGTGAACTGGTGTAAAATGATGATAAACTGTGACTGTGGGCCAACGTACCTTCTAAAATTCATTCTTTTTTTTCTTTTTTTAAAAATCTCAAAACGTTGTGTAAATGTGTTTTCTGGCCAGGGGTAATGAACGGGAAGCGTGACACTGCTGCTTGAGTTTGAATCATAAGTGCATAGGTTAATGGCTTTGCCTCACAGTGCATGTATTAGTGCATTGGAGTATCACTGTTATGCACCATGAAAAAAAACAAAAACAAAAAACACGCACGCTTTTTTCATCCCCGATACAAAATCATTTTGCTGTTTCAACAAATACAGATGGCTGCTCCCGGCAGTAAACCATTTAGCTTAACAGTCAGAACACGTGGGACTCTGAAATAAAATAAAATATAAATAACAATGTTATTTTTAATATTAACATGAAAATGAATTAAGGAAAATGTGAGTAAAAAAAAGATCAAATTCGGTGGATTATGCATCACTGAGTCCACCACCAAAAGTCATCTCATCATGACAAGAAAGGGAACAAATAAACTCATGAATAAATGCAAATGGATATTAATATGCACATATATAAACAAGGCCATGCTAGTCTGTTGACAAGAGGTGGCTGGATGAAGAGCTTTTCCCCACAGCTGATGCACTGTTGAGCAGAGCCCGCTGGCCCTAAAAATGACTCTACTACAACCCCAGGACCCCATTCCCAATCAAAATGCACTTAAGGCCCAGTTCCACATCCTTTCCTCTGTTTGCATTGCACTGCTAAAAGAGCCTCTGTATTCTGACAGTAGCAGGGAGCTGTGTTGAACTGTACTTCGTGTCTTAGGACTGACAGGTTTGTTTGTATGCAGAACACACACAGACCATCACCTGGGGAACAGCAGGGCCTCAGAGCAGAAAAGGAAAGTTCAAACTTGTTCAACTACACCTAGATGAACAAACAGGGCTATATATCAACAAAGAGGGACACATTTGTATACGTGTCCATGCAAATGTAGTGCTTGAGTTGGTGAGACAACAGCATACAGGGTAATGGATATCAATGTCCGGTCTCCTTTAACTGCTCAAGATCTATTAGAGAAAGGAATCTATATTTAGAAAACAGAGGCAGTAGCATTGTGAAACACCTCAGGGGTAATGACATTAAAAAGACTAGATTGATGTGTGAGGAAGGGCTCACATGCATGAAGGACACAAGAGCTTGGCCTAATCTTCAAAGACAACAAGGACTGTCATAGCAGTGAAAATGGGAACTAACAGAATTATTTTGGAAAGTGGCTGCTAGGCTCTCAGCCAGCACTCCAACCACAAAATGAGGAAGAGAAGGGTGGTGTCTGCTGCTTCTGCCTGCAACACTGTTATAACATCACTGTCTCCAAATTCCCCATAATGGCCACAAGCCCAGAGCCACGTGGGTGCCACCTGAGGACGAGACATCACATTTAGAGGGCACCACACTTTTGATGTCTTCAGAAGAGGGGGCCTTTTATGTTGTCATTTGCTATGGGCTTTAACAACCCCAAAAAATGCTACCTGCTATGAGAACTGCAGCCATTTGGATGAACAGTAAATGTTTTTTATTACAGACTAGCAGGTCTTTTTTTTTTTTTTTTTTTTTGCTTTTCAATTCACATCAAATTAGAATGTAGATTCAGTCATGCATGTGATGAAATTGTTACTTCCTATCACTTTGCCATTTGCCCACATCATTTCCCCCGACTTTCAAAGCTGCATTCAGATGAATTTTGGCCACATGTATGCAACCTGCTAAATTTACACCCATTATCCACAGCCATAGAGCATTTCGCCCACCTACTTTAAGTTCCTCGTTTGGTTTTATGAGCCTACACATTCACTACTGCTTGGAAACGAACAACAAAGAGTCCAACCATCACTGTGCGGCAGGGAATCTGGTCCTATGGCAGGCTAAATAAGCTGGCTCAGATGTGTTTCTGATTTCTCCCATCATGCAGCATTCCCCAAAAGCCAGTTGGGTTCGCCCCACTGTCTCCTCCCAGTTGTGTGGGTAGAGCACAAGATGGCTCCTGCTCAGAAAGTATCCGAAACCACCTTTGTTTTAATGCAAACGAGCAGCAATTTGAAATTAATCTCTGGTGTTGCCACAGCCAGTGCCACAAGAAGTCTTCCAATATAAAATGTGCATAAAACAAATGAGATTATTTTGACATTTCATTGCTCCATTCAAATATAAGTGTTTCAGTTAATCTAGAGAGGGAGTACATCAAATGGAACACATTAGATTGCAAACAATTATGCACAAACAGTACGATCAAATTAATTAGATGTGTACATTACATTACATTTAGCAATGTAAGAATCACTTTATAATATTTGGTCCCTGGAGGAGCATGTATGTGCCCTGACTCTTTAATGTCATCACCATCATAATATTGAGAGACCAAAGGAGGTTGCTTGCGATTTTTTTTTTTTGTTTGTTTGTTTTCTTTTTTGATAGCTCACCTAATCAGATTACTTAGGCGCTGTTTGCCCTGTGAACAGGTTTTGATACAGTGCAAATGATTTTAATTTCACCAGGCTTGCCTGTGAGCCAGCTCTCGCCTTGCCGCGCTGATTGGTGAAGTTCTCTTTAATTGGTTTAAACTTTGCTCTCTCTGCTCAGGGATCTACACGCTTAATTCCAGCAAAAGGTCAATATCAATAAATCTGGATGCTAGAGAAGGGAGGAAGGCGGCAGCTTGGAAATAAAATGCCCAACACTCCTCTGGCCTGGATTGACCACTGGGAGGGGGAAGGGAGCTGACCCTGGTAACACCATGAACCAACAGGGTGCTAAGAGAAGATTAGAATTCGAAGCTCTGTCGGCCCACCCTCATGTCAGGTGTTTATTGCCCGTGACCTACACAAGATGAGGTCAGATTTTCATATTATAGCAAAACCAACTCCTTTGGCACAATTGGTTGCAGTATATTCAACAGCAGCATAATGAAATGGCCCAACAGGAAGGAGCGACTGTATCAACAAGTGAGGAGAGATGAGCTGGGATAGGTAGTGAGTCTTAAGGGGCAAAGTCGAAGAGACTGCACAAGATTGTTTGCAGTGCAGAGCAGATGCAGAGAGAAGGAGAGTGATATGAAAGAAAATCTACTCTGTAGGGGCCTTTCTTGTTGCATCAGCTCCTCTCTTGTGTGAGCATTACAAGGCCCTACAGAGGCAGGCGTGAGAAGCAACCGTGCTCCAAGCCCTAAGGGGGGTATCCACACTGCAGACCTGCCCCTAAGGATTTCACTCGCCCAAATGGAGAGATGAACAGCTCTACTGATTACATGTCTAATACTTTCTACGCCTCATCACTCTCTGATGCCCAAGTGGGGCGCTTGCTCAACAGGCAGGCATAAACTCACACACCCTTTCTCTCACATACACAGACAAAACTAAGTCATAATATCATAATAATCAGGATCCTGGTTTAGAAGAACCATGTCCATTAAGAGATTATCTCCCCTGTCTATCAGTGTGATGGTGCAGTCTTTTCAGGTGACACACACAGACACATGCACCCACAAAAACACTGGGCCAGGTAAAATAAAGTACTAATCTGTCCTTAATCTGTCCTCTGATTGGGCTATGTTGTGGTGGTCGTGGCTTCAGCAAAGCAAAGTGCACTCGTGCACAATGGAGCTGAAATTGGGTAATTATTCCGTCTGGTCACGATGCATCACTGCTCACATGAACTCAGACAGAGGCAACACCAGCCAGAGGGGAAATACAAAGAGAGGCAAATAAAAACAAAATGAATGCCAGAATTATACGTCAGGCCACATAGTTTTAGAAAATACATGTCATTTCTAGCAAACTAAACCATACCTTTGATAGCCTCTGAAAATTGCAAGTAAAACACATGCTCACAACACATGCTATTATATAGTGCCTCATTTTATATCAATGTCAACCTGAAAAATTCTACCGAGATATGTCGGAGAGAAAAGGATGGAATATCACGTTATAGTGTCAGTATCTCATTTCAAATGAGATAATCCTTTCTAATTCTTAAGTCCAAAGTGTTGTACAGAATTGTTTTGTGTCTGTATGTATTTTATATGAGAAGAAATTCTAAGAGTTGAAATAGAAAATGATGATTTTATGTTACAATGAGAAAATAATCTGTTCTTTTCAGCATGTATAATACTAGAGATGCCATTCACATCTCTACACAAGCCCATTCATCTGCACCTGCAGTCCATGTAGCAGAGGGGATTTGAGAACAGTATTCAAATGATGAAGATTTACTACAGGTTGGTTTTCTACTAAGCTCTGTATCTAACAGACAGTGATTCAAAACCTTACCATAGCTAAAGATGTTTCAAGACCAAGGTCGTATTTGGGCTGTTTTTTTTTGTTTTTTTTTTTTTTTTTTTTTCATTTCATTTGAGTGTGATGTTTTAGTGAATCTCCACACAACAAGCAGGAGGAATGCACTGGCTTCAGTGTCATTTATTTGACTGCAGTGTTTATTTGGTTGCTTGAAGATTGACTGAAAAATTAAACAGTTAAAATAAATAAAAGACGTAGAGATGGTCCAAAACCACAACCTTCATCAAATAAAAACATCCTGCACCACGATTACACTGTAGATAATGTTTTAGTTGCTATTGTAACATTCAGTATTCAACGTTTAGATAGCAAGTGCAAGCATCATGAAAAATGAGATACATGAGTATGTATGTAATGTAAAGCTCCTGAAAACTTGGTTTCAAACCTAAATAAGTTCAGCATAACATAAAGCATTCACAACTAAAGTTGAGTTTAACACTCAAAAGCTCAGCTAATTTGCTCTGGTGGTGAGATCTGACTGAAAGTGCTGGCAACAAGACAACACAACCCCACACTTGTCATCCTGTTCGATCCAAATTATGATTGGTGCATTGAAGTACATGACATCACCATCTTCCAACTGAGCCCAGCCCACTTTCAGCCAATGAGAAGAGCAAGAGCAGGACCTTTAAATGCAGACAGCCAACAGATGATATAATAATTCATTACTTATTAATTAATCAACAAAAGCCTTTTATTATGACTGTCTGCTGCCTATATTGTCAGTTGCATGCAATTACTTACTTATAGTAACTTTTACATGAGCACAATAATAGAAAAACAATTCTTCATAAATATCTCACAGCAAGAAGGTTCTGGATTCAAACCCCGGGCCGGGGGCCTTTCTGTGTGGAGTTTGCTAATCTCCCTGTGCCTGCGTAGGTTCCCTCAGGGTACTCCGGCTTCCTCCCACAGTCCAAAGACATGCACATTAGGCTAATTGTTGCCTCTAAATTGCCCGTAGGCTTGAATGATTGTTTGTCTATGTATGCTTCTGTATGCCCTACAATAGACTGGTGACCTGTCCAGGGTGTACCCCAATGTTGGCTGGGGCCTTTCCAAAATCTGTCTGCACACTCCGATCTGCATCAACCATCATATGTAATGCATCTGGTTTCATCCAATGCCAGGAAATGATCAAAAACACCTAAGCAGAAAAAGCATACTAGGCCATAATAAAATGTCATATTTGCCAGCTTTGCACCAGTGACTCTTGTCACTCCATGCAGAGTTGAGTAGGACCAAGAGACAGCTGTGTTTCATATTTTCTACAGCTGACTTGATGTGGCCTTAAAACCATGCGCAGTGGCTCTTCCAAGCTAGTGACTGTAGAGGAAACGATCACCTAGAGTGCTTGCCTCTTGGTACCTTGGTTGATGAGTACATGGTGAAGGAGATGGGGTGGATTGTTGTGTGTAATGCATGGTAAAGTTTGGTGAACCCTTGCCCTCCCTCATATATCACCATAATGGAACACAGAATAGGGCCAAGGTGCACAGATTTCAGCTGTCAGGAAGAGGGACTTGGCATCATTTTAAGCAGTGATGATAATCCGTGCTCACCTATCCCGAATCAGGAGATAAGAATTTGTAATGACAGGCCCCAATCAACTTGAACCTTGGTAGCTGGGGGGGTAATAGCATTTCATGTCCAATTAGGATAGTTGACGCTGGTGCATCTCCCTGACACAGCCCTTTTTCTGTGATAGGCATACACTTACGGAGGGAGGGAGGAAAGATACCTCTGAGCGGGTTGACAGACAGGGTCAAAATCAGCTCTCCAATGGGTTAAGTAATTCTGACACTGCATCTGCCTTCCTGTGTAACTGAACTGAGCCATAATATAGAGTGCATGGAATCATAAAAAATTGAAATGGATATTTCGCTTTTGAAACAAAATAGCCGAGGCATCGCTTTCACCACTGGAGTCCATCTTAAAGCTTAAATGCCGAGGTGCATTTCAGACCAGGCTGAGAGTAGTCAGTAGGGGTGATGCCTCTGAAAATGCTTTGATAAAATGGGAGACTTGACCGGTGAGGCGTGTGATGCAAATTAAATTCCTCTAACAGAGAATCTGATTGAAGTCAGAGAGGAACTGACCAAGCTGAACACAGACCTCACAAGCTCATCATCCCAGCCTCCGGCTCCTTGGCTTGTAGCAAGATCTACCCCCTGGAGCAGAGCAAACACAGATGTGGCAGCCTCATTTAAATACCTTGCTCAGGGGGCTGCAATCTCGTCCATGTTTTCCCGGCCGGCAACCAAAATCTCCTGTGGAAGGCAAATTTCAGTCTTTAGAGAAATTGCCTATTGTTTCCAGTCACCAATTTACATGGTTTCAGTGTACATAAATATGCTTGAATGAGTGTGAAGACAATCTTGATTTGTTTTTAGAAGTCAGGTTTGCAAAGCAGTATACGTCAGACATTGCTTTGTACACAGGACAACCCCTGCGATCTCCAACCCGCATAGTGTGGTTGCCCATTTCTCTGTAAAACAAACCTAAGAAAAACAGTAAGGTATAAAAATAAAAATCAGTGTTCCTCTGCCAGATGGAGCCCTGTTTGGTAGATAATGCCCACCACCAAGCCCCTGAGGTACATTAGCAATGCTTATTTAAACAGCTGGGCTGAATATTGCCCTTTTAAATGGAATGAAATAGTCCCATTAGCAGGCCATGCACTCTACTCCTCCCGCTTATTGTTGCCTGCTGCTATAAAACTCCCTCAACATTGAAGGAAAGTTGATTAACAACAAGTGAGTGTAAATGGGTGGTAAGGTGACAACAGAACAAAACAATACTCTTGGAACCTGGTTAAGAAAAGCAAAAAAAAAAAAAAACACAAAATATACTGAAGGCATAACATTTAACCTCGACTGGGTTTGTGAAATAAGCCTCTCAAACACTTGAAAGTTCTTCCCTCTCCAACTGATGATTTATGGAAAGCAAGATGTAAAAAAAAATATTGTCAATAAAAAAAAAAACAAACTGATGGTTCCACTTTGATACATTATCTCTTTCAATGAGGGTGAAGCCTTGACTGCACCACCTTTATATCAAAGCAATGAACTGAAATTTGTAGAAGTCAGCTGTTTATCCCATGGAGTCTGTGGGAGGCCAAAACCTGTGTGGATCACTATGTTTAGAAAAGGCACTGCTTGCCATAATTTTAGCCTAATATGAAGCAACACCGGCAAGTAGATAAACCTACATACAGTTTTTTAGTAAGTATTATGCAGGGCTTAGAGTGTGTGTCTTGGGGAAGCAGTGATGGTTTGAAAGCAGCACCTTTCCTCGACAGGGGCTGTCAGTCTGTCAGGTGAACTATGCTTTTTTTCAGGTCTGATTAGGTTGACAGGTCTCTCTGTACCGAATGGACATTTCCTGGAACAACCGGCAGCATGGCTTCCTGCAGTGAACACTTTCATATATTCGCTGGCATTACATTAAATGAACGGAGTGGTACTGGACAGGAAATTTAGCTGGGGGCTGTGGATTATATATATGTCAAGTTGTGGATAATATACAGTATATATGAAACTGGAGCCAGCATTTCTTCCTCACAATTAAACGTCAGGTATGGGAAAATTAAAATGATTACAACTACTCTGTGTGCACATTGCAATGTAGCATCTCAGACTGAAATATGCTTGTATGATATTGTACGTGCGGACCTATACAGCAAGGCAGTTTTGTGTGTGTGTGTTAAAGAGAGGGACAGTGAGAAATGAGGATAAAGGTTAGAGAGAACAAGCCTGACAGAGAGAGTGAGTGTGGTGTGCATATTTTTATTTTCTCTTCTATTTGAGAACAGTCCTGCAGCCCTGATTGGATTGTTAACAAAGCAGGCTGATTTGCTTTTTCCTCTGAGCTCTCAGAACCACATGAGAAGGAACAAAAGACCAGGGGACCGCCACGTTCTTTTCAATTCTACAAGCTATTTCCAGATAGATACATCAGACAGACATTCAGATGCACTAACACACAGTGTCAGATGATGGATGGATAAATGCGGTTACTTGTAGTTAGTTGTAGCTGTAAATAGCAGTTAAGTATTCTCAACTCCAACTCAATTCAAAGAAGCTAAAGGTCTGGACACACCAGAGATCAAAAAGCTGCAATTGTACGGCAAATTCAGTTCATTCCAATGGAAACGCCATGATCACAAGATCCACTCAAGGAGATGAAATGAATCAGCAGTAGAGTTAGGTTGACCAGCTGCAAAGCTGTCTTGATAGTCTGACCTTTGAGGGATGGAGAACTATTGTAGCTTATTAGCTGTGTTGCCCCATTCACTTTTATTTAACCTCCACTGGGAGAGTTATAACTCTTCCACAATAGAGCAATAGTTTGCAGACAGTTATGAGACGGGAGTCTCATAACCAGTGGTACTAATGTATATTTTGATCTCAGTGAACTTCTTGCACAGTTAGCAACTGATCTTAGCTATTAAGCTTTATTTTGCCTCTTCAGTTGCTTTCTTTTTGGCTGGACTGCAAAAGTGGGGCCGGCCCTGCAATTATGAATGTGTGCGACCTACTGACTGATGGAGTTGACTGATCATTGTTCCACCAGTGGTCAGGCACGCAATGCCTCGTGATGGGTTTGGAGTTTCCCCATTGGATGTTGCTTCTCCCAAATTAATTAGCAGAAACTGTTTCTATTAGGGAGACTTTTTTTTTTTTTTTAAAGCGACAAATCTAGCAAATTTTTGGAAAAACTCATAGCCTCTCTCTCTCTGGTTGTGTTCAAAGTCAGGGGCATCATCATTGGAGACTGCATTTGAAGACTAATTGTGTCACAGTGCCGCATCTGGGCTGTCCCATTTCATAGGCTCCTTCATATACGGCAGAGATATACAGACTTTTCCTTTACCTGGGCACCTGAGCATTCAAAAGGTGGATCCTTCATGGCTCAATGTATCCCACAATTGGTGTGTAAGTGCAGGCCCAGCTGGTGATGGAAATAGCAGATCCTATAGGCTGGATTGTATTATTTAGATATGGGTTTCATAGTCCTTGAAGGATGTGGCCCCTGAACAGTTGGACTCACTGGCTCTGTCTTTAAGGCTTTGTGTCTTAGCTGTTGCTTCAGAGCCATGGGCAGCACAGTTTGTTGCGTAGTTTGCACTAAGGCGACGCAAAGGGGGTCAAATAGACAGAACATGTGCCTGTTCGTTTTCTTAGCCTGCTTCTCATGCTTGGAAATAAAACTTTTTCCCCTAATTCCATTTTCCCGCCAGTGTAGCAACCCACAGACAGAAGGGGAACAACAGGGAAGCAATAGTCCACAAGACAGAGCTACAAGCCATAAACAGCTGTTTCTACACACCCGCTGATTTTGAGTGATTACTGTGAATGCTCTGATTATTATATGTAAATAAATAATGCTTTGTTTGTGAGGCAGGTTTACTTTTGTTTAGCTTTCACATAAAACCTTAATGATACAATCATATTAATTATTAATTGCTCGACTTATGGCCCACAGGTTTGATCCGTTTTCATTACAGGATGATTTTAGATGATAGCAGGGTGTCTCAACTTTAATTATCACTTACTTAGCAAGTGTTTGTAATTATTATCCTTTTGTAAACCAATATACAGCATTGACCACTGGCCTAAATATAATTCTTCTTTCAAATATAATGATTAAAGTAACGTAAAGTCATTTTAGTGCTTAATGAAGTTATTATAGCAACTTTTATAGTTTCGCTATTGGTCTAGATTCAGATTACATTCTTTTAAAATAATAAATTTATTAAAACATTAAACATATCATCATTTTAATTATATTTGACAGCACTCAACAGCGTGTACAGGCTTCACAGTAGCCTAATGTTCATTATCTCCTTGGAGAATTTCCTCCGATTCCCATTTCCCCATTGAGCACAAGGCCCATTTGACCCCTCCCGGACAATACCGGCTCAAACACAGTAGATAGATATGAATTTAATTCATCTTCTTATTTGGCTCTTTTTGAGGTGGATGGCTGTATCAATGAATGACAGGGAAGTGGTAGTGTCAGTGAAAAATGAGTTCTCCCCACTCAAATATAAAACTTGGCTATTACATCAATAGCGATCTGCACTGATTGTGCACATTTGTCATTTCTTTTGACAGAGCTTAAATAACATATAACCAGCTTTCAGACACATTTTACTCAAAACTAAAAGTGCCTGTACCTTTGTTTAGATCATTTTTATATGTCAATATAAGGGGTTGATTGATTGAGGCAATAAACAACCCCCATCCTCCAAGGTTAAACACTCTACATCGATGTAAAGTTTCCTGAGCTGCACCACTCTCGGTGTGATTTTAGCTACATCCCTCAGAGCTCTGTCAGTTTGTGTCTGGAGGTTTGGCAGAGAAAAAGCTGTCTCCAGACGGACAGGGGTGATATAGTCACTTCTCCTGGGCCCCCAGTACTCTAATCGGCTTTGAGAAGAGAGACGGATAGAGGACATCATTGTCTGTTGCTTGGTGTTTCAGCCCTCAAGGCCTCAGCGCCTGTGTACCAAGGCCAAGCATCTCTCTGGCCTCACGCAATCCAGCTTGTGTGAGGCGCGATCTGTTTTGTGCTCCAGGGAGCTAGCCACTGCTGGAGCTCACCAAAGTTTGTGAAGTCATCCCAGACTCGTTTCTTTCATGTCTAGATGTGTCAGTGTCTCTGCAAGATCCCACTATAGCCATCTGTAGAGGGGGACCCTTCTCAAGGCTGTTGTCTTTGTTCATTACAAAGGTTAGCATTTATTTTTCCTCTCATTTCACTTGTCTCTGAGAAATGAAGCCATTGTATAAATGCACAGTTCTCCTGCAGCAAAAGGTCTGTACCTTTTATGGAAGCTTCTGGATTGCCCACATGGCTCAAATTAAGTATCTCATAAAGCCTCCACTTAAATTGTCCTCGAAAGCGTATGCAAAGGTATTGCAGATTCTGCCATTAAAATCTGTATCAACAATTCCCCTGGCTTTTAAAATTTGCACTGGCTTTTAAAAATTCTCAGTCATATATATATATATATATATATATATATATCTCCAGTACGGTGTAAAAGTCCATTAGTTTTGTTGTTTTAGCAATGCTGTGATGACCATATATAATTACAACAACCAGAAAATACAGGAAATGTGTAACAGTATTAAAAAACAGAAAAAAAGAGAAAAAAAATGCTTCTATAGGCTAAAGTGGCAAGTACTCAGTTTGACCTCCCCTTACACTTGAATAGCAGGAACCTGGCTCTTAAACCTAAATGGCATGGAGCCATAATTAATGTCACTGCTAATTCAATGCTATTTCATGTCAAAATGATGCTGTGAAAAAGGTCCATTACACCAGGTTTGTTCAAGACATGCTTGAGTATTACATACACGTGTTGTATGAGGTTAACTCACTGGAAGCTGTATATAATATATATAAGACCAACTTTTAATAATTCCATTCAAAATTCCAAAGGTCACAGAATTTGACAAAAAAATCATAGTTATGCATCAGCAAGGCCAGTCTCAAAGGGAAATCAGCAAACATACTGGATATTCAAGATGTGGAATTCAAACTGTTATAAAGAAATTTGAAGAATCTGGAGAGGTCAAGGCCAAAAAAAGTACTGGAAGGCCAAGAAAACTTTCAAAATCTGATAAGAAGTTTCTCAGAGTTGATTCTTTGAGAGACCGCAAGAAGTCCAGCAAGGACCTGGCTCAGCATCTGGCAGCTTCATCGGGATGAAGCCAAGTTGACCCTTCCACAGTCTGAAGAAGGTTGATCAGGAATGACCTTTGTGGAAGGGCAGCAGCCAAGAAACCACTTTTTCAGAAGGGGAACAGGGTTAAAAGGTTAAGATATGCTAAAGCTCACAAAGATTGGAATGAAGATCAGTGGAAAAGAGTATTACAGATTGATGAATCTAAGCTTTGGAAATTTTTGGGTTTAATCGTGGACAATATGTGAGAAGAAGAGTTGGAGAGAGATGGGATAGTGAGTGCTTCTGGCCTTCAGTGAAACATGGTGAAGGCTCTGTCCTGGTTTGGGGCTGCATTTCTGCCAGTGGTGTTGGTGATATTGTCCGGATTGATGGGATCATGAATGCTGAAAAGTACAGGCAGGTTTTAAAATATAGCAAGAAAAAGAAAATATTTCAAAGTCAGGTCCTATTTAACTACTAGAAACATCAAACAAGTCTACATCAATTATTAATTTGTGGTGTTACTGCATTTTGCTCACCATATTGTCTGCTGTGTCACCTTGTATTGAGCACTACTAGCAACAAATTGGACCCATGTGAGCTTTTTACTCTCCTCAGATTGTTTAAATATAATCTGTTCTGTTTTTGTTTTTTTTTTTAATGATGCATACTGTGATTCAGCAAAGCACCATGCTTCAAGCACCATACTTCGTAAGGGTGCGTCATTTTACAGATAACTTTTTTAATATAACCAGCCTTGCCTGTGACAGACCCATAGCACTGAGTCTTATTATGAATAAGATTCATTAGTTTTCCTTTGGCACCTGGGAAAATCACAAGACTTTCACCTCACCTCGTGTTTTGGCTTAAAGTAATGGAAGGGATGTATTTGATCAATAATGCATCAACAAGATAAATTCAGCACGATTGTTTACTTCAGTGCATACAAATGCTCTCGCTTTTAAGGGTACTTGAACTGCAATAGAATGTCTAACAAAAATTAAGAGTGCATATCTACACATATTACACCAAAACAGTCAGGATATATTAGCGACATAGACGCCACAGGAAAGATTGATGCCCTTATTACAATCCCTATAATAAAATGAATGGATACACAAATGCTTGATGTTCAGTTCAACATTTCAGAGATAGAAGAGGACAGACCATCCAGTGGAAATCATTGCACATTGTGCATGAAGGTGTAATTGTCAAGTCCACATTATCATGTGTGTCTGAGTGTCTCCCACTTGTGGGTGGTTGACCCATTCAGCAGTGTGTGAGTGTTTGCAGTTGTGTATTTATTAAGTGAAGCAAGTAAAATGTCCCCAATGAATGTTGGACATAATTTAGTAACAGTTATGTAATTATTTTTTTTAAACACGTTTTTCATGAGTAACATGCAATGAGTAAATAATTAGAATTTCTAAATAACGTGCTATTACAATCATTTGTTTAAAAAAAAATAAAATAAAATTTTATATTGCCTATGTAAGTGTTTCAGAGTGCAGGTCTACATGTACACGTCTGTCTGTGGAAACTTATGTCTGGCTGCCTTGGTATGTATGTGAGTGTAAATGTGTGTGGGCTACGCTGCTACTTTGCATGGTGACTCAATTCCAAAGCTGTGGCTGAGCACAGGGCTGTCTTTGGCTGTCACTTCTCATCATTTGCTGGTCAGTGAGACAGCTGAGCAGAGAGCAGCGTATGAGCAGTGAGGAGAAAGAAGGAGTCCTCGTGTTGAGTGACAGACCCTGGCATTCAATGACTGCACCCTGTTAGGACCCTTCTTGTCTTCATGGGGAGCCCGGAGCTCAAGTGGTATGTAAAGGATGAAGAATAATGCAGCACATCTACACCACACATCCTCACGCCCACACACCCTGCAGATGCAGAGCTATTGGAATACATACATGTAAATGGGTCCGTATACATGCAGAGACTTACACAGCCACATGTGTAGGCAAAGACAGAAATGAATATATTCACTATGCAATCAACCTCACGAAGAGACAAATACCTCCACATACACACACACATATGCTGACAAACAATCACACTGTTGTCTCCCTGCTATTGATATTCCTCACAGCTGTGGCCTTCATGCACTTACAAGTCATCATAGGCTGCCTTCAGCCTCCATGTATTACAGAACTCTTCTTTCCTCTTTCTTTTTCCTCTCAGGAAAGAATGTGAACGCCGGCAGTACTTCATTTAGAATTCACACATCCATGCACCTGTGAATTCAGAGATACTGCAACTTACTGCTACGTTGAATAATGCAAACAAACATGCAGAAATACAGACGGAAATACATGCCCGGGGGCTTGTGCATTTAGCACCTCAGCAATACAATAAACCGTCTTTAAACTGAGAGGACCTTCAACCAGAGGTCTGTGATTAATGCAAAGCACATATAAAATTCACACAGCACAATAATAAATGGTCCCTTCTTGGGATTATTAGACATAAGAAAAACTGGCTTCATCCTGTGTGTCAGCAAGATTCCCTTATAGCCCCATCTCCCTCACACAGGAAAAAACCAACCAACAGAGCTCACTGTAATACACAGAGGAATGTGGAAAGGAAAGGAAGAGGTACCTGTCAGATTCAGCTGTTAGTTTAGAAAACTGACAGCAACGGTGAGAACACTCAAGCCTTCAAGATCATGGTATGATCTGGTTTCTGATAATACTGTAGTGCTGCTGTTAAACTTTAATGATCACAGATAGGCAAACAGTGTAGGAGAATTTCAGTGAGACCCTGAGATTTTCACATCCTGCTCCTCCTTTTGCAGTAATCTCTAAAAAGTGAAAAATTCAGTGCAACCCAGTGTTTTACTTACACACTGTCAGAAGAAATTATTCCATCTGCAGTGACAATGACAGTGCCCTCTGAAAGGCAAGTTAATGCTGCAACACTACCATGTG
Organism: Rachycentron canadum; assembly: GCA_038496675.1. Taxonomy (NCBI): domain Eukaryota; kingdom Metazoa; phylum Chordata; class Actinopteri; order Carangiformes; family Rachycentridae; genus Rachycentron; species Rachycentron canadum. The sequence goes on along the minus strand of CM076648.1, from coordinate 4,340,459 downwards.
GACTATGCAAGATTTAATTGTTTTTCCTCCGTCTCTATAAAAATACACCATCATTATATCCAAAGAGGAAGCCGTGACAATGTTGGGTGAGGGCTGCAAAAACAACCTAATAAGTTGTTTAATTTTGTATTCTGCCTTGAAATTTTATTTTAAGTAAATAAGCACACTGGCACTGGTTTGAAGTAATGTCACCTTTTCCGATGCCACCTTAGTTGCCTTGAGAGCTTTCAAGAAAATCTGCCTTTGAAAATAAACAGAGTCTACAAGATTAATTTTAAGCAGAACACTGATAAGAGTTTCATGAGTGTTTTATTCTGCTGTCATTGTGCAAGCAGCAGTGATTTTTTTATTTTATTTTTTAGGCTGAAAAATTTCTCAGCTTCCTTTATTTCTCTAACCCTTATCCCTATATCTTTCCTGACAATCTCGACCGTAGGCAGAGATTAATCAAATTGTGATATATTTTTACACAAGCAAAAAGACTTTACTTAAGTTATTGCCTTCGTTCAGGACATGGCAGAAAAGTACAGGCCTTGAAAGTTACTTGATTATAAGAAACAGGATAGCTCTGTTTTACCAATATATCAACACTTTTAAGTAAAACTCATTTGAACAAGCTCCAAAATCGACACTAAATCCAGAAATCTCCTGCCCTGGCGTGGTTGTTGCAAGTGGCTTGATAACAGCTGTGGGCTTGGCGACGGTTCCACGTTAGCTTGTTATCAACAAAGCTACAGTTCTGGATGAGTTTTGGGAGATAAAACCCAAAGTGGTTGCCTGACTACAAATGAAGAAGCCGGTTAAAAACTCATTACTCACGTGTCTAGAATAAGGAAAATTATACCCATTTATCAGCGGAGCCGTTCAGCTGACTTTCCACAGCCACCCTCTTGTCCCTTGCTCCTTATCACCGTCCGTGTTATTCACGCTCTCATTAGTACTGTGGATGGAGGCATTAAAGTCTGCTCCGTGCATTTAGGTATTTTACATGTCAAATCCCAAAAGACAACACACAGTGGGTACTAATCTTTTTGTCGTTTCTCGCTCCGGTTCCCTGCTGAGCTACTGTGGGTGAGCTTTATATGTGTGTGACAGAGCAACAGAGATGTCGCATCAGAGAAACTGTGCTTGGCGTGAGAGCTCTTTGTTTTCCAAAAGTGCCAGCTGTGAGTTTGCTTAATGCGTACTGGAGAAAAATACAGCTGAGAAAATTAAACTTGTGCTGAGTTAGTTAATTTAGTTAGTTAAATGTGAGGTATGGCTGTTGCCTCGTTGTACCTTTATCAAACTTTAAAATAAAGTTTGGAAGAAAGGAAATCAGACCTGCTGGTTCGCCACATTCCGTTATGTATTTGTGGTAATAATCCCGGATCATATGGTGGCCTAGTGGTTAACCTGTTTCCAGACAGACACTTTTGTGCAAAAGCCCAAAAGTAATGCACCAAAAATGTTTTAGTCGTAACGCTGGTCTCCTTTGTCAGGCTACTCTTTACATTTTACTTTCCATCCAATGAGCCTCGCCTGTTTTTGCTGTTGTTTTATACCTTTCGTGGGGAAAACACTTTAGAGTAATCGCCACAAGTCTGAGCCAGTTCAGTGTCATCAGCTATGGTTATGATATGGGGGATCCCAAAATGCTTTGCCCAGATACTATCAGAAGACTTAAGGCTGTCAAACAATATATAATTTATCAATGTTGTGTGGAAATTCCAGTAATCAAGGCCAAAGAAAAACACAGGTGGGACAGTATATATAAAAAAAAGATAAATATAATACAATGTATTGCTATTGTGGAAAAATCCACATTTACTGTAGTTAGGTACGTTTGTCTGTGCCCGTGGTTATCCATCTATAACTCTTTGAGCTTGTGTGTTTGTTCTTCTATATTGAAGAAGCCCAACATGTCAGCATGTGGCTCAAGATGACAAATCTCCTATCACTATCTACAGCCATGCAGCTCTCCACTGTGTCGCCAGGGCCATGTTTCCCAGCCTCTCTGACACACAGGCGAGCAGCCTGCCTGCTAGACTACTCCTGCTCCGCAAATGGAGTTCTCATTTTCAAGGGGAACGGCTGCATGGCATAACGCACTTTGTCTTGGGAATTACTTTTTCTCTGCCTGTGTGGCTCTCTGGGATGGACATGGCTGGCTGGCTCTAGGGGAGACAGATGGAGGCCGCTGGCGAGCCTGACACATGTTGAGAGGCTGTGATGAGTCAGTGACGAGGGCTGGGCGGGATAGGGGGGCACAGCACTCTGTCTATGTGATGTGTTGATGAGAGCTGGGAGAATCGGAGGGCGGAGGCCCCGCTTGGCCTGAAATCTGCTCTACCGAGACTGGAGACTGTAGCAGCACTAACCTGTACAGTGAATGTGATTTGGATAGAAATAAGCACCTGTTTCATTACTACTGAGGAGTTCAACCGACACTTAGGCACAGCAGTGCTTTGAGCTAAATGTTTAACATGTTTCCTACTTTGGTTTAGCAATTTCGGATGGTAAAATTTTCTTTATAGCACACAAAGGACTACAGCTGAGGCAGATGGGGATGTCATTAGTTTTGTAGATTGAAGGAAGTATTTTAACCTGATTATAGCTGAAGTTCACAAAACTCATTGAAGTCATAAGAATTTATCCAATGAATCCAACAACGTCTGTACAGAATTTTAAAAACCAGCCAATATTTTAGTTGTTGAGATGTTGCACTCAAAATCTAAAATATGAACCTCATGGTGATACGACAGGAAGAGTCAAAGGTCACCAAAGATATATCACCTGGGAACCGTGAATGTCTTTTATGTCGATCAATCTCATAGTTGTTGAGATATTTCAGTCTGGACTGTGTACTTTATGCTACTTGTGTGTTTTCACCCATGTTTCTTTACCCAACAGTTGTAACAGATTTGAACTGCAATGCATGTGAATAGCTATATGCAACATTTCACATACTGAAATAAAATACATTTGCACAGCTGGTGGGTGGGATATGTTGGCATTTAAGACCAGTGGTTATTATTCAGGAGTTTCGGTGGATTCAAACACAACCCATGAATTTGAATATCATATCAACTCCCCTCACAAAACAGATTGTTCCATGCACAACAGCGAAGCAGACCATTTACTTTGATGGGGTGTTGGAGATCATAACACATTGCTCTAGTGATTTGTTTAATTTGCGGCTGCCTGCATCGTCACACCAGATCTTCACTGCTACTGTACAAATGCTTAGTGGATAGCAGTGTTCTTCTGGTGCTGGTGTTCTCCTGCTAGATTCCAGACCAAGGCAATGAGAAAGGAAACTTGAGCTGCCTTAGGCAATGAAACAAGAGTGGCAGTAGGCATCAGGGCCGAGCTGAATAATTCAGACCCTGGATCACAGTACATTTTCATATTCATATTTTCACTGGCACATTTATCTGAGCAATCCTCCCATCCTCTGCCTGAATGCATCTTCCTCTTCAGACCCCATAAATATCTGAATAAACTAATGATTCCTCTTGAGGAATTAAAAAGGCATCATTAGCCAGCACCTGAAGGTTGGGTCTGATGTACTGTGAGGACTTTGTCGATGCTGATTAGGAAAACAGTCTCAAGGGTTGATCTGTATCTCAGTGAAGTCGTATGTAATGAGAATATCTGGCGTACATTTAACGTACAGCATTTATCTTTTCAACTGTCGACACGAGGAGTAAAGATTAATTATGTCTTGCTTATTGGGAAACAGCAGCAAATTCATGTTGGCATAAAATTTAAAACTCTACACCAAAGGATCAGAATTACAGCAAAGTTCTGTCCAGTAAAGGATCTGATGCCCGTTTGCATTCATCATGTAATTTACTGCCCTCTTGCACTCACAGCACTCAAGCTAACCTGACAACCGGCTGTTGTATCTATCATTTCGGTCGTTTGTGCTGGTGCTGCCGTGTCCCGCTGATGAAGGCTGGGGCTTCTGAAGCAGAGACAGGAGCAGCGTTCTTTGGATATTTACGCATGCGTGTTGTGGATCATCCTGGTATCTTTGATGGGGGACTAGCAAGCTGAGGTGTGCTTGTGAGGTTGTCCTTGATCAGTAATAATATTGCACACATTATTACACAGTTGTGCAGATGCCTGTGGAAAATGTACCTGTGCATTAGAATAGTGCTTCAATAGCTTTTTCTTCCAAAGCATTAAGAGGCAGCTGTGCCAAGTAAGCAAACAAATTACACTGTGGTTTATCATCTCACAACAACGCAAGTTGTCTTACTAATCATCTCGGTCACAACATTTGTGATGACGAGGTTTATTGTGTTGCAACTCCTTTTGTAGAGAACGCTCGCACAGATATATCAATATATATTTATATTAATATATAATATTATAATATACAGCAGTATATACTTATACTTATATACTGTACTTATATATTAATATTCAGTCAACTGACCTATTTACAGGTAACAATGTCACATTATATCCAAGCCTTTTAATTCTGTTTTGCTTCTTCATTAACACATTGATATCTTTTAGTCTTTAATCACAGTGCAGGATTCTCTTTGCAAAATTTGCAGCGAGTTTGAGAAGTTTGAGACAGCATACAGGACATTATAGCACTACACTGTCACTGGAGTGTTTATGAATCATAATAACTGTTCAGCCAGGAAGGAGAAAGGTGAAGATGTCCGAGGTGAGAGCAGCAAGATGCAGGAGAGAGGCTTTCAGCACAAAATCATGAGACAGGCCCCTGAATGTAACAGAGATTTGCTACAACTGTGATGGAAATGCTTTAGTCTGATCTATGTTTGTCATCGGTGTAGTAAACAGCTGAATCACACACTGAGATAGCAGTTTGTGGGCAGAGACGTGGAGTTGATTCTTTGGCTCAGATTGCCTATCTGTAAAAGTTACCACAAGCCGCTGCCCTATACAATACACACCAGTTATTAGTGTCCACAACATTCAATAGATAGCAGAGGCACATAGTGAAGAATTGATGCATTTTAATGCGCTTTTATTGAGCGACAGCACTGACCTTCAAAACACAAAAAGTCCATCAGCTGGCATATTATTAGCTTTTATACAGTATTATGGACTAAGTAGAACAGCTCTGCAAAAGTATAAATAGCCAGACTTCATCTTTATCTCCACTGTGCAAATGGTATATGAGACTGATTAATAAATTAAAAAATTTGCTTTCTTGATGTTGTCAACTTCGAGATAACAGGTTTGTTACAACAGCAGTTCACTGCTGTACTACAGTAAACTTCAAAAGTCTCAGGGGAAACAGAAGATCCAGTATGTTGCACAACAAATCAAAATGATTAGGCATAAGAAAAATAGCAGTAATCCTCAAAAAAAGCCTTCTTTAAAATATTTTTCTTCCAGAATCTCTTCTTTAGAGTGCTCTCTTTAATTTGTACTTGTACAGGTGACAAATACATTGGGGATGATTTTACTCTCCCTGTGTTTGAGTTAGAGTTGTACTAGAAAAAAAAAAAGATCTACTGCAGCTGAGAGAAATAATGTTTGTCAAAAGGGGAAACAGGTGTAAAAAAGTATGTGGAGGAAAAAGGGGAGAGGGAGGGGCAACAAGGAAGAAGTAGAGGCAGCAGAGATGACCCACATTGGTGCGACTTGTTATGAATTTGCAATGATGCTGCTGGGCTTGTTAGCACACGGCCGGAGAGCCAGGGGTGATGGGAGATGCTCAATCGGCTATCTCAACTAACCCCTCTGCAATTCTATTACACTTGTTTATAGCTCTTGGCAAACAGCACACACCAAAGATACTTTAGCTTCTGAGAGAAGAGCAGGGTTAAAGGGGGACGACTACTTAGCATTTCACAAGGAGACAGAGAGGGCATCCTGAGAAAAGTGAGCATGCAGAGGAAGTGAGCAAAGAACAGATTGAAAGATAAGCGCTGGGTTGACAGTTAAAGTACCGATGTGCCGGTAATAGGACTAAACAACACAAAAACACTGTAGGATTAAATGTTGTTATGGATTATGGTCTTTCAGAAATTCTTTCTGTGAATTTCAACCTTTATGTCCTATCCCTCACGCAATTTGAGAGGATTTGTAAAAAAAAAAAAAAAACCCTCCCTGGTCTGCATGAGTGTTGAGAATATTTTTGAGTGACATTCTCTCATCCAGTTTCAAGGGCTGTGCCAGTTTGAGATGCCAACTGTCACAGCTAATGTAAAAGCAGACTTGTTATTCTGCTTTTTGTTCAGCAGAGTGGGGATGATAGTTGCACCTGTATGGCATCTCTTCACTCACACACACACACACACACACACACACACACAGAACCAGAGGGAAAAGTGTTTATCCGTCTGTGTGTGTGTGTGAGAGAGAGAAAGATGATGTAACCCGGGCTGCTCTCTCTAACATGATTGGTTTATGTGTTTTGACAGGACACATTCTACTCTTTTTTCCACATTGTCACTGACCTACAGGTGTGAACAGGTTTTCCTTATTAACAAATTATGGTAATTTCTGTAAATTCTGTAAAACTGCAAATATAAGATGGCAGGAAAATACACAATTGAACTAAGCAGTCACTTTACATGAATCAAAAATGGTGTGTACCATGAACCAAAAACAAAGCTTGCACAATGTAATTTTACATTCAGCTGCTGAATAATTCATACACATATAGATTGCATAATTTTATCTGGAAGATATTTTGCATGACCTGAAGCTTTAAATTCCTCTGATATCTTTCCCTCTTTTTCTTCTTGATCAAAGGCTGGATTTTGCTTTGACATGATGTACATCTGGTGAAGTACATTTTTCTACCATGTTCTTCCACACTGCAAGATAAAGCCATTTTCTACCGCTGCCATGGATCCCACATTTCTTAGCAGCTCATGCAGAACTGTAATCAGGCCAAATGAGCTATCAAACCTAATCCTCTAACCCCCTATGGGTAATGGTTTCTATTGTTGTGAGGGAAGGTATCTGTTTACCAAACTGCCGTTTTTACTTGACTGACAAAAGCCAGCACAAAAAAACATGTGCACAATCTATATTTCAGATACAACAATAAATACTTTAACAAGTGATACATCATCCAGTGGCTGGTTATTGATGGGATATTATTGACGGAATAATACAGTCTGCTTTCACACTGCATATGGGTTTTTTATCCTTGAGGCAGTGGAGGCATTTATAAATGGAAGCTATAGCATGCCTTGGCATTTCTATTTCTACGATGATAACCACACTGACCCACAACAAGCAGGGCCAAATCATGACGGTCCCCATCCTCAACAGTGCTGTGTTGATGTCACAGTTAACTGGTTGGCTCAACATGTGTGTTCAAGCTGTTATGATGGTACAAATGGGAGCAGAATGGGAACTGACAATGCAGCTAAGACAAAGAGATGCTTTTTGTAATTTGTAGTGTGGTTTGAATTTACGAAACATGTGGCCACAACCGTTGCAGACAAACATAAACCTTTTATTCACTTGCAGCATTAGTGTGTATTCATACACACACAGGCAGACACACACACACACACACACACACAGGCACTCTCTCTCTGCTCTCCAATCATGTCACACTCTAAATTACTGAGGTCGGCATTGATCCATAATAAGCAGACAGAAGGCTGTTGAGTAATTTCAGCTCAAAAGCATGTCCTGAATATAATACAGGACCACTCTTCAAAATGAGACCAGAGGCCCCTCTCTGGCCAGGGGCCTCAGTACAGCTGCATGCTCAGTCCATATTTCCACCACTGGTGAAGAAAGTAAATGAGAAATCAATCAAACACTTGAGATTCATTTCATTGTGTAAGAGCACTGATCCATCACAGGGTGTTATGGTCTGAGACAGCCTCTGCTCTTCTGCATGCTGCATAACTGCTGGAAAGAGAAGAAAGACACAGACACAGACACACACACACACACACACACACAGGACACAGACTGAAATATCAAAAGGTCAGCAGACAGGCAAGAGGAGAGACTGGTGTCGTTGTAAGACAGGCTGGGCCTCTGAGCTCTCTGTCCCTTTGTGTTTGTCTGTGTGAAATCAAGTGCACAACTGGAAATCATAAACGTGGCATGATGTCTATGTTTGGCCATGCATGTTGGAGATGCCAGATGCGCCTTCCAATTCCTTTGGTTCATAAATCATCACTCAGGCTCTGACAAAGCCAAAAATGCAACTAGAGAATTATGACGACAGAGATTATATGGAAAAATACTTAAACCTCTTAGTAAGTGCGTTTTTTATCAGTAGAAATAATTTACTATGCATATTTCTAAATAAATGATGTTCAACATGAACTGACTGCCAAGAATCTTTTAATTTATTCATAGATTATGTGTTGAGTGTGCATTAAAAAGTGCCATTACCCCCCCCTTCCCCTTTGATTCTGCATCATGTTATCATGTGAGTCACACAGAAGCCGTGTCATGTTGCAATAAATATTTCAGCCCCTCAGTCAAACACTAAGAACATGCAACTTTCCTCTGTCTGTCCTTCCACCATTTTAGTTCTCAGTCAGAGAAAAAAAGAAACAAATCACAACTACACCACAGTGCCACACAATGGCCAGTAGAAGAAAAGCATAATGGATGCAGATTAATTAAAGGGATAATACTACAAAATGAGGCTTATCTGTGAACAAAATGCAAAGAAGGTTATTGCGCTTTCTCCCCTCTTTGTAGGAATCAGGTGAGCCTGATGTTAGACAAACAACATTATGCATATTCAAAACCCAGAAAATAAACCATTAACAAGCAGTCATTGTTATCAATGCTGCATATTTGAAAGTCTAAGAGTAAGTATAAAGTCACTTTCAAATCCAGAAAGTTATTCAACTCTGTTCTGCTGGGAATGGGCTCCCACGGGTCAGAAAAGGACCCATTTATCAATTATGCACATGCTGAGGATGTCTGTCAGACATATATGCAAATTAATTCTACCTTGGAGCTCAAAGATGAGTGCAGGAGCAATGTTGGGGAAGGCTGTGTCTACGGCACCAAGACGGCACTCAGAACGTTAGTCAGCTGATGAACATGATTTTGTTTTAGGTAAAAGCACGTAAAAGAACAAAATCCCCTTTAGAGTACAGGTGGTTCTGTGTGTACCCGGAGATCCTCCACAATGAAGTGCAAATTTACTTGTTATATTTGTTTGATGATGAGATAAGATAACAGCTGCTGTAGCTTTACAGTTTTTGCACATACACGAGAGTGGTATCAATCGTATCATCCAACTTTTCGCCAGAAAGTGAGTCTGTGTATTTCCCTAAATGTCAAACTTTACAAACCATTTTCATCATTTAGACATTATGCTCAAGATGATATTACTGATTTAACAAATTCTGTTATGGTGGCAACCCACTATCATGTAACAAAAAGAATGGTAATGTCTTCCTACATGTGATAAGCTTTGTAAACACCTAAACAGCCTTCTAATTTATCTGATTTTCTCTTTTGGATGAGACATTATGTATTTTATTCGATTTCCTACAGCTACAGTAGCAGAGCTATTATTACATATTGAATTGAGGCATGACTATGGCTGCTCCTAAATAAGCCATAATGCTTTGAAGTTCACCTTCACTATCCATACGATCATACGTGTGTAGCCTCTATGCTGCGCGGACACAGGGAGGATATAGAGTACCTGTATTGATCGCTGTTGCTTGGCTCTATCCATTTTATTATAAAAAATAAATCCTGTGCGCATCCTGCATGAGTGGCTACGAACCGAGAAACTATGAGGAAGGTAGCCAAAAAAAGGAACAGTAATAAAAAAAGACTTCTGATCCCTGCTGTATCAAATGAGTAGGAGTATGATAGCTTATTGAGAAGTAAACAATGCAAGTCAAATAAAATCTCTCCCTGGCTTTATTCTTATGGTACCAAATTACCAATATAGTTTCCTCTATATCGAAATGCACTTCCTGGTGTTTATGTGTGTGTATTTGATGTGTCTTTTTGTGGGTCTGGCATGTGCATGCCTCAGTGTATTAGTCTGTTTATGCATCTTTGTGCTTGTGTTTGTGAGCCTGTGCCCAACCAGAGAAAAAAATTACGTTCTATAAAATGTCTCCATAAACGGCATGGCACAATAAATCCAAGGCAGAAATATTAAGTGGAACCAATATTTTGCTGGACCCACTCCAGGTGCCTAGTAAAACTCACGAGTCGAGATGACCTTAGCATTAAAAAAATATATTTTACAGGGGGAAATAATCCAATTCCCTTCCAATGAAGGCATCAGTGACATGGAGCTATCTGTACTGTGCACCTGGGCCTTTCTACTGAGAGGTCATTTGGTATACAGTTTCTCTTTTAGGGACAGCTCTATTAAATACACCATGAATATCCAAGCAAAAAGGTATTTTGCAATGCCAAGAAAAAGAAAAAAAAAAAATGATGAGGGGAAAAAAAAAAGTGCTGCAAACTGTTGCTGTGTTCTAAGAAGGGAGCCTCCCATATGTGCAGAGAGACTAAAGCAGTGAAGCTACAAAGGGAACATGCTCAAGGACACCTGTTTCTTGCAGGGAGCAGTTTGCAAGAAGAATCTCATCTGTGCAGTGCTGCACCAGCCATGTGGAAATGCAAGGAAAGGTACAGGATCCCATCGCAGACGCCAAAATCCATATAGAGCCACAATGTAAACGTGACATACCAGAAATTTGATGTTGAATAAGATAACACCCTGAGAGTGTGTACTTGGTAACACAGTACATGAGGAATTTATATTCTATTTTTTAAAAGCCAAACTCGATCATTTATTAATCAAAGAAAACATGCGAAAGAGAATTTATTATACTGCAGTATATTCCCCCAATTAGCCTTACAGCATCAGCATATCGTCTGTGATCCTGGTAGTAGAAACCACAGAGGACCCCAGAACAAATTCATCTGCATGGAAGATCTACCTAACCTGAATCCACTCTGTATTTCTCTTTACAATTATGCTAAGAAATGCATTGAGCCTTTGGCTGTTCACTACAGTCATCTGCCAAAACCCCTGGTAACTGCTGTGCACTGCTCAAGAAGTTGTCCTTATGAATTTGCTTTATGGTTACATTATCTCCTTTAGAAAACTAATTTCATATTAGGGTAATTGCCTCTGGTGGGGTAAAGCAGGGCCTTGAATTGAGAAAAAAAAAAAAAAACATCCTGATGAGGAGGACGGGGTAGAGGAAAAGTCATGCTGGCCCTCCCTTCCTATTTCTGTCTCTCAGTCAGATGAGGTCATCAAACACCAACCTGCTTTGTATATTAATGATGTAACAGCCCAGGATTTTTGGACACCACATCCCCAGAGACTCCTTGGCTGGTGGCAGAGGAAGACTTCATCTCGATTTAAGAGAGATATAATAGCCTCGACAGAACTGTGACAAAGGGTAGATAGGCAGTGTGAGAGGAGATAGTGAGGGAGTGTAGACGCCAGAAGAGAGGAGAGGACAGGGGAGCAGCAAGGCAGAGGAGGGACTGTGCAATACTCTGTGCCTTTAAAGCACCAAGCCCCTCCTCCACAGAGCTGAGCAGAACAGTCGAGTGGTGCTGGCAGGAACCTGAGCCCCACGATAAACTCTGGCATCAGCTTCCTTTCATCCGGCAGTCAGCGAGGACACAGTGAGGGCGCAGGGGCAGAGAGACAGGGACGGAGAAAGAGTGACAGAAAGGGGGGGTAGAGAGAGAGCGAGAGAGAGAGAGAGACAAAAACAGGCAGATGACAGAGAGGGAGAGGCTGTCATTGGAATCACACAGCTCCTTTTCCCACATCAGCAGCTCAGCCTCTCTGTCTGCTGCCTCCCGATGCAGGCAAACACTGACAGGGATGACGGGTGGCGTGTTTTCAGCGGCGCAGTTATCTGAGTGATGGTACCGGCCGCGGCGGCATCACAATCCAAAGCAGGGGCTCTGCTCGCCACTCTGGCTCTTAGTCATCCTCAGCTTCCTCTCTCCCTTCTCAGAGTGCTATCAGGGCCATTCATCGTTCCCACCTCATGCCTCCTGCCTCCTCCTCCTCCACAGCTTCATCCTCCACTTCTACTCCTTCTCTGATGAGCCACAGCCTCAGAGTGAAATAACCCTGCCAAGAGAAGCTTCTCTCTCTGTCAAGACAGTAAGTAGGGGAGGGAGGGAGGGAGGGAGGGACAGAACTGTGTGTGTGTGTGTGAAGGAGAGAGGATGAGAGAATAGCAAGGCGGTGAGAAGAGAAGATGTTAGTGTGTGCGACAGTGGGACTGCTAAAGAACCAGCAGGTTGCGTGTAGCTTGAATGATCATGCTGTGCATGGACAGTGAGCTCTGGGCGTAGCAACAGCAAAGTGATGCACAGGAAAGGTGAGTAGGTGTGTGTGTGTGTGTGTGTGTGTGTGTGTGTCAGTGAGTGTGTGTGCATGGAGATGAGACAAGTGCTGCTGAAGCAAAAGATTTTTAGTTGCTGTTAAAATACAGCAGCTAAAAATCTTCAACGCAGTTCATTCCTGTCCATCTCTGAGTCTCCCTCCACTCTATTGTTGCTTTTCATGCTGCTATGAAGTAGAGAAAGAGGGAGGAATAGGAAGCAGAGAAGGATGAGACATGAGAGAATAAGTGATTGTTTTCCTTCCCGTCTGTCCAGGTGCCATGTGTTATTGGCCAGCTCTCCCCGTGACAGTGGCATCGCCCTGGATTTGGCGAGAATCTCTCCCCCCTGCTTGTTCTCTGGGGCTCCTCTGGGAAGCTTTCATGGGATTTATCTCGTCCTGCTGGATGGCACAGAGCTCTCTGCCTCTCTGAAAAGAGTTCAGAGAGAAAACATATACTACACGGATAAGAAGTAAAATAATTATCCAATCACAGCACAAGGAGGCAGACTGGGTTTCCTTAGCAACAACTGAAGGAGAGAAGAGAATCCTTTTCTCTCACTGCTCCCTTGGTTTTTGGGCACACCCCTGTGGACTGCTGTGGGTCAGTGTTTTGTGAGAGGACTTGGAGAGCGCTGTTGCATAAGACAAGCTGCCACCCAAATTCCAGAGGAAGGTGCTTGTTCACCTTCCAGCCCCCTTGTAACTGTGTCTCATCGGCACCATGATTTTTTTGTTATCCCTCCACAAATTCTCATCACGAGTCACGTTCCGCCGGCTTAGAAATCAATTCATTCTGATCCCACGCCACCTGGAATAAGTCCTGCTTTGGGGGTGGGTGGGGGGGGG
>CM076648.1:4204454-4326911 GCA_038496675.1 Rachycentron canadum | reverse complement strand
GGGGTGGGGGGGGGTGGGAGGGGGGGGTGACATACAGGACGCTTTGTGCAAGGATCGACACCTACCTTTGCTCGCTGTCATGGACGAGAAATGAAGGACAACATGATTAAGTCATCACCCGCAAAGGAAATGGATGTGAGGCAAAGTTTATTTTGATGATTTTTGTTTTCTTTGAATATTTGAGTTTCTACTGAGAATCTTTTTTTATTTTTCCTGGAGGAGGAAACGTCACACTGCACAGAGGAATATACCCTTTTTCCAAACAGGATCTGTCGTTTCTCTCTGTAAAGACAGAAGCCCTGAGGGACCATATTTAGACGGCAAATCTCGTCCCCGCTGGCCACCAATAATGTAGAACAAGATAATTTTGAAAATTGAGCCACTGCTGGGAGTTCTATTTTTCTATCTCTGTTGGATAGCTCACTCTGTAAAAGGGTTAATGTGAATCCCTTTTCTTTTGTATGTTAGCCTGCCATTATGTCACTGTGTTTCACAAGTAAAAAGATTGTACAGGACACGTGGAAAAGGGAGGAAGTCTCTACCCTGTATAGACAGGCATTTTAAATAGCATCTCTTCAAGAACAATTTCAAACGTACACATTGACACATGAGATGAGTTGGCTCAATATGATTATGTAAGAGTTTCATACCAGCTTTAGCCCATGTATTTTGCCTCTTCCTTTTCCATGGATTTACTGCGTTTGACTTTTCCCGTGCTCATTTTCTCTTCGTTTTTGGAAGCGTCTACCAGAAGGCATGGATGTCAGAGTGTGACCCTGTGCCGAGTGTGCGGGCGAGGCAAGGTGTTTTGGCTGCCCAGGTGCTTTTAAGATGTTGAGGTCTCCCTGCGTGGCCGGGGCCCCTGTTCGGATCAGTAGCACTGAGGCTCCTTGTAGCCAAAGACATGGACCCCGACTCGGCTCCCCCACGCCCTCAGCCTGTTGGCCACTGGCCCCACGTCGCTCAGTAAAGGATGTCCCTCAGCAGAGCTCCGGCCCGGGACACCTCTGAGACCCCCAGCCCGAGAGAACGCATCCGCAGCCACATGAAGATGGTGATCGACCAGCTGGAAGGCATTCTCAAAGAGCTCAAGGATGTGGCCAAGGAACTCCGGGAGGTGAGGTTCAAAGTCAGCTTCCACCTTTCAGGCTTTTGGGGGGATTTAGTGAGGAACAGGGTGAGGAAGCAGTGGAGGCAGGAAGCAAATGTGGGTGCTAGGTGGGTGTGCTCCTCAAGTAGGCTGTATTTAACTAAGTGTGAAATTCTTTTCCCAGCATAGAGATTTTGATTAAGATTTGAAAGTGATGAGCTCTCTCTCTTTTTTTTTTGTTGTTTTTTTTGTTTTTGTAACAGAAGGATATTGTTGATTACAACCACAGCGAGTCTTCCTTTTCCAATCAAACAATTGCTGATCGGCATTTACAAATGTCCTTTATGTGTTTCAGTGGTGTCTTGCGGGAGGTACAGTTGATGTGAGGAGCTGTCGAAAAGCAGCAAAGCAAGGCTGAAAGGAAACACAGAGGCATGCTTAGATAAGATACAAGACTTAGAGCCGCAATAGTTATATAACCATTTTGTTAAGGATCAGCTGGATTCCTACTGTATTTTTTGCAACTGCCATGGTAACACTGGGAGATTTGTGTGTGTGTGTGTGTGTATCTACAGTACACAGTTTGAACAAGGATCAGCAAAGAGATACTAAATGTGTGCATGTGCTCCTACATGCATCTACAAGTATATGGACTAAAGAAATCTGAGTGTGATGTCTGATATTGAAAGTACATCTGTTCATGTGTGTGAGATTACAAAATGGCCCTCATCATCTCTTTGGGATCTTCCCCCCGCAGTGCCTTCAAAGCTGTGAGCTCTTCTCTCAAAGCTCCTCCAAAGAAAGAGATAAAGACATCCCTTCATCCAATCAGGGATGCAGAGGAAGTGTGCGTGCATGTGTTTCTAGATGTGTTGAAAAGAAGTGAAATAGCAAGATACTGGTGCATGTAGTGACCTGAAGGAGGAGGCTTTCGAACAGCCATGATGAAGCTGCAATAACTCACTCGATCAGCACACTTTTCCCCTCCCTTCTCCCTGACTCCCAGCTCTGTCCCACGCTCTACTTTATGTACTTGCACAGTTGGAGGTGCAAGGCCACAGCTCGCAGTGCACCTTCTCTCTGGTGAGCAGGAGAAGCCGGCCTGTGCGCGGGAGTGATTGATGATTATGGGACAACTGCAAGTGGAATAATGCTGGCTGGTGCTATTTATAAACAAAAACACGGCCTGTGCCTCTGCCAGCTCCAACGCATATTACCATTCTTATCCCAGACCCCATTAGAGAGGCCTCTGCACAGTGGCTCAAATGTCATTTTTTATTGGGAGAGCACAATCCTACATATTGAAATGGCTAAGAAATCATATTAGCTGCAGTGGCAGTCATAATGCAGGTATCAATATCCTCCAATTAACTGACCTGTAAGGTTGCCGACTATATCATTGGGAGATGAAGAAACAGGATCAGTGTAGACGCCATTGGATGCATGGAGGCCTAATGTTCCATAAAATCTCTCATTCTTGGCCACATGAAAGGAACAACATAATAGATAACAACTGTCACATAAATAAATGATGAATTGCCATGCGAATGTGGCGAAATAAATAACTCAGTGAAGGAGAAGTAATGACTGATTATCACCCACAAGGTCTTTGGGGAACTGGAGATACTGCAGTGCACTGAGGAGTTAAAGCTGCCACTCCAGAGCCCAGAAATTAAGAAGCTACTGGTGTGTTACTGTTCTTACTTCACAGTACTGCTTTCATAGCTCAGGATCACAGACCTACAGTGTCATTATTCAGTACATGCACAGAGCCAGCTGAATCAAAAAAGAGAATAAAACACCACATTTCAACTGCGATTAGTCACACTGCGATAGAATTTGCCCACATATATTTCTCCGATTGTCCCTGATCGCATGTAGATGCAGTGTTGATTTATTCCACACCTCTGCATGGATTGAAATGTTAAGTTTTCAGGTTTTCTAGTCAGGTTTTAGCTGTCTGGTCATCATAGCCTCATGCATCGGCCACAATTTTTTTTTAAATAATACTTTTATGACCACATTTTAAATGAGTTTTACAAAGTCTTTTTTTTTTTAAAACCACTTTTTAAATTGAATTTCAATAAAGTCAGGATTCAGCAAAGCCCAGGGACAATCACACATTTCTAGTTTCTTCAGCATTATATAGTATTTGAGAATTGATATTAACAGGCACTATTGAACTGATAATGAAACATAAAAACACAACCAATAATATATATAAACAATGAAAATAAAGACATGTTAATAAATGGTGAGAAAATGTCCTTCTAGAAGGACCTTCACCCACACTGATTCTACCCCATGGTGACTTGCTCTCCACATAAAGGCACTGTAGTCTTAAAAAAAGGGGTCACCCATGGGTCTTACTTTCTTGCCTGCCAGAATTCATCATCCTCATTGCTAAACATCCCTTCCCTGGAGGAACGACCCAACTCACATCTTAAATGATGACAAAAATAGGTTCATGGTTTTTACCAGAGTTTGAATCACTGCAAGCAACACTCAGCGCAGTCTAATCGAACCCTGCGGTGAACCTAGCATTAAATTTTAATCACCGTCATGGAAATGGGAATTGTTTCCTGTGTGGCCAGTACATGGCATTCAGAAATATGGCGTATTAAAAACGCTGATGATCGTCCATTTCTATTGAAATTTAATGCTCATTACGCAGTCAGCCATTTTGAGTGGACCTGAGAAATGAGCAGTAATTAATGTTAAATTAAAAAGCAATAACAAGGAAAATTCCACTTAAGGATGTAAGGCCTGTCCTTTCTTCAGTCATATCTATACAGCATACAGCAGTTTTTATCCATTCTAGTCTTCTGTTCCCTAAGTATATTAATGTCTTTTAGATTTTAACTGGTACACAGCTAACTGCAATTATGCTCAGTCAATATGCAATATATGTAATTACTATTTGGTTGAAGGCATGCTAATCATTAAAATCTGGTGTTTTTCTTCACAGTTAAAATATGAAGGACTTGGCAACACGTGTCAAGTGGTTGTCTTCCCCCAGATAAAAACATCTTAAAATCCTAATCTTTCATAAAACTGGATTTTTGTAGAAACTTGTGAAGCAAATCTGATCCCTGTCCATGTTGCAGCCCGGTCTAAAGCAGCGAATCTCCTTTACACACGAAGAAAAATGCTGCACAGGTCACACATAGTTTTTCAAAATTGCTCCCTTCAAAATCCTATTACACTCAAATGCAGCCTGTCTTACTTGTGAATCCATTATAGGCTTCATGACAGGCAAAATGAGAAGGATCTAAAGGAAGGACATCGAAAGGTAATATACTGATAAACTACTACTCATTTGCAATAATAACACTGGCAGGAGTGGCAACTCTAGAGGAAATAATTCATTTAAGTATCATGTCAACCTTGGACTTAGATGTCTGAGGATAAACAAGAGAAAAAATGACACCAAACAAAATGCAGAGTCCAAGTGAAATGCACTAAACTAAATTACACAGAAAAAAAGGCAGGTAAGGAAACACAAATGCGGGAGTGCGCTCTTATTGGTTATTAGAGACATACGGACTGGTAAATTGAAAGAATTTAACGAAGAGCTAAAGAAAAAAAAGGCAGTAGCCTGGGCTGAGGAGGGAAGGGCGTTGGTAGTGAGCTACATCTTTACACAGATCCAAACAGCAAATGGACTGTTATTATGTGGATTTAGTTATCATGCAGAGTCATACAAGGAGCAGATGATGACGTGCATCTGCACACGTCTCAAGACAAGGCGATCAGGAGTGAATATAAGCTGTACAAAGAGCAATTATCAGTAGCAGGGAACAACACGTCGAGGACACCGGTCTTTATCGGTTGGCCTTGTGGTAGTTTTCTGTACACCGTAGTGCTTATGCTGGAAACATAGCTTACTGCTTCTACTCAGCAACAAGCAGCCTGAAGACAAAAGAAGGAGAGGCAGCAGGAAAACACTGGTGTCAGGTGAAATACATCCTCCACATGTCAGCTTTTTAGGAATGAAGTACTGAGCAACAGCTTTATTAATGACACTGGCCATCTATGCAGTTTTAGCGTTATATAATAGGTCTTTGAAAGTGTGTCATGACTGCTTTTGATCTACAGAAAATCGCACTCATCGTGTTTTCACCTGTGAGTAGCAGCAGCAAAAACTATCATCCTTCGCTTTCAGGTTTTGCTTGTTTTTGGAAGAGGCAACTTTGTGCTTGATAAGCTTAGTCAGACACAAGAGGCCCGAATGTTGTGGTCTGTTCAGTTTCTATTCATCACCCGATACCAGCCACATGATCCTGTTGGCCCGGCCGTCAGCTGAAGGCATTAGTGCTAAAAGGGAGTCTGTCAAAGAAAAACTGCTATGTAAATGATCTGATCAGAGAGGCTATCACACTGTTCTTTCATGTGTGAGGCATGTTTAAATGCTGCGTTAATGTGGATGTCAAGGTGTCCAAAAAGCTGACCCCAGATCAGTCAGCCAAACAACCAGCCAGCGAGTGGTGGGGACAAAAACTAAAATCAGAAGGCTATTTTTCCCCTGCAGGGGCCCTATCCTCTCCTCATTCTGTGTCCCCCCCTGCTGATGCTGCTGCTGAGCAGGGCAGGGGACAGAAAACTGCCAAGGAAGAACACTTCAACATTTATCCATGATAGTAATCACTAAGACTTTCACTGAGGAAACAGAACAATATAATGGACACTGGTAAACACACTCTCGCACGCAGTCGATCCTATTACTGGGGAATATTTTGGGGAATGATATTGGGAATTTTGATGATTCCTGAGGAAAATGGGTCACTGCAGAGGCACATAATATAATATTTGCAAGTACTTTCAAATTACAGATTTCACCCAGATGCATGAAGGTGGATCAAATTTTTCCCAACAATTAATTGTTGGGAAAAATATGGGGAACATTGTCCATGTTCATGCCATTTGGAGTAATTTATATTGTAAATACAAATCAATTTTATTCAAACTATTAATAGTGATTTCATATGACTGAACATCACAAAAACCTGGAAGGAGACTGTGGTACTTTCTGCTTGTCCAAATGAGAAATTACAATCAGTCACAAAGCAATGTCCCAGTGGATCTTTTCCCACAAAGCAACCATTTTGGCCACCACTGTTGTGCATTTACTGCCCAGTTGACCACAGCCCAGTGATCTCAACTGGAGAATCCATTTACTTCAGATTAAGGCAGGGTTTCTGCCCAGTCCCCAGCCTGTGAACATGCACACCAGCTGTCCTTGCAGGCCAACAACCCTCAGTGGGCAACAGTGAAAGCTTAACCACTCACAGAGGAAAGCACCCTTCAAAATGACATACCTGGGCCAAAGGGTTTCTTCTCATTAAAAGCCATTTGGAAGAAATGACAAGTACCCACCTACTGTGTCTGTCAATTTGTTCCTCCTTGCCTGACCTCTTTTGTGTGTGGAAATTAAATTCCTAAATTAAACTTGGTGACGTGCCTCTAGCAGAGTTCTCTTTGCTCAGGAAAACAACAAGAACAAGGCACCTCAAGCCTTATCTATTCTTCACTGCATACAAAACACCTTGCCATCTCCACACCTGTGTTGCTGCCTTGAGCTGAGCTCCACATAAATTTGTCTGGTCTTGGAATGAATCAGAGGCTCAATTATTCTCAGGACAGATGAAACACTGCTTCGGGATTTGAAGTAGAATGTCAGATCAACTTTTGATTCAACTGAATTTAAATGGCTTCCGACGTGGCCGCAGCCACTCTCATGTTTGCTTTACGAATACATCATGGTAACAGATAGCCTGACACAAATATAGCCCATCTCTGCTGCAATGGCAGGAGAGGATATTAAATATATTCCACATTTAGCTGATGCTTTTACCAGGACTAGCCTGCAGTGGTAGCGATATCAAAGTAATCTGTAATTCCTTGATCCCCGCGCGCAAAAGTAAGCAGTGTTGAGGACTGAAAGGAGCGCAGAATCGAGGAAGGGAGGGAATAGTGGTAAACAACGGGTTAAGACTTCAGCGGCATCTAACCTTGAGAGCTGTGGAGAGAATAAAACTGTGCCATGCAAAGCATTCCCCTGAGCCTCTTTTACCTAGCTCTGCTGTGGAGCTCCAGCTTCTTTAGGATGCAGGCCTAGCATATTGACGAGCCCATCATGCCTGTAAGACCCACTGGATTAGCTGGCCCTTTGAGCTCTGCCTCCCTCTGCGAACCCTACACTCAGCATAGACTGTAATGAGTGCTTTAGGTTAGCCCTCCGCTGAGGTAAACAGTCAAAAAAAATTGTGCTTGTCATTCTCATTGATTTTTATCAACTAACACGCCCACTGTGGGCTAGTTACAGATAAAGCGGTGAAAATTTTTCACCATGCAAGTTTGTAATCGGTGATTCAGCCTCGAACCCTTCAGCTCGTCCCTCGGCAAGGATAGAGCTGAATAGGATGAAAAAAAAAAAGGGTGTTAAAGGCACGGTAAAGAAAGACAGGAAAGGTGCACAAGAGAGAATGAGGCAGAGAGAGAGAGAGAGAGAGAGAGAGAGAGATGAAGGGTGGATGGAGATAATGGTTTCTCCTGGTGCACAGAATTGCGACAGACTGGGTGGAACAGCTTAGATCAATTGTTGCAATTGTGCTCATTCGTGGGCGTGTTTAGGATTGTTTTGGCCTATCTCTGTGCTGTGAATAAAACCAGTAGGCTGTAGTTAATGGTGTGAAAAATGGCATCCATCGAAGTGCACAAGCAGCCTCCAGGAATAGCTACATCATTTCATTGTGTCAAAGCATACAGTACGCAGTGGGACGGCTCGCTCTCCATTAGGCCATCAGACTGACTGACTGTCTTTTATCAGGTGAGGAGACTACTTTACTTCGAGTACAGATGCATGTAAGGCGCACCAGAAATACAAACTAATAATATGATCTGGTTTTTAAGAGATGCTGTATTTTCGTAGCCTGCGAAAGTGCTCAGAGCAGCGTGGGCCGACCCACTCACCAGTGCAGCAGCTTAATCCAGCTACAATCTTTGGAACTGTGTTATACTGAGGGATCATCAGGAGGCTTTTTTTGTCCTTCCTTTTATTTTTAGCCGTAGTCTGTGATGCATCATAAATCAACCCACTTTCCAATGAGATTGTTCAGTCTTAACCAGCAGAAACAGCTGAACACAACTAAGCAGCTGTATCCTCCGACTCGCAAAAAACCTTTTAATGGATTATTACTATATACATACTGTGGCCAGTCCTTCCTGATATGAGATGCCAGGAAGATGCCAGGTAACATCCATGTGCTTTCTGAGTGAACCATGGAAAAATGATAATGCCTCTGGTAGTTTGTTGGGGATAGAAGTCGCTTAATGTATAATCAGCCGTACGGTTCATTACCGTCCCCTGACGTTATTGCATTTATAGAATGAGGCGTGGCGCCTTCGCTCACTGGTTAATGATGGCACCTGAAAGGGTAGTCCAATCATTTTGTAAATGCTAGTGCGTGTCCCACTTTATTGTTGCAGTACAACAAACACAATGAGTTAATGTATTAGTTGGGAGAAGGCACTCATACATTCAGTAACATTCAGGACAACTTGTGAATCAGAAGGCTCATGTAGTTTGACACGTTAAAAGTCCCACGTCATTGATTACAAGGTCTTTGTGTTGAATTTATGAGGGAGGAAAATTCATTGGAGCATTTCAGTTTTGTTGATGTGTTTTAGGAAACATGCCACGGGACTGTGAAGAATGACGCCTCCTGTTTACCTTGTTACAAAGTACATTTGTGCTGAGTTCTGATCTTATTATCTCAAAACACAAAAGTCCAATGATTCTATAAGGAAGTTGTCAGAGTTATACATTAGCGTAGACTCTAGTCATTTATTACTAAGCACATTTCCCCAGGCACAATTTCTTTGTGTAGTGGCAAAACAACACACACAGAGGACAAAATAAGGACACATCGCTACGGGAAAACTCATTTTTTAGGGTCTATAAATGTTGGCACAACATCTGCTGTCTTCGTTTAGATGTATTTTATTGATTGTGTTAGGGTCCAGACACCAAAACTGCAAATTAAGAATATACATGACACATTTTTTAATGATCTGAGCTGGCTGTCTTTGGAGATTTTGGGTGCATTGTTATATAGTTATATTTAGATAATTACATTAGATTAGTTAGATCTGGATGAGTACATTTTTTAAAATAATACTTTCCTGGTCAATGATGGGACAGTTTGACTTTCACAAAATGACTATGGCACAATGAGAACAGAGCACGTAGTATAGAGTGTAGAGAAAGTCTCACCTTGGCTGAATTTGGACCTTGAAAACCATTCTGCCAAGCCAACAGTATAATACTATTCTTGAGGGATAATTTTGCCCCCAAATTATTCTAGTGCATTCTCTCTTCCTGCCTAGTGATTCCCATGAAGCTCATGAATAAATAGTTCATTTTAGGTTTTTGTTTGTCTTATGTTAGAAATGGTTTGCTGAAATTTAAACTGGCACTGCCTTAGAACATGACCCAAATGTATTAGAGTATTTGCGTGTAGGTTTATTAGGTTTGGGCTCATGACAACATTTGTGAATTTGGCTTTAATTGGTAAAATTAAAGTTTTTTTTCTCGCTCTCTAATTTGTCCTCAATTTGGAAATAGTGCAGCGAATAGACATATCTGCAAGTTCTGGCAACTAATGCAGGGATTGGTTGAATTTGCATTAATATCTCTGACTGCAGACTGCTGGAGGGAGTAATGGGCTAATACAGAGGTAATGCACCTTGCCATGTGAGCAACAGAACTCTAAAAATGCCAAAACATTAGATTGACTTACTAGGATTTGTTTCTAATCCACCTAATTAATGCCAACTAGACAGAGATCCATTTAACATTTAAATGTCATTAATTACTTCACTTTGTGAGGAGCCTGTCTGTCTGAATATCTAAGCAGGGTGTCTGAGCGTGGCCCAGGGTGTCATAACTAATCTGCATCATGGACCTGAGTGGGACCTGTCTTACTGAATGACTCAGTTATTTTGTTTTCACTTATTGCTCAAGTGAACATTTGAATTTCCAAATGGCGGAGACTGGAGTCTACAGTGGGTCTGCCAGCCCAAAGCAGTGTACACTTTTTGCTATGGATGTCACTGTCTAGCAGTAACGTGGCCGACTGAGTGCTGCAGCGCGAGAGCTGGGGACTGTAGGGACAGTGACTCACAGACAGCTGTACTAAACCTATGAATCACGAAATTTAAACATTCACATGGAAAACCAAGCCAAGCGAAACAGAGTGACACACAGAGCTGTATCAAGGCATGACACCTGTTCAGGAAGCTCTGGAAGCATCTTTGCATGCTGGGAGTTGGGTGCCTTTGAGGGGAATAGGGAGACTGTGGCCAATGATTGTATAGGTTCCTACATGTCTGCAGTTTTCTTTGATTTGTAATTATTTTGTTCAAGTGCACTATTTTTCCAATCACTTAGGCTCAGTGGCTAATTGTTGGTGTGTAAATTCAATAGGTGATGTTAGGTTTCGTTGGGAATGGTATCCAAGGGAACGCCATCTATCCAACTTGGACAAGGTGTTTGCCAGTGAGTGCTGGTGGAGCAGGTGTTGAGGCTGCAGGTGGATGATTTATACTTCCAGTATGGACTCAGCTCAATTCTGAATAAAGAATCCCTTTTTTTTTTTTTTTTTTTTTCTTTTTTTGTCCATCTGATGAAAGGCATCTTTGTCATTATGATGTGTTTTTACATGTTTCACTGCAGTCATTGTGATTCTCTGCAAAGGCCAGCACCTTTAAAATCTTGGAGTCTTAGATGTAAAACCACCAAATTAAAACCACGCTGTGTGCCTTCAAAGACAGCTCCCCATGTTTCTGGACCCCCCTCTCGTTCTCTCATCGCCTTGAAATGGCAGCTCACACTCTGCCAGTGGCACGGCATGGACGGCTGCCACCACTGTCACTGTCAGTAGCATGACAACGCACCATCTAATGCAGGACAAGGCAAGATGAAAGAGGCACAGCAGAGAGGACAGGCTAATTATTCAGACACAGAGCGAAGAGCAGGAGGGGACAGAACATGTCAACAAACTGTTTGGGTGATTAATATTTTTTGTCATCTGCGCGGTCACCTGTGCAGTTGGCAGTTTATGACCAAGATGATGAAGCCAGAGATTTCTGACTTTTATGCAAAGTAGACGATACAGCAAGGTCTACGAGGGTGAAAAACATAATTAGACTTTTTGGTCTGCTGTTATTCTCAAGGATATTAACTGGGGATAGGACTGCAGGTTGGTGTGGGCTGCCACGGACCATGTGCTGCTGGTTCAGATTAGAGAAAAAAATTATGATTATGCAAAACGCAAAATTTACTGATGAACATGCATTAGCAAATTCCCAAGGTCAATAACCCTCAATTGTCTTTCTCTGTTTCCAATATTGTCCAATGCCAACCATTTCCTTATATACACATGGACATTTTTGGAAAATATCTTTAGTTTTACTATCAATTGTCATCATAAATAGTGTCCAAATGATCTTAATTCATTGCAGTGTGAAATATTTGATACTTATTGTGGGCTGTTGTTTGTAGTGTCTCAGGTGGGAGGCTCGTGGAAAGCTGTTTCTGCTGTCACATGGCTGCATAATGATAAAAAGAATAATCTGATCAAGGGTCTCAAAATGCCAATAGCCAAGGAAGTACCGTTAGCCTCTATGGCTGATTTTATAACCAACTATAACATAAATATAGATAACACAAGTATTATATGATCATATACACACACACACACACACACACACACACACACACACACACACACACACACACACACACACACCATTTGTTCACAGAAAGATTTTACTAACAAAAAGGAACGGGGTAAGCAGATCTGTAAAGATCTGAAAAGATCATCTGCATTCATGGGATTTTAATGTGGAAAATTTATGGCACATAATGTGGCTACTTAATATAAACTGGAGCTATTAAACGGCATAAAACGCTGTTTTTAGAAGAATTCATCAAGAGAAGCCCTTAAATATAGGCTAATATAATTTTATATTGTAATTCAATACAATTAGCGCTGCATCGAATACTCAATTAATTAAAATATTTTCAATATTTCCCTCCTTCTTATATTTTGGGGTTTTTAAGACAACTTATCAGATGACACCATCTTGTACTTTGCTTTTTAATTATTTTTTCTTCTTAGATGTTGCATAGCCCACACAAAAATATTGCTTTAGTGAGAAAATAATCTGCAGATGTATATGTAATTTAAAAATAGTGCTAGCTGCAGCTTTAAATACATTTCAGCAGCTTCAATTTCTTTGGTTTGAGGCCTTACTCGAAAAACTGCTCAAAAGGATTTAGAGGTTGAATTATTGCTGTCAGGATTAACCTTTGTTCTGTCGGCTTTAATTCAGCCTCTGATTGGAACAATACTATGAGGTCAACTGCATGCTTAATTTTATTAATTCAAAGATAAACATCAACACAAAAAAGCCATTTCAGTGGCCGATGCCATTGATTTGAGTGGTGGACACCTTGACCCTGTCCAATGAAGCTTGCAGTTCTGTGTGGTCACGCATTCAGGTTGTGCCTCCATTAGTCTTCTTAGCTCGCATCACACCATACAATGTATTCAATACACTCTGTGTAGTTACTTACCATGGTCATCTCTACAGAATCCATTACACAAGACAACTCTCATGTTTGTCCACGCTGACTCACACTCGCAAGAAATACACCTGCATACAATATATTCACTTCAGCACAGCAAAATCCATATTTGTATCCTGTGTGTGGTAAGGAAACAGCTGAAGAGTCTAACAACTAAAGCCTCTCCACTGTCCTCAATTCAACTATGACTCACAGTTTTGTGGCTCCCAGTGAGTGAGCACAGATTATTCAGTGGAAATGAGATGGTTGATAGAGATACTAAGAATGACTTTTTGGACTGGATGAGATATAGACTGTTTTTTTTTTTTTTTGTTTTTTTTTTTAAATAAGTTACTATAACACTTTTTGTAGCTGTGCTGGGAAATGTGGATGAACACATTTCATATCCCAATATTAAGACATTCTGGCTTTATCTTTTCTTTATGTATAATAGAACATTTATGGCTTCAGTGCTTAATGAATGCAGTGCAATGATCAATACCATGTGTGGTCCAGTGTGAAGAAATAAGTGTTGCAAATTTGTCTGTGACCAAGGACTTAAGGTTAATCATGACTGCAGTGACCCCCGCCGTGCTAAATTTTCTGGCACAACCACATAAATCATAGAGCCCAGGTCTGCAGCTTGAGGTTTATTACCAATTCTGTGTGCATCTGTGACTTGCCAAAAGGCAAACTACGTGACTAATTGACCTAATGTTTAGAGTCTGTCCTTGTTTGGCTTTAGAGCCATTGACATGGATTAGAAGGAGGGAAGGAAGGAAGGAGAGATGAAGCATAGCGAGGCTGCGATGATGACCTCCAAGCTGCCCTTCAAGGTCATAGCTAGAATTATAACTCCTAGAATCAGCTGTTCATGTTGGCAAAGAGGGCAGCTTGATGGAGTGCTTTGCCCACAGTCAGGACTTTCAGTCAGGTGAGGGTGAAGACACACAGGTCATCCATTGTTGGGTTTGAGTGTGGAGGCTTTTGTCAGCACAAAACAAACAGGACAAGGGTGCAGCACAGGAGGGCGTCCGACGTCTGTCGCAGTCTGCATAGGTGTCTGTGTGTGCAGGGAAAATATTTTGTGACCAAGAGTCAAGAAAAGAGGAGGTGGAGGAATTGGCATCAGGGTGAAAGGGAGAGGGAGAAATGAGGAACCAGGGAGAGACAGAGGAAAAAAGAAAAGAGAGACGGACAGAGAGAAGGCTTATCTCTTGGCCTGCAGACAACAGTTCTTTTTCAGAGCTGGAGCCTGATGCCCAGGGCCGGGAGGGGGAGCGTGTTCCCCTTTGGGGTGCATGAGCCAGAGGGTCAGCAGTTCATCCTATAATTCTATGGCTGGAAGTCAATCGCAGATTCACAACAATAAAAAAAAAAAAAAAAAAAACTGGCTCTAGCTATTTAACACCTGTCACTCCTTCATCTGCACTGGGAGCTGACTAGAGAGGCCATTAACAAAGTGCATTTCACAAGGGTTCGCAAAGAAGCACGAAAAGACTTGTCTTCATCCTTGTCTTTGCATTTTTTTTTTTTTAAGAACTCACTTATTTTTAACTGATGCTGGAATTTCACAAGTCCTTTGCCCCAGTGAAGCGTCAGATCCATCTGTCTGGCATCACTATTGCTTTGCAGAGTAATTTTTAACAGCCAAAAATAGCTCTGGTCTACATTTAGTCAATGACATCTGCTATGACCTAAATGGAGAAAATATTAAATGGGCTGTGATTAGCTAAATTTGTTGTGGCGCACACTCTTTAAAGGGATGCGTGTTTTTCAGTACAGTTTTACTTTTAAATTATGGAGAAAGAAAAAAATATATAAAGGCAATGCCTAGATAAAAAAAAAAACAAAAACAAAAAACGAATAAACCGACTGGAGAGCTTCTTGCATCCTTAAGTTGATATACTGTATTTTCAGTTTATACAGAATATTAAGACAGAGCATAATGTGGGGCTGAGTCATTCAGAAATGTAATCTAATGTAATATCAGTTAGGAAAAGGAAAAGATTTTTATGTGATGGAGGGCTAAAGGTGCAGGTACAATGAAGACACCATTTTTCAAAAAGCCCAAGAACTAAATTAGAATTCAAATTGGATTTTGATTTAAAACCACAAGAGCATTTTTAAAAGAGCACTTTTAGAGGGCATTTATTTCAATGTAAATGTTTTTACAAGGGAAATTAGCTTACAAAATGGAAAAATTATTTTTCGTCTTGCTGTGACTTTCAGGCATTTTACAAGGCACCGCAGGAAGTGCTGATTTAAGTGCATCCACTGAGATACAGGTTAACATCAGCAAAAAAAAAAAAAAATAGATAGATAGATAGGTAGTTGCTAATATATTTTGGTTGTTCTTACATATGTATAGATATATACATGTGTCTAAAGAAGGAAAATCCATAGAGAGATCTTCTGAACATTAAAGTCAGTTTTGAAACAAGAGTCACACTATTGTAGCTAAGGTGTCTAAACACCTTGGCAAGATGCTTGAATAACAATTACCACATAATATTGAGTGTTGTCATTAATTGATAACACAAATCAGAAGCTCCTTCAACGAAATCAATGCCCCGTGACCAAAAAACTGACCTGAAGCTGCTGCTGAGTTTTTAAATGTAACTAAATCTAAAGTGCTAATTGTAAAACTTATCATGTGATAAGATTATCACAAATTGATCTTAAAGAGCAAATTAATTTTTTTTCAAGTTCAATTATTAATATGAATATGTCAAAAAGATAAGGATTAAGATTTTGCTCATGACAACACAGCATCAGGGTCTTCATAGAATATAATGTACTGCAAGACAATAACACAGGGAATTCTTGGCAACGCTGTGAGTGATAGCCATATTTCTCCACATTTTCTATGCAAATGAAAACCTAATTTCCCCACTTATCACTCCACTTCGCTCAGATCAGTGTATCCTCTCTTTATGCTTGGGAGAAACTCCCACAGTGCTTTGTATCCGCGGCTAAGTTGCCATTATGATGCCCCACTTTGATTCTTCCAAAAAGGGGATCTCATCCTTGCAGAGCTTCATTTCTTAGTTAAATGCTGTTCCTACTGATTGGTTTAGAACTTCAAACAAAGTGTTGAATAGAAACTCAATAAGTAAAGATAAACCTCTTTTGACATCTAGTGCTACTTTTTTGTCATTGAAGTCCAGGAAAATAGTGTTCTCATCAGGGGAGTCGTGTGCCTCTAGAGGAATAAAATAAAAAGAGTCAGAGACATGCAAGGGAATCTAGTTTCAAAACTTTTTCTTAGTACTCTACTTTGGCACAAGCAGGAGACAGTATGACTTTTACACATAACATAGCTGTGAATGTAAATCTCATACAAAGCTTTCCAACTCCACTAATTGATGCCTGCAGCATAAAGGCAGAAAAACTGCCTCTTTGACACCTACGTATGAAGACATAGTGGCACTCCTGGACGAGTGCACCTCTGAGAATTTGCACTCTGTCAACGCCCTCTCCTCTGCTTGACCAGATGTAGCCCGTCCGGACACATGGACTAGAGTGACACCATTACCTCTCCCTCAGTCTAACTACATGGACATAACATAAGCAGTTGGGAAACTGAAGCCAAATTCTGTGGGAGAGGTAGCGGGGGCTTGATGCTCTGAAATTCATTCTGACAGCCCGTGCCTGATTGACGGATTGATAAAGGTTGACTGCGGTCTCTAGTCGCCGCAGGTAGACGGGCCGTTTGCCCCGCCTCCACGGGGGCACCAGGGAGGTTGGCTTTGGGGTTGGGAAGTGGAGAACAGCTCAGGAAACATTTAGTGCTGAATTTGAATCTGGCTATAACTGTTGGTGGTCAGGCAATTAGATAAACACAGTGCAAAACAGAGCCTCATGCTGTTCTCAACCCACTGCTGCCTGTCTGCCTCAGCATTATACATATGTATGAGTGTAAGCTGGGGAAGAGGGAAGGAACATTAAACTACCCATAAGCTACAACTATTTTTATTTCAAAATATTAGTTGTATTAAAAGGTTATAAAGTACAGCTAGTGTATTAATAGCTTTTATTTGAAGAATAATGTTTTAGATCATTCTACTGTCTCCACATCCATAGGTAGCAACATTTCACCTCTTAGCCCCCCTCCTCTTGTCGTAACAGTAATGTAAAGTGGTTAAAATATGGTAAACCTATGACTTGTATTTATTGGGGCTACTCGATTCATACAATCTCAAAGAGCAGTTATTGGTAACAAAATAAGCCTAAAGTTACTGACGGACGTAGCCAGACAAAAGTCGGGTATTGATGGGAACACAACACCAGGGTCAAGTTGTTAATTCTCCACTGTCTGTGTGTGTGTGTCTGTAACTGCATGTGTGTCCTCGGTCTGAACAGACAGGCAAACTCGACCGGCAGTGGAAAAGGGCTAAATCTGCTTTTATCAGTGGGTTTACCCAGGATCAAAAAGGGGTATTAAAGAAAAGTTGCAAGCATCACACCACATCTCTTAATTTGCCAAGAGCTGTCTCCAGCGGTGAAACCTACGAAGCCAGCGGGGAACTGTAGCCTGACTTCAAGCTCTGGAGGAAGCTGTTCTTCATCCTCCTGTGCAGGATCGAGGGCAGACCAGACGCTACAGACTCACAGAGCATCTAGTGTCACAGAGCAGTATTACAAGAGGGGTCGGGTCAGGGCTAGCTGGCTAGCACGCTAATCTAGATATCTCTGAATTATAACAGATGGAGCTCTTGGTCACGACATCATCACTGTGCCTCCGTCACACAATGTTGACAGTGTTGGTTCATTTTTTTTTTTTTTAACATTTTAAACTAAATTTCTGGGCGAATCTAACACAAAAAGTTTTTTACTGCCTGTGATTCTCTTTCCATTTGTTTTTGCGTACTTTAAGCCCCAAAGTCACATGACCTCTACTTTTCTGCTCATGGTTGATGAATTTAAACCAGCTTTTATGCACTTAAACATAGAAAAGGGGTTAACATAGATCAATAAATGCTGCTTTCAGTTTACAAATATGTTTTTCTTTTCCTTTGTTTTTTTTTTTTTTTTTTTTTTTTTTTTGTTTTGTTTTTTTTAATCACTGAGGCAGAGGATACATTATTGATCTCTGACTCCAGGACACAACTGAATATCCTTGAGGAATAACAAACTTAGTTGCACAGCCAGAAGTTACAAAACTTAACTTTGGTGAACATCTAACTTTAAAAAAAAAAAAAAACACCGTTGTGTCTGGGGCTTTGTGCACCAGTGGTGCAACCAAGCTTTACATCCTGGAACAAACACGTAGTTAATAAATGATGTTTGAGCAACGCAATGTCGACGGTTTTGGCGTTGCAGCGAGGTGTGTGTGTGTGTGTGTGTGTGTATATCTGCATACCAGCATATTATTTTAGAATGACTGGCTTCAAATGCTTTGGATATGAAAATCATTGATCCATGAAGATGCTTCAATTGGATTTATTTTCTACTCATGTACGTCTCTCAAGATGCATGTCCTTTAGCTTGGATTGACAAATAAAAATAGAGGAAGATAATTTCAGACTAATCATCTCTGAAGACAAAAAATAATAATAAAAAAAAGGAACATAAAGAAAGAGAAAACAAACAATCGGAGGTTGCCTCGGGTATCATCTCTTTGAGGGGCATTGAGCCATTAAAGGCGAAAACAAGCTTCAAGGAAAGAAGGAAAAAGGAGCGCTGGCACCGCTAACAACATCGTCGCTCAGCCCACCCACCCACTTCTTATCCTCCTTTCACACCACATTGTCAAAATAACTGTCAGAAGTGTTTCATGCCTCTGAACTGCTGCGGAGAATGTTGGACTTTGTGGGAGGTGCTGGGCGCTCACAGTATTGAGGACAATAAAGAAAGAAACAATCTGGCATAGCAGTTCAATTTAGAAATATAATTTATTTGATGAAAGGTGTACCACAGCAAGCCCAAGCAACTCTTAGCAGTGAGACTTCATTCTGGAGCGGTGGAGAATTTTTCTGACGACAAACCCGCCGTAAACTTTTGTGACAGCCACTGGCTGTATTTTCCATCAATTTTATACTTTATTGGATTTCCTTCCTTTTTTCTGCTATTGCTGTATTTAGTGTTGATGATTTCCAATGAGAGAGGAAAAATAGGCCATCGGATTCTCTTAATTCACCGCACACACTCTGCCCCTGTCATTTAATTGATAGATGCGCGCTCTGTCTTTTTTTCACTCTCTCCGGCTCCCCACAAAGCTCTCCATTTATTGCCACTTTCATTTACTCGGAACAGAACAGTGAGTTTTTGACATCAGTGCTGGGTATCTGGAGGCTAATGAATTGGGTGGACTGCGCTGATTGCAGGAGCATCTGCCTCCACTATCTGAGGACACTTAGTGGCATGTTAAGAGTGACAATACAGAGACGAGGGACTAAAAGCTAATGCTGCATTGACATGTTACATATCAGCCACATTAATCTTTTTTCTTCCCAATTTTTTTTGTCCTTCGTCACTGGCCAACTGTTAATTGCAAAGCCACAGATGGAGCCATCTTAATATCAACTCTGCATACGAGAGCTCTTGAGATACATGTTTGTTTCCATGTTTATTCATACCACTGATTAAAGTGCCTCCCTAATGCCCTGAAACTTGAGAGAGTAAGTATTCATTGATGTTCCAGCTCTGAGCTGGATCCCAGCAGTACAGTAGCAGGGCTGTGCTGGTGTAAGTGTGTGCCTAAAGCACCCTGCCAGCAGCACTGAGGCATGTCATTAGAAGCACCCAATCAAGGCCAGACACAGGACTGTTGCTCAAGTGTCTGAATTGTGGCCAGAGGCAAAAAAAAAAAAAAAAACACAAACATTGGTCCTCCAGCAGGTATAGGAGCGGTCCAGGTCTGCACAGCTCTGTTGTCTCCGAGTCGGAAAGGTGAGTCCAGTTCCTTATTTTTTATTCGTTAAATTTAGACCAGTGTCCTACGCTGCAGACAGAATACTAATCAGGCCAGCGCGAAGCCAAAGACAGAACTGCGTGAGACTCCACTCCTGTGTTCCTCCTCCTGTTTCTACTGCATTAAAGCTTTCGGGCTTTGAGGACACTGTACTACTGAAGTAACCCCAACCATAAGTTTAACTGTAGCCCAGAGATATATTGACTACTTCTCGCACAATTATGAGCAGCATTTGAAACACCCAAAGCATTTTAGTGACACATTAAAGTCACTTAATGGGGTGCTTATTTTCACCACTGGACTATCCAAATAAAGTGTGACCCATTAAATGAATATTTCATATGCATTTTGATGGGATCTATCAGAGACTCTGCAAACATTACCTATTATTTATTGCCCTGCTCACATACTCTGATTTCCCTCTATTCTGCATTAGAGGGAGCAAATACTTTTGTGGCCAAATCAGTCATTTGTTTGACTATATAAATTATTGAGTAGGTACAGTATATTCACATACATAATTAAAGAGTTTGAGTAGCAGATGGAAAAAAAAAAAAAAAAAAAAAATCAGCATTTTATGTTTCTCAGTCAATCATATTCCAGAATATAGGTTGTGCTACTCCTGTATTTACCAACATTGCTGATGTGGATCAACTTTTCTGCGACATTATAAAACAGACTCTACTTGAGCTAATGGTTGCCCCAACATTGAACAACATGTCAATCAAACATTACAAGCGCCAGTCTTTGATTTTTAAAAACATACATTAAGACATGCATAATTCATGCCACCTTAAGTGCTTGCATTGGAAGCTTTTCTGGCTATGAGGCAATATGTCCTACTGCTTGTTTCGGACCATTTCTGTTCAACATCGATAACACGACTCTAGTCTAGAAAAAGCTAGAGTAACATTTGTGGCTGACTGAGCAACCAACCACCATCTTGTTCTCTATTCTATTTTTTTTTTTCTCTTCTTTTTTTTTTTCCCTCTGGAAATGAGAGCGGATGCCAAATGAAACCACTAAGCAGAGCAGTACCGTAATAAGAAATAGCTGTAACCGGGACACACTGGGTGAATATTTAGAGCAATGTACATATTTTAGCATACCATTTCATGTCATTCCAGGTCAAAGCAGCTCTCGTCTGTCCCTGCACTGATTTAACTCTTGGTTTGCAGGCAAACTGATGTAAAAATACAGTAGGGGAATGCCAAGTGCACAATGGTGAGGACACGTTTTGTTTTTCAGAGCATTGGTTATCAAAGGGCATGGCTCCTGCTGTCTCTTTCTCCCTATCTATGTCTTTCTTTATATCGGATGCTCTCTTAGTCCTTGAACTCCATCGAGTCAATAAAGACACTCCACTCTGGGGTATAAAGACAGGGGGCCAGGGAAACGGTACCCACGTTGTCAGCACTACACTGGCTTTGGCCTTGGAGGGAGAAAGAAGGGTTGTGAAGGTTAGAATTAGGGCGAGACAAGGGAGCTACAGACGGAGAAGGATGGAGATTCAGGGTACTTCATCATGTCCAGTGACAACTGCACACAGAGGGAAGCAAAGTACATGTCCACTTACAATCTGCAACCTTATCCAGCAGGCTGCCAGCTCGCGGTCACCTCGTAGACGTCTGGCCAAGCCCATCTATTAACCCAGAACAGCTGGCCACTCTCCAGCTTCAACGACTGTGCTTTTAATTGTGCTTGTGTTGTGGATTATATGGGGGGGGGGGTTGTACGATTACATTTACATTTTGATCATTACCAAAGAGTCCTGCCTCACTGGATCACTGCTCAAAACACTCAATACGACAACTACCCTGAAACAGAAAACCCGCAGATGTTAAAATGTCATAATTCCGTTAGGAAAAGTAAATTAACTGCTTTTAAAAACAAAAATAACAAAAATGTTTAAAAAATAAAAATAAAAGAAAAAAGATATTTACTTGTGGCTTTTTAAAAAAAATTTAATAACCTTGACCCACCGCAACACACATACACACACCTCAGCTGCTGAATCCTGCCAATGCTGCAGAATGCACGCGAATCTACATAATAATACAACAAAACTAATTTACCTGTCTCCTGCTGTTCTTCAGTTCTGAGAAGATGAAAATATTCATTGCTGGTGTCCTGAACGCAGCATAATCATCTTGGATTTATGCTTCCAGCTTGTATTAAATTAATTGTGCATGGAGTGAGAAGGGTCGAGAGAATATCTCGCAGAATTAGATTTCACCATGTCATCACACAATTGCATAAAGTAAAACTACATTCCTTGTTTTCTTCTCTTTCATCCCAGCTAAGTCCACACAGCTGCTTCCTCTACTAGAATACAGAAGGCAGTGCAGAGATATGGTGTGGCATTACGTATTAGCTAATTTCCAGTCTTGTCAGCAATGGTGCGTAGAAGGATGGTAGGCCATGCACAGCATTTACATTGAAATGGTTATATGAGCCGCCATATGATGAGACTACTGCCTCAGGATTATCTCAAGGCTTAGAAGTTTTTTTGATGGTGCAGTGGTTAGTTGTGGTTAAACACTTAAGTCACGAGGTGAGACCTGTCAGGAATTATTAATGGAGCCCTACTCTTCTGAATGGAGAGCGAAAAGTGAAATCTCCACATTTTTACAAATAGAATCACGGCTCGAGCCTTTAGAAAAACTTGGACATGGCATCTGTGATGAGCATATTACTCATCACAAGGCACTTCCACACTTTATTTTACATTGTGTTATGACGCTGACTGCTTGAGCACATTTCTGAAGCATTCTCTCAGTTTTGTGAATTGTTATTATCATGCTATTTTGATGAATTGCATAATTCCTTTAGTTACACTCTTTTATTGCCATATAATTAGGGCCTCCTATCTTGAATGAAAGACTTAGTTTCCTTGTGATGGAGCCCCTCAACAGACATGCCAGATGACATGATTTGTCTGTGCTTTCCAAAACTGATAGTGGTTGGAAAAATGCATTTGTGATGTAACAAGTCGATACGTTAAGGTTTGGTCAGGTTTAGGCACTAAAACAACTTGGTTAGGGTCCAGTGAAGTCCATGGTTTCGGTTAAAATAAGTAGTTTGTGACGGTTAGAAAATATCTTAGTCTGGGTAAACATTAATACTTAATACTGAAGGTTAGACGAGCTTCTTTATAATGGTTCAATACTGTGGGCATCAATAATCTAAAAGACTGTTGCCTGACTTTCTCCTTTGCTTTCATCATAATTACTACAGTTGCTAGAGAGCTTGGTTTTCACTTGAACATACACATATGTCATGATATGGCACTTGCTGTACTGAAACTGATTGTATTGTTTTTCTTGGGAGGCCAGTCTCATATGTCCTCCATCTCACTCTCAGGAGAAGCAGTGAAATGGTCGTGACGACCTCGTGAACTTGCACTATATAGAGTTGAAGAACAACTGTACTAAATTGTACACAGGTCAAGGCATATTATGGCATCACCTGTGAAAACCAGTCTTAAACAAAGTTAAGCTAGTGCCACAACAGAAGGGTCCCATTATGAGATAGGAGGCCAAGTCATCATAAAAGGATGGAGAGTGTGGAAATAAAAGAGTGGAAATAGCAGACTGTGCCACATTTATAAGCCCAGAAAAAGGGAGGGGTTGACAGTAAACCCTGTAAATCCATTTGGTTTTTCAGACATGGAAGGAGAACGGAACTGACAATAGCTTGAGGGGCCAGTGCTCCATGGAGTGAATACCAGAGCGGAGGAGAGGAAAAATAAATAAAGAATGTGTCACCTAGTGGGAGGAGGCACCGAGGCAGGATCTGTCAGAACTCTGCTGCTGTCTGCAGATTAGATCTGGGGCTATTTAAAGAGGGAGAGCACGCCAAAGCCCCCGACGCCAGTGTCCACACTGCACCCGCTGCCACTCTGACATCATTGGCAGCCATCACCTTGTGACAAAAAAACATGAAGCATAAATGATGGCTACAAAAGGGGGTGGGGAGATGGGCATTTTCCTCCGCTGTGTCTGACTCGATCACGCTGCACGTTCTCTGCATCTGTGTAGATTCACCACATAAACGCCAAGGTCACACAGGAGGGAATTTTCCCGATGATGTCAGAGATGCAGCACGAGCTGCAGTACACATTTTTTAAGGGTTATTGTTGGCCTATAAATAATACTCTGTAACCCTAAGGTTAGACGTACGAGCTGCCATCAGAATAATCATTGTTACCCTTCAGCATCAAGGTAGCATGAGCCAGCCTGGCAGTCAGACTGACTGACACTGGCATATATGTATCTGTTGTGCGTGTGTGCGACAGTGTACTTTTATTTGCGAGTGGAAAAAAGAGCAAGTGATTGATGCATGCGTTTGCGTGGGTGTATGAGTATCTGCCAGAAGATATGAGATTGGATGTGTATATGGGAGTGTGTGCATATACTGTAGTTTTGCGGGTGCCAATTGTGGGTGTGTGCTCTTGCGTGAGTGCACAATGTTTGTGTGCGTTTTCTGTCCTCCCACAGTAGATTGATTAGATACAATGCTGTTGGCAAGGCCCCGCTGTGTATTTGGTCACATTACTCTGACTGTCAGTGATGTTTCTCTTCTCAAATAAAGCAACATTAGCCCAGTCATGTTTGCCTACCAAACATGAGCCAAGGATGATGAAGCTATGTGCACCACCAACTGCAAGGCCTCATTTACCCCGTGATATCTTCTCCCTTCCCCGCTCTCTTTTGCTCTTGCACTCCTGTCTCACTCTCTTCCTCCGGGCTGCAGCAGACTGACTCTCTGCTACAGACTGAGTCATTCTCAGCCAGTCAGTTATCTCTCCATCCAGCCCTCAGATTTCACCACTCCTTTTGTTGTCATCAATCAGAGCTCGGCTGCCAGAGAGAGAGGGAGAAGCCCAGAAAGGTGTCAAAACAGTGGCCAAGTAAGGACCTGCACTTGTAGGCTGGCGTCGCACTTACGCATGGACACAGAATCCATGGATTATTAATGCAGCCCTTTTTCAAATGTTTCCAGGAACCTTGTAGAATGGTGTGCGAAAAGCGAGGCGCTTGCATCAGAAGGTGCCTTGGCGAACACCGGTTGTTGCATCACGCAGACTTGCAAACAGGCGCTACAGTAGGTTCGGAGGAGGCAATTTCGCTGGCAGGCTAAGCATATAGAGGAGAGGGTCACTGAGAAGCGCTGGTGAAGACAAAGAAGCGAGGGAAGCTCAGTCGTGGAGATTTTCACAAATGTTCCCCACAGATGGCTCGACGAAGCGTCCGTACTATACCTCTACCTGCTAATTACATGCTGCGCCTGACTTCACACTTTCTCTTCCCTACCAGTGCCAACTTTATTGAAAAGATGAATATGCCTTACATGGAACAATACATCTCCATTCTTCACACCTTCCAATTTGTGTCAACAGCACAGTACAATGGGCCCACTGTTTATGGACTGGCAATTTAAAGCATGAAAGCAAGAGATGAAGTGAGAGGAGAAAAGGATGGAAAATTGCCTCCTGTCCTTCACCTTCGCTGTACATTGCTTATTTGTCTGTGATAATTGGCCCTTTTAATGTTCCTAAAGAATGCAGGTAGAAAAACCCCACTGTGTTATGCGGTTTCTTTTTCACATGAGATGGCAGAGCAGACTTTGGCAGATGGGAGGAAACCTGATGGATGGATGATGTATATTACAATAGACTATATTCCTGGTTGGCTGCCATGAACTCATTTACATTGACTATACAGTGCGAAAGCCTGACAATCCAGATTCATCCATTCTGAAGTTTGTGTTATTTTCTCGCCACTGGGCAGAGATTTGAATTGTAAATGAGCTGATGTGGATTGAAGCAGGAAACAGTTATCTAGTAGTCTGCCTTCATCTGGACAATCATAGCCCTTTCCCCTACAGCGGGGAGAGGAACTATCAAAAATTAATCCAGAAAATAGCAGAAAAAAATATTAATAGTGAAGTAAAATACTGCCCTAGTTAAACAATTTTTTTTTCCTCTCACTTTGGTGAGATTTGTTTACCAGGCTCCTCTTGCCGGAAGGGCTTGTGCGAGTGAGGTAGCGCTTCTCTACCACCATGTTTCCCTGCCAACTCTGCAATCTATAATTATCAAGACACACTTGCATGCACGCACACACACACACACACACACACACACACACACACACACACACGTGCATTAAAACGCAAATCAAGACAATTGTTTTGGAGGAAAATATGCTGTGGTATAGCTCTGAGGGGAACATATATGTGTTCTCTGCAGATTTCAGGCAAGCAATCAATATGTTTTTGAGTTTATGAGTAATATTTCAATATGTAATTAAAAGTGTTGATCCATGCACATTGACTAATTGTTCTCACAATGAGATGGCTGATGAAATCTAGAGAGAGAGTGAGAAAGAGAGAGAAAGAGAGGCTGTTGCAGCTTCTTAATGGGGAGCCGCACTAGCACATCTGGAT
This sequence comes from Rachycentron canadum, assembly GCA_038496675.1. Taxonomy (NCBI): domain Eukaryota; kingdom Metazoa; phylum Chordata; class Actinopteri; order Carangiformes; family Rachycentridae; genus Rachycentron; species Rachycentron canadum. The sequence goes on along the minus strand of CM076648.1, from coordinate 4,300,823 downwards.
CGTGATGACTAATTTCACATTCAAAGACTATATTTTACATCAGGGTTTTGTTAAAATTCTTTCTTGCTCTGGGAGGATAAAATCTTGGATTAAGCATAAATGGTACGAGGATATTTTAAAAATGCACAAATGAATACAGGAGAACTGCAGGGAGAACGTCTATTTGTGGGGCATTATTTTGCGGCCCTTGTTTTAGTTTAATTATATGTGGCATTTCAGCATTGGAATCAAAGTAGTACACTGCTGTGAGGGTTCTTATAATGTGGACTTTATCAAAATGCAGCAAATGTCTGACTAGCTTGCAAGTGCATGTCTGTGTTCGGTGTCAGGGCTTCTCAATATCGTTCCCTCGGTGGGCGGTTGCTTGTTCAATAACATAATACCAATGATCAGAATTCAACTTAATCCCCTAAAGAATGGGACACTAATTGCTTTACTGATAACTCTGACAGCCCGCTGGTGTTTGACAGCTGACATCGAACATCATCACAAATTCTGTTCTATTCAACCTGGAATACACAAAGATTACATCACACCTAATGCCCTCTCACCATCTGCCACCACCTAGTTTCTACCTCACTCTTAGGTGTTTCTTTTTATTTCCTGGGCTCATCTCACTGTTTACTCAAACACAGCCCAGCTAAAAATAGGAGAAGAGTTCAGATAATGACAAAGAAGGTCATTGCCAGCCTCGCCATCTCCGCAAGGTCTGGCAAGGAGCCGGCTGATTGTTCATTTCTATTGTTAGTGACGGCAAACTGTTAGGAAGATGTTATCCACACATTACGGGGAGATGTGTTGACATCTGTCACCCCGATGATTGATTGCCTGAAGGAGATTCTTCAATTTGCTAGATTTTGGTTGCTGTTTTACTAGATGCAGCATGCGGGTGGGTGGACAGGAGAGCGTCTATAAATAGAGAAGCTGGTGATGGTGAGGGAGTGATGGAGGCAGGTATGTGTGGCAGCCAGATGGTGCCTTGTGGGGAATGTCTCCCAGTGATTTTGTTTGCAAATAGGTCTCTGTAAAGTCGCCGGCTCCTCTCCTCCAACTTGCCTGCTGTTATAGGCAGAGCTTTAGGAACTGCCATATCTGATAAAGGTGCCGCAGACTCAAAGATGTCCTGCCGGTTACCGGAGAGAGAGTGAAAGTGACGCACTGTGACAGGTTTTGTCACTCTCTGAGGCAACCGCCCTACAGATTGTCACAGATAGGAACGGCGCAACCCTAGAAGCAATGACAAATTGTTTTGAGAGAAAGAAGTAGGAGAGCGAGTCATGCCAATATCTGTGGCCTACTTCAGCGTGGCAACAGGGAGGCAGGGGAGCGAGCCATCACTCAAGATCTTTGTTTTCACTTCCCGTGGCCGTACGTGCGGGTGCCATGACCCTTTCGCAAACGGGGTTCTCCCTGCAGACACAAATGACTGAGGATCAGTAAGATAATTGTAACATATGAAGAGCTAGTCAAGCCATGTCCAGCTAAATTATGTTCCCACTACATAGGTTGTTTGATTTCCTATAAATGATTCCGTTTTCTGTTCCCAAATGCACACAAATGAATAATCTTTCCTCCTTCTAATTCCATAATGATCATTACAGCACATTTGTGTGCGCACATGAACAATTCTATTATAAAAGGAAAAAGAAAATAGAAGAAGTCAAGATTCTCGTTATGTCATCAAGAGAATAATCCTTGATCTGCTCCACTGAGTGAGCGCGGGAACGACACTGTGAACACAGTAACAGAAGCCAGGGTGATTTCACGGAGATATGGGCACATTTTCTGGTTCGTAACTGCTAGCACCACACCAAATAAAGCTCATTTGGGTGTAAAAGCTCAAACAAACATTTTACGAGTACACAAATTCAATCTCCAATTATTTTTTTAATAGAGCAACTACAGGTTTTTATCTCTGAGGTCTTCACTACTTTGAGTTCTCTTGTTCTCCCACCTGTACCACAGGAGACGCTGACTCATGATTAAATATTGTCTAAGATCAGAGGATTGGGGATTTTTTTTTTTATTCTATTATTATATTTTATTCTTCTTTTTTTTTTTAGGGGGGAGGGGTGTCATAAATTAACTGTGAAAGTTTATATTTATTGAATGAAGGGTGTTTTCATGAGTCAGTTTTTGCTTTTATTTTTGCAACTGAAACAGTCGATAACACCTTGGGATAATGCGTCACTGTAAATCTGTAAATGGGAACCTATCATAGCATATCCGTTACCACAGCAAGGTAAAATGGAGTGTTTATTTTAAACAGCGCACACCTCCAGACAGTGAGTCACAGTCACAGGCCTGAGGGCGAAAAATGCTTTGTTGATGAGAGGTCAGAGGAGACCTGTTCAAGCTAACAGAGTTGCCACAATTAAGTGCTTAGTGCAACAACTGTGTGAAAAGAGGCATCTAAGGAAAAACATATCATGGAGCCTCTGCAGCATTACTACTGTAGTAACTCATGTAAGGTTCAACTCGTGTTCAGGATGCAGGATTAGACATCTCCAGGCTCATGGTCACAAAATCATTACATTGGGGGAACAACAAAAACCTCAACGTTGATTTTATGACATGGAGATAGAAGGTCAGCGTTACCGTCAGCAAAGGATGAAGGTAATATTGCTGACGTTTTTGGTATATACTATATTAGCTGCCTTAATAGCAGCTGAGAATTTTTATCAATACCACAAAGTATAACGCAACCTTGCTGATCAGCTGCAGCTCATCATTGCGACCTTTCAGGAGAATAATACATGTGACTAAAGGTGTGTCATTTCAAGAGTATCCCAGGTGAGCAGAAAGGAGGAGGACCGAGGATGTTTTCCCACACAAAATCTGTTTCTGCCCATATGTCAAGTCCTTCACGAACAGCACACCATCCTCTACTGACACAGTGTTGCTCACGGGGAGTAATGCTGCTGCAGACATTGACTGGCTCATAACAACCACAGAAAACCAGTTGTCTGAAAGTGCAAAGCAAAGACAAAGAAGATGGAGCAGAAATCAAATATCTAGAAATGAATTCCTGACTTTTACAGCCACCACCATAAAGAGGCAGAGAGACGGTTAAAATAAAAATAAATTGCATAAATGTTTTTTTTTTCTTTTTCTCTGAGCCTCAATGTTTTCACTTCAGCATGGTAGATGCAGCTATATTTGGTGGGTAATGATATATGGGTTCACACAATAAAAGAAAATGGGAGCACTCTCCCATTAAGATAACCGCTGCAGGCCAAGGAAACCTAGAAATGCCAGTGGCATATTGATTGCATGCCCTGTATTAATAGTAGGGTTAGCTGCTGCTCTCTCAGCCTGGACATTTCTTCCAAAGCTGTGGCCCGATAACAATGAGCAGCAATGAAAACTAACCCCAAGTTTAAGCAAAGTCAAAAATGGTGCAAGTACTGGAAAACTGCAAAGACAGTTGTAGTGAATTGAAATGCACAGCACAGCAAAGTCAGCAGCTCAATGTTAGTTCATGGTCTAATGGTGTCGATTGGTGATTCCACACCTGTTAAAAACATGAAAAGCAGTCTAAAAATAATCACTTGTGGCAGGAATGATGATTACTTATTAACATTGACTACTCGTCAATAATCACATATATATTCTTCGGTCCCAGCTAATTAGCGTTGTTAACTATGAGCGTGCTAATAACAAGAGAAGCCCCAGAGCCCAGAGCATGTTAGTTGGCTTTCCTGACTTGCTTAGGTGGAAACTGGTTTTTGTTCTACACGGGCAGTTCATTTACATTTTAGTGCAGGATTTATTTTTTCTGTTGCTGGCATGTTGTTGATGGATATGTCTTATTTCATCAGGATATATGACTTCTGTGTGTGAAGAATATAAATGTTGCACAGTGAGCCAGAGCGGTGAGAAAGAGGCACAGCAGACATTTAAACGAGACGAGGGTCATGTTTACAGTATTCAAAACACCGTATGTGTAATGCATTACGGCAGAGTACGGAACAGAGCTGCAGATGCATGGTGAAAAGTTTAGGGAAAATGTCACGGCATGTAAATTGGAGAATTTCGCCATATTGTCAATACCTATGTTCAAATTATTAGTACATTCTAACAGCTTTGAATATTTACTCCACATCCACATGACAACATTTTTGGACCATAACACAGAGACCATCCTCACCAGGAAACCAAAAGCGCTGGCTGATCAAACGCTTAAAACAACCTCCGTGTCAATGTTTTCCTGACAAGTGACCTTTCGAGGTTGTGCGAGTAATGACTGCCCTGCAAAAGCAGTTGTTACAACCACAGCAAAAAGTCTTCGGAAGGGGTTTGGGTAGGATAGTTGACAAAGTGCATGAATCTGAGACCACATTTTACAGTCTCCTACTGGCAGTTAGTGCTGAGTTCTTCCCACGACAGCATTCATTCCTTCATGTTCTTTGTCAAATGTAGCTGTGGGCTGGTAGCACAAAAAGCAGTACGAGGCATTTTTTGTAGAATGGCCATATTCGTTGTTTTAGATGGCACTGACAAATGACCTATTTTGTTGTTTTGAAATGAGGACTTATGCAAAATTCGGTTCTGCCAGCCTCAAGGAAAGGAATGATTTAACTTTGTTCTGAAGTCAGTAGAAAAAGCCTCAAGTCAGTAAAAACAGTCAGAACAGTTTTCTAGCAGTTAATAACTTGCAGTTCTAGTAACTGTAGCTAAAGGCACGTTTCACACCACGTCGCAATTGTGTTTGCTGCTTGCTCAAGACAAATAATGACAGTGCGGACAGTTGACAGTGTAAAGCTGACACTGAACTCCAGAAAATTTCTGTCAATAAAGAAACAATCGGCGATATTAGAAACACAGCGCAACAAAACATCCTCCACACTGACTTACTTTGAACTAGTGTGTTTAAGTGTTAGCAGGAACTGTGACTTGTTGACATGAGTGTACAGTTGTCAACAACTGAAGACAGTCTCTGGCAGCTGTCATGGATGATACCCAGAGTTATTAACAGAGTTGCCCAGTTTTACACTTCCACATATTTGATCCTCCACAGAGAGACTGTATATTCACCTCTCCTTATTTTCTTCACCACCAACTGAGCTGTGAGATCTGAAGGCAGAATCTTGTCAGGAAAACAGTACAAACATGTTCTCCTGTGATAAAAAAAAAAAAAAAAAAAGGTTTGCCTTTAGGGGTAGTTTTTTGCATCTTGGCGTGTTATTCCAGATTTTGAGGGGTGTGTAAATCCATTTACACCCCTGGAATTGTGAAATAATACCCAGTACTGCTGCATGGAAACTGTCATTAGGCAATATCATCTATCCCTGAGCCCAGGAGAACAGAAAAATTATAGCAGCCATAGCACAAATCTGAAAAGAAGAATTTCTAATGATAAAAAGAAAGCAGGTGATATCTTTTGCATGCAAAGTCTATGGATCATTCCACACACAACCATAAATAGAACTTGTTGGCTGAAGGGACTGACCACTGCAAAATATTTTTGCTGAGTGGGTTGTTTGCAGTTTCATCCTCACTGATGATAAAGCCATTGAAAGCTGGGTGTGCAACTGTGTATAAGTGATAATGTGACTGCGTCTGATAGCGTGAGGAAGATTATTTTTCACAGATTTATTAGCATGTTCCTCGTAGATACAAAAGTGGAACGAAGCTGGCAAAGATATCCAAAAAGCGTAAGTTAAATGTGAAAATGAATTGATTTAAAGAAGACAGTTTTCTGTATCATCCCTCCCGCCATCCATCCAATACCCTGCTTACTTACGTACCTTTTTTTGCATTGCGGTATTTGCTCGAGGTCATGACCGTGGGTGACCTGTGTGTTACATGAAGATGCAGCATAGGTGTAAATCCTTTCAGTAATGACAAAAATTGACTAATTAATTGACTATTTGACCTAGAGCAACTAATGACTACTATTGAAACAATATAGAAAACCAATACAGGGCCAAGCAAGCAGCAACATAACTCTGCAAATAGTAATGTGACTGTATACTTCATTTTTAGTCAAACTTCACTTTCTATTTTGCTTTACTACACATAGCGGCAGATGTAAACAGGGTTTGACACCACAGAAAATATCTTGCTACCATATTATGCTGTGATATTTTTATGTGCCAGCATGTTTACAGCAGTGATGTGAGCCATTTTAGTGTGACAAATCAACTTAAACTACAGTAATAATCTTCATACATACTTTACACACACCCAGACCTCACAGAACTCTGTGTATTTCCTTTTTTCAAGTGGTAGACTTACTGCTTATCTTTTTACTGGTTTGGCCTGTAGATAAACTGGCAGTGTGAAATAGCAGGGTGAGGGATTTACTGCTGGATTGGGTTGACCTGGTTCCTGTAGAGTTGTGTTCTCCCCTGCCAGAGAGATTCTCCCCTTTTCCCAGTACAAGGTCAACTGCGTTCACCCCCAACCCAGCGCACACACAACACACGTTTGTTGCAGTCTGACAAACTACAATCGCTTTAGACCTTCACTGACCTTATACAACAAAACAACATGTTGTAAATGAAAACTCCACCGAGTCATTAAAACAGGTCAGTGTGGCCTGGTTGCGCTCATATACGCACCTTCTTCCCTCCTATGTGAACAGCGTGACCCGTCAGTGCTCAGGCCTAATCCGAGTGCTATCTCAGGGAAGCAGACAGACTGAGGAGCCCCGTAGCGTGGCACTACCATCTTTTTCTGCTCATTACCGGCTCTAGGCTTCTCAACACAGATAGAGGCAATGAAGGAGAACCTCAATAAATGATCAGTGTGCTCTGCCAGCATCAACGCATGCTGCATCTGCTGCCTCCCTGTTGCTGTCCCCACGCTCCCTCACTGATTGTACAACCCATACCCTCTCCTGGATAATAGTATAAACCTTCCAAATTTGCCATACAGCAGGTGGATGAGTCTGCTCAGTCTAATGACCTAAATTTGGCTAAGGAAGCAGTTGATTTCCCAGATCTCGAGAACTGCAGAAACCCACCTCTTCTGAAGCCCCAAAGGGATAAATGAGGCCCATTTTGCAGTGAAGTTTGTAATGATGCTTTTGATTAGTGAGTTGTCAGGAGGTATCGGCCCTACGCTCATCACAGCGTTGTTTAGCACTTTAAGACCTCCATAAAGATGAGTGCTTTTTTTTTTTTTTTGAAGAAAAGATGAAAAAGCAGGAGGCATGTGCCTAATGAAGTCTCAGGCTTATAGCCCCTCTCATGACAGGATAATTACACCAAATGCTTCCAGCGAACACTTCAAAGGACACTTCATCCCTGTGCCAACACCATGCAACACATCTCACCAATCAAGATGGCCTGACCTAAATCAGGTCCCCCTGGCTTGTCAGTAATGTCGCCCGCCCACAGACTCTCTGGACCTCTGCAGAGTCAACTACATTTGAATACACTCAATACACCAGTAAAATAAGCATACAGGAATTTGTCTTGCTGACTCTGCTGCAGAGACATATCGACAAGCTAGTCCCATAATATGTAACAGGATGTCACATACATTGTAGGGAGCAAAACACAAATACGGAAACATGCATTTCTTAAAAGATAATAGTTAATGGTCAGTAGCATACTGATCTGGTGATGCAAGGATCAGATGCACTTTATGAGCAACAAACCTAATGAGCAACATTTTCTCGTGCCTCTGATGCTTTGTTTGCCTGCAAATGTTTGAGTTATCATTTAAACAAGCACACCAGTCGGTAAAGGATGGGGATATTGGTGTTTTTTCATGAATATATTTGAATCAGATCAATCATACACGATTTTCTTTGGAAGTGCAGCTGAAAAACGTGCAGCCGTATCTTATTCTATATTAATATTGCACAAAATCGTTAGTTTTTACATTGAGTATGAAACACTAATTTCCTATAAGCTTGAAATGTGGCAGCAGGTTTTTCATTTGTTCTGTGATCATGAACAGAAGCTACTGGAATCATTGGTTTTACAGTTCCAGTGAAATTTTCACAGCAGAGAGAAAGTATAAAAATGTCAGACAAGAAGCCTCATTTCGCTGCCATCCATCCATCCACATGTTCGATTTGTTCTAAACACTTCTTTTTTGACAAAATGCTTCTAAATACTTTACTTCTGTCTCAGTCTTCATAAACAACCCTGTCAAGATTGGAAGCAGGCATGTGCATTAGCTATTTTGTGCAAATCAGTGAGAGAACCAACCTTCTGCCCTGCAATCTGCCCTGGACTTTCAACTCATGTGGCCAGCAGTGCTGCACAGATAAGGGACATTCTGCATGATGTCCACACATACAACTGGGTCATATTATGTACGTGAGTAGAAATACAAAATGCTCTTAAAATGCTGTTTCATTCAATAGTGAATAAGATGTCTGGAAGAGATCGCACAGGTTTATGAGTCACTGGACAATTTTTCTAGTGAATCCAGTAATTATGTTCTTACAGAGTAAGTCAGGGTGATGCATTAGCTTCTAGGGGATAAGATAAACCATATCACGACAATGTCAGTGGCTCGGATGCTCCCTCTTCACATCTTGAAGAGAATTAAACAGAGGGGAAATAAGCATGGGGTACAGAGTGCAGAGGAACTGCAAAACTGCAGGAGCTAACTGCATTAAAACAATATTTGCAAACGTTTTACTTACGAAGACAGCGTGCGAGGCCATTTTGATAATTGCTGAGACTTCCTAACTGGCACAAACCGCTTCCAGCGCTGGAAGTGCTGCACAGGGGCAGGCTGGAAATCTATTGTGACATGTTGAGAAAGAAATAACACTTAGATGTGTTTGAATGGCTCCACTGAACACATTTCAGATTTTTCCCATGAAGAAAGCAAAGCCAAGCTAGATGCTGGCTGCTGCATAATTAACAAACAAGCACTGCAAACGTCTCTCAGTCTACTCTGAAAATGAGTCCTGGAAGAACCAGTGGCACAGGAACAGATGGAGAGAGGCCACTTGAACACAGCGTAATGAAGCGACCCACAGAAAATTCACTTATACAGTGTGCATTTCAAATTAACCCAGTGAAGATGTTATGTCTCATTTATTTTGGTAACTCGCATTTTATGTTTTTTTTTTTTTTTTTTTTTTTTTTTTTTTTTTACATATCTACAAACTGCATTGCTACAGATTCCATGTTTCAGAACAGCTTTTATCAGCTGAGAAATTTCTCAAGTAAGTAACATGGTGGGGCTTTGAAAAACACAACACCCTTTCCACTTTTCATTAGAAACATATGTAAAGATGCACTTGTACATCAGTAACGTATTCAAGACTTATAATGGAAGGCAATCTGCATGTGTTGTCTAGCCAGCTAACAAAAATCTTTTCATACAGCGAGACATCAATGCACATCAAAACACACTATTCCTGTTAAACATCTGTTTAAAAGCCCACAGAGTGATTGGAGTATGTAGTGGAATAACATCACTAATGTTGCAGTGCATTTCCAGTTAGCAATAACAGAGGACAGGTGCTCACTTGGGAAAAAAATAAAAAATAAATAACCAGGTACCAACTCACAATAAATAAATCATGATACCAGGCAGGTGGAGCTGAATATTAGAGAGAAGGACTCTTGTAATGATAGTGGACAGTGCTGAATCTATTTCCCAAATCACCCTCTCCACCCGAGAAGAGGCTCTTAGAAGTGTTTTTACATTGCTGACCATCGCTCTGTCTTAGATTATCCTTGGCTGTCTTTTCCATCACTGTGCCTTTCTTTCACAGACAAGGCTCCAAGTGCCCTCTTTCACTCTGACCCTCAATTACCCAGCTCAATCATCTCAGACAGGTGTTGAGGTACAGTAATAAACCCTCGCCTGACGCTGCCGAGGATGCAGCTTCACTTTTAAAGCGCCTATGACTGAAATGACTGAACCCGCGTTGATCAGGTGCTGCGACTACAGTTGACTCGTGGCTGCAGGCTGATGGTGTGCAGTGAAAAAGAAAAAAAAAAAGTACACCAGTTATTGCTCTGTATAAACAAGATCAGGTCTGCTTAGTGCTGGTCTGGCAATCCTGCTTCTGTAGCGGATAGACCATATTCTATATTATGACTGAAAAAGAAACCAATTATGTGTTTATGGCTATAATTTCTGTGCTAATCATTCACACCCAGAGAATCATTGATATTGTTATAGCCATCGACATAGTTTTTAGTACCTTCCACCAGACACCATTTACAGTTAAGAAAGTAAGTGAAGTTGTCAGCAGAGGCACAGAGAGAAAATTAAAGACTTAAGTTAAACTCAAATCCCCAGCACTTATATCCACACTTATACTATACATTACTGCTTAACTGTGTTGCAAATGGAGTCTTTTCAGTCACAAGGATATGCCATCACTGCATCATAAACTTTGTAGAGTGATAGCGCCATAAAGTCCATGGGGGATACACAGCCTGACTCCAGAGGTTTATCACAGCTTCAAGTTGCATATCCACAATTTAACATTTTAGCGAAACAAAATAAAAATACTTCTGATAACCATAAAAGTGTTTAACCTATGGGCTTTCATCTAATGTGTTTTCAATTCTTCTAGCTGATAAGGCTTATGTGCACAGAATTATTTAGTGTTAGTACAGTAAACACGAGCTGGTTATTTGACAGGAAATGAGCAGTGGTACAATTGTGTCTACTCTCACACTGTTCTGTTTTTCTACTCTTACCTGTTTTTGCATAGTGGCACCTGCTACAGAAAATCTCTGAAAGATGTGATATCTCTACTGAGGTACAGTTATGGTGGGTTTCCTCAGAAAAAGGCCTGATTGTACAGTCTCATAATTACTTTTGCCCTCTGTTTTAGACTCTTGTGGATTTCCATTATGTGTTTTCTATTTCAAACACATTGTGCGTATTGTTAATGACTGGTTCCTGATGTGTTCATTCATCCTTTGTGCTATAGCAATCTGCTCCTTCCAATTCACTCCAGAGCCCCTTCATCACACGTTCTCAGACTGGAAGAAAAAGCAGGGACTAGTGTTCATTGTTTCTTCATTGAGCATGTGCTGCATTGTGACCTAGAAAGATTCAGGAGACCCTTAGAGCTGAGACAGTTATCAAACTAAATTAGCCTACATACTGCAGGCAGGGGTCAGACTAACTAGCAGTGGGAGCTTGCACAGCTTACAGTTAACACCAGGAATGCATTTTTAAAATGGATAATAAGAGTCCCGATCCACTGTAGAGAAACTGCAACATTTATGTGATAATGGGAAACCAGAAACTTTACGTTTGCAGTGCTCGAGTAGAGTAGAATAGTGTCTGAGTTCAAACTAAACAAAACTGACAATAAGATTTACATAGAATGACTGGCTGTCCATTGTAATAACTGTTAATCAATCAGTAGCATGTGCTGGTGTAATGATAGGCTTGTGAAATACATTTGGCAAATTTTTTTTTTCTCTCATTCAAGTTGCGCAGTCAAGTAAACAAATCCAGCCTCCGCTGGGCACGAGAAACATCTTACATTAACAACTCCATGAGTAAAAAGTCTACAAATCACACAGCAAACAGGTTGAGTAATTCAAGGATTAGAGGATTCATACAGCCCAATTCCCTCCGGGCAGTGCGCCAATAGAGAAGCATGGTCCAGGTACTCATGAGGTGTACGATGCCACAACTGGCAGATCTGCAGAGAAGCTCACTGACAGATGAGCCAGTTCCATGCATGCAGACGTATGCAGTCAGATTTAAATGCAGGTGGTTCGAATTAACAGCACAAAACGTGACTTTTAAAAGCTAAAGATGCAGGAGCTGCATCTTTAAAACGCAGGCGAGGGAAGGAGCTCGCTCTCAACCTTTTTTTTTTTAAATCTTAAATTTGTAGCTGTTCATGTAAGTCAGTGCTCTTATTTTTGACTCAAGGAGTTAGTGTGCAAATTTATGTTAGATTCAAATCAATTTTCAGATTCAATTGCAGAAGCTCATTAAGCTCATGTTTGCCTTGCAGATCACCTGAGCTTTAAGTGAGCAGAGGAGCACTCTTCCTTTATCAGTGTCTTTGCATTTTCAGTCTGAGACTCTACTTACACTTTTAAAGCTGGACAAAGGATAAGAATAAGGATTTCTAATTCTACATGCAGGGATGAGACTTTGCCTTGTTCATACAACCATATTAATTTGCAGTCATAAGAGCCGGAAAGAAGCAAACACTGCAAATAAATTATGGAGGCAGACAAAAAATGTTCCACAAATCTCATGGTAAAAAACACACATTCAGCTGCATTTACGCTGGAAAGCCATATGTGCATGTTCTTAAAAAAAAAAAAAAATTTTTTAAATTCAAACCTCTGGGCTTAATTGCTGAATGGTTTGGGAAAATGTATAATTTACAAGCTACAGTACATGCATGCTGAGTGTATTCATTTTGCCATAGATTGTTGTGGAGAGCAGAACATGCTGATTGAAGGTGCTAAAATGTCAAGTATAGAGGGCATGGATTTTTAAGTGTTGTCAGCACACCAGTGTGATTTCAGCTGAAGTGCTCTCTATTCATCAAACACTCAACACTGTGGCTGCTGATGACAGAAGCATTGAGGTTAAATTTGAGGCAACAATAAATGAAATGCTTTTACGCAATACATCGCCATGCAGCAGGTGAACACCTGAGTTTATCTGGTTTGAAATGCCCATTACAATAACACTAAAATTAAAATATACATCAACGTACATGCATCAAACGCACTGGGCTAAGTGCTCATACCATGAAGAAATGTGTCTGCGTAGCTTCATCTCATTCATCCTGGTATCTATATAGTACAACATTGTGACAAAATGAATGAGCCACTGGACTGCATTTGCTCAGCTTTCACTGCTCATCTAAGAGGCTTCTTCAGTTCTTCTCTCATGCCTTCCCTCTCTCCCTCTCTCTCAGAGCTGAAGATGCCTCTTCTAAGAGTCAGGATGCATCTTCAATGCTACAACCTAATTCCAGTGGACATTTAATTTTGTCTTCATGTATAAAGCTAATTTACAACACCTGTCCACAGGAGGCCTTGACGGCAATAAAAACAATTTTAAAACCATGAACAAACAATTAAGGATTTATGGATGAAAAGTAGTGTAATGGCAAGTTGTAAAGGCAACAGATCTATTAGCAGCTGTGAATAAATCTTAGCTTTTGTTAAACCTGCCTGTGGGGGGTAAATCAGTGGGATATAAAGCATCTGGAAATTTCATTGAGAGAGGGTAAACTGTCATAGAGATTTATATTAAAGTGAGTTTCTCAATTAATACTTCTGGTTAAGTTTCTTTCACACTTGGGTCAACTTTTGTCTTTAGAGCGAATCGTGCATTATATCTGTAGTTGCATCAGTATTTGCATTTTAGCCCAAATGTACGTAACAATGTAACTTGTGTAACTTAAATAATGCAATTGCAGCACAAAAAGCCCTTTGTTCTGTTGTGCTACTGATGATGTTAGCGTGAAAAATAAAAAAAAAAATTACAGTTGATACATTTGCTTTATCTTCACCTATTGCAAATGATACTTGGATAATTATAAAAATGAGTTGTGCTATGTTAGAATCTCTGTGGGGCTAATACAGTGGTCCTTTGAGCTAAGTGCTAACATCAGCATGCTAACACACTCAACTACAATGCTAATGTGTTGTTGTTTTGCAGGTATTGTGTTTACGACGTTCACCATCCATCCAATACCACCTCGGAGCTGTTCAGTCATTTCAGGCTGGACCAATGGTGAACAGACTGACCAATGCTGCTAATCTGGCTAAAACAAATACAAATGTCTGGGTCTGAATTAAATCTCCCCAAAATTTGATTCTCTGCAAAATCTCATAAATTCTTCCCTTTCGTACTCTGTCTACTGCAGGTGGTGGGTCAGATCGATAAACTAACGTCCGACTTCGACTTTGACCTGGACCCAGATGACTGGACGGTGGCCACAGCCAGCAGCACGTCCAGCAGTGAGCGGGGTCTGGGAGAGGCCTTCAGGTTGGACTTCCTCAATGCAGATGTGCTTTCTGATAGCTGGGAGTTTTGCAGCTACCTGGAGGCTGCCGGCGCTGCAGCCCGCAGACCTGGTGAGCAACCAGGAGATCTACGATCGGAGCTGGGCCGAGGAACCATCCCCACCCAGACGCAGACCCCCACCCCGCCCCCCACCACTGCCTCGGTCTACTCCCAGATGAATGGCGGGCTGCCCATCCCCAACGGGCCCCGCATTATTACTCCCGATTCATCCAGTGAGGAGGCCAGCAGCTCCACGCACAGCCACAAGACTTCCCGTACGTCCGGCACAAGAGAAAGAGTGCGCTTCAGTGACAAAATTCTGTACCACGCCTTGTGCTGTGATGATGACGAGGAGGAGGAGCAAGACGAGTTGCAGGAGGACAAGAGTGGCTGTGCTACACCAGAAAGCGACACTGAGCCCAGTCTTCTGGCCAGCTCGGTCGCCCCCAAACGTTCTTCCTCTGAGCACTCACTCCTCCATAACTGTCTGGACCCTTCGTATGTCTCCTCGCCAGTGAAGGGGATGACAGGAGCTCACACACTACCCAGGAAAGGTCTCTTAAACCCCGGCTGCCGCAAAAAACTGTTACGAAATAGCAGCACACAAACTGTCTCTGACAAGAGCACCCAAACTGTACTGCCCTATATTCCAACCAAACAGAAAACAAAGGACCACTGAGAAAGCCCTAAGTTTATCATAAATCTCATGAAGAGGACTGTGCATTATTTAATATTAAATACATAGCTCATAGATTAATACACAAATAAATTAATTACTAAATAAATAAATGATATATGGGAAATCACTCGACTACCTAAAGTCATTCTGAGGCTCAGGGAAAACACAATGAAACGAAGCAAAGCAGATCATTAAGATGAAAGTTACCGGTGGACCAAAAGGTTAGTGCCTGTTCTAATGTTTAAAGATAACACTGAATGGATTCCCTATGTGTAATCATTTGAAACAATGACAGAGATTACAAAAGCAATCATTTTTAATAGAACATTTTAAGTGTTCAAAATTGGAAGTGAAGTATCAAGAGTATGGAGAGGTCCTTTCCCCTCCTCATACGATAGTATAAAGTCACAAAAAAAAAAAAAAAAAAAATGCTTGTTCCTATAATGTGGATACAAAACGCTGCACATTCTGTACTCTGAATCTGTATAAACATTGTCTTTTTTCATGTTCAAGTTATTTCAAATGTCCAAGGGTATTGTTGCTTTCAGCGGGGAACTGTATCTAGATGCACATGTCAAGCCTCTTCCTGTTTTTGATGTCAACAAGCAACACAGAGTGAAGGACCAGAAAACAACACTATTTACCTGCCCTTGATTTTTATAAATCATCTCGATGTGATCTCTTATTGGTCTGGAACATTAGAGTGGCAGGCAGAGAGACAGATACAAAAAGTAATTTGAACATGTGCGGTCCAACAAAAGTGACATTTTTCCTATTTTCTCTGTCTTTCTCTGTGCCTGCCGGTGA
This sequence comes from Rachycentron canadum, assembly GCA_038496675.1. NCBI lineage: Eukaryota > Metazoa > Chordata > Actinopteri > Carangiformes > Rachycentridae > Rachycentron > Rachycentron canadum. Next base: position 4,285,396 of record CM076648.1, on the reverse strand, counting down.
CAACATTAGGCTTAGGATCCCAGCTAAACGGCAGTCCACAAAAATTGTTAAAGGTTTTGTCTTTCCATGCAGTCGCCCAGCAGGAAGTGAACTCAGCAGAGCAGCGTTTTATTCACAGGGCTAACGCCAATAGCCATTCCTGATCAATATGTTAGAGGGAGGTTGCAGTGAGAGGTCTCTCTGCTGAGTATGCATGCCACTCTCCTGGGAACTGTGAACAAAAACTCACAGTCAGACCTATTTACTTACACTGAGTAGAACAAAAATTAGAACTGTGGCCCTAAAGAACTGACATTTCAAAAAAAAAAAAAAAAAAAAAGAAATGTGTGTCCAGGAGTGAGAGCTGACGGTGGAAAGAGAAGAGTTTCTGTTCAAAGATTTTATTTTTCCTTTTTCCGAACAATAATGTACCCTGGGGAACAGCTTTGTGAGCCCCCTCCACTGGTCCGCTCACCCTTACTTTCCTAATGTTGTGTTTCCAGTTTGAAAAGTAAAATGCCGTAGTCTCAAAGAGGAAACTCCTTGCTGACTCCTGTCAAGCTCACCTTCGTGCCTCTGATCACCTCATGTGGACTTAAGCTTCTGCAGCAGGGAGAAATGGTCAAAGCATCTTATGTATTCACACAGAAAGACAACCTTCCCTACTCTTCTAACATATTCAATGCTTCCGCGTGTTTTTTAGGAGTTTGGTGAATTCTGTTTCACAGTGATGTAGGTAATTGAACACACTGTGAAATGTTCTTATCTTTATGTGCAGTACGATTTATATATAATCAAAGGCTTTTTATTGTTAGACTACTTTTTCCTTTTAGCGGAACCAATACGACAATTTCTCATTAAAATAGTTTACTAAATTCATGCAGATAAGATAGTTTCAGTCAGCAGAAACATTCTCAAATCACCAACTGTTGTACTAAAGTATTATATTTGAATCAACCATTATCGTGATAAAATAAAGTGAAACTAGAGACCACCATTTTGGCAACCCCACAGAAGAAATAACTGTTAAAAATGTGGCTAAAAATAAAAGTAGTTACCATTCAACAGATTACGTAATCATACTGATGAATCTGCTGAGAATTACCAAAGTGATTTTCCCCTGCCAGCGCCGGTAGCCTGGGTACACTGTCGGAGAGTCTGTGGTTCAGCCATGGCTTGGGATGTGCCCAGTTTTTCTGCAATTGGCCACAGCAACACTCCAGATGATCAGGTGTGGAAGCAGATCCACTAACAGCCCACCTATTTGCTTTTGTTTGTGTGTTCATGTACACCAGTTGTTTAGCGCACTGCTTAGGGGAATTACAGCTGTGCTATTTAGGCCGCATCATGAGCCCGATATAAGGGAAGCAGAGTGAGCACTTTTACACCAGGCGGCTTGACAGAAGCCGCACAAGCATCTATTAGCCTGAAGCCGATGTTACACGCATATACCAGGAGCAATATGGTGATTTTTATTTTTTGCTGGTTTTGTAATGGTTTCTTTTGTCTCGCTCTGGCTCAGTTAATCCCAAGTACCTGTGAAGAAAGAGGCACTGAAGAGAGATCAATGGCTCACTCCCCAAAGCATTAGCTGCCATTTCCCCGCTAGATTGGGGACCAACAGGTCATCACAGCCATTAGCATAAACAAACAAAGCTATGCCGCCACACAGGCAGAGCATCAATTACAGGAAAACAAACTAAGCCCTTATTGTGATGCCTATACACCCGCCAGACATTTCAATGTGAGAGGATTTTTTTTCCCCCCTTCCTTTTCCAGTCTAAAGATTTTATAAGTCGTATCTTCGATGAAATCACCTCTTCAAATATAGAGCCGTTTGGCACTGGTGCAGAATACATTATCATTGGGGACAGATTTCAGATATTTGGACAAAACATTAGCAGCGTCTATTTTGCCAACAGGCTCATTATTCATCTCTAATAGGGCAGAGCTTTGTCCTCGGTTCTCTGTAGGACAAGGATGGGAGGCATCCAAAGGTTATGAAAACGTGAGCACACTGATGGCAACTCATCTGCCTACCAGGAAGATCATTTTGTGATGCCACTGCATAACAGATGTTGTGTGTGTCTGTGTGCATATGTGTTTGTCTCTTGTCTATATGTGCGCAGCCACACTGTGTGAGGAGATAAGTGATATTTTCTGAATTACACATCGCCTCGTGTTTAATTTCATATTTCACTGTCACAGCAATTAATGATCAATACAAACAGACATCACACATCCCTCCCTGCAAGTCATTTGGCCAGACTTGTCCATAAGACAAGATTAAACAAAGTCTCTTTTAGAAGGCTGCAAAGTGAGTCATGCCATCTGTGTTTTGACATCAGTGGTGGGCATGGATTAGTTCACATCCCTAATCAATCCTCTAATTACTGCCAGCGGGACACTCTGTTGATTGACTGACAAATAGTGAGGAGCAAAACCACTTTAAAAAGGTGATTATGACACTAAAACACAGGAACATACACTGCCACCCCCTTCCTTACCCAGCCTTCATATATAATTACCACATTTCACTCTCACTGCCCCTTGCCTCCATCAGTGAGCAGAGGAAAAGAGATGACAGATCTGTTTTCGCAGCTGATTGGTAAGGGTCCATGAAGCGAAGAGTTCAATGCAGCCTCACTGATTACTATGGATTGGCTAAAGGCCGTTGCTACCTAAGGTTGATTTGTTTCATCTTTGTGCCATTTATATCCTGCTGCTACAAGAACAAACTATTTCTACTCTACCTCCCTCCTCCTTCTCCTACCGGCAACCCTCTTTCACCAAACACACCCCTTTCCATTCATGGTATTGCTTTACAGTCATTGCAAATCTTCAAGTGGGCTCACAGAGAGATAGGAGAATAATTTAGTGTCTCTGGTTTGATCAAACACGTAGAAAGTTTTGAGTCATTGAGCAGAAACGTATGGCACCAAGATCACAGCTGAAACTCAAACAAATCAAAGTCAGGCTTAGAGCTCACAGCTCCCGATGAGACAAGGTCAGAGGCAGCAGAACAATGTGTTGAACTTTACAGGACACAGGACAGTTGGCACACAGTTACATGGCACACTGTGTGGCCCGTGTAGAGGACACTACCATGTTTACGCACACACAGACACCGGTGATCAGCCACACAGGATCTATACCACTATTCTGCCCTGGCCAACCAAAGATCAACCCCGGCACCTGAGGTATGGCTGGACAAGGCCGCGTCAATCATCAGTCACCGTTTGATTGGGCAGTGGGAGTGATTAATGAAGAGCCATGCAACAGCCGCAGATAAGATTAGACCTTCACAGGTGATGAAGGACAGGGCCTGTGGCTGCGAGTGGGGGGCTGGGCGGTTCCTGGGACAGAACGCTGCCTTCTGATGACTTGGCGATGACTTGGTGATGACTATAATTAAAGTTAATGAGAACCTTGTCACTTTCACGTAGACCGTGGCATTGTGATTGAACAGCGTGTCGAGCAAAACAAAGAAAGGTAATAGTAAGCAATTATCATTCTATAATAGGTCAAAGAGAAGGCGACCATAAGGCCTTGATCAAATAAAGCTACCGAATAATTTTTAAAGTTTGTACTGGACCTTGGTTGGGGAATACTGCATCAGTGCAGTTCAAGTAAGTAACATAAAACAGCGCACAAACACACTTTAATACAGACAAAAAAAACTTTCAACGGTCAATGCGAAGCGTGTAAATCATACAACTGCTACGTCCAATGAAAAAGACGTAATGCAACAGATGGTTATAATTTCATGATGTAGTGCAGTCGAGAGGAATTGATCAGCACACACCGGCTAAAGGGAGAAAGCAACCATTTTCATCACATTAACTGACTGATAATTGGAATATCTCCCAATGTGAACTTAAAATGTGGCATGACCGAGCAAGGCAGAGGAGTGCAGAATCATTGCTGAGGCAATTTCCAAGAGCGAGTCAGAAAAACGGTTGCTTCGAGTCCTCAAATTGAACTACCACAGAAATATAACCTTATTGCATACCGCATTAAATTGCACACAAATGATGTGTGTAATGACATGCTCAGCTGAGCGAGGAATACATCAAGAGACAATTGAATCGATCCAGAAAAACACACAATTACAGGAAACATCACTGACACCGACCGCAGGAATGGGAGGAACACGTTTCAGCAAAACAGCGTGATCAGAAAATATGCATTACTAAGTTACAAGTGAGTTGTTGAAAGGGAAGAGTCAATTACAGAAAGCTGTTGTTAAATGAATTTGTATTAGGAAAGGTGGACGGTCGAATGTAAATGGAGCCCAGTGCAGCACTCAGCATGTACATCTAATTTTGACAATAGATGGAAAAAGTCAGAGAAAAGGCAGCCTTTTCCAGGCATCTCCAGTTTGGCAGCCTGTCAGCATTTCCATGGCATTTTACAGTTAAAGGCCAAGAAGGCAGAGAAATGCTGACAGTTTAGTAAGACCAACAAATAAGAGTTAAATGGTGATAAGACAGGTGCAATGTGCAAGGCGAGTTCCCAAGTGCCCCTTATTTCACCTTACAAGGGACTTTCCCCATCGCTCATATTTACAACTTTCTTCATACTCTCTCCCCCCCTCTTTCTTTCCCTCTGTCTCTCATATACATGCACACGTTCTTCTTTTCATTAATTCCTACGCACTTGTCTTCTCTGGCTGTAATGAGCCACCCCACCCTCCCGAGCCCAGGAGGCTGTGACTGAGGTCTTCATCAAACACAAAGCAATTCGCAAGGTGCCAAGGACAGGTAAGAGTCATTCTTCTGAAGCCGCACTATGAAACAGAAAGGAGAGGAAGAAGTTATAGTTCGGTTGTGCTGCAGCACTGGGTGACTGATTGTGCCATGGACTGGTTCGTTGTCTTCAACATTTCTTGATTCTTGTTCATTCTGACTGCACCTCGTAAAAAAGAAAAGGGCAATAATTACTGTTGTACTTACCTTACTCCAATAAGTAAAGTTTTTTTTGTGTGTGTGTGTGTGTGTGGTTCAACAGCTTTCTCCTTACTATGAGTGTAAAGTGGGTCACCAGACGAAGAGGGGCGCCTGAATGTTGTGTTACGCTGCTGTGCATTTCCAATACATTATAGCAGTGATCATTCTCAAATGACTGCAATTAGTCAAATGTCAGGCTCGGTTTGCGCTCTCACGGTGGCTTGCTGACAAAGTAGCTCAGAGGTATGTCAAAAGATTAATAGCTGTGGGATTTCATTAAGTCAGGTGCTTGAAAGGCAGGAGAAATAAACACAAATTAATTAAAACTTCAGTGCTTTCCCTTAAGTTTGGTCCACAATTAGGCAGAGAGGACAAAATCATATCCAAGAACAGTGTCACATATCAACCTGGGATGCGTTGTACTTCACAGTCACAGCTGAAAAAATTATTTACGCCTCTCATCATGTTGGTTGAAGTCATAATCATTGTTGCATTTATTGACAAAAGATAATATTCAGTAGATTGAAAAGATGAATGATGGGAGACAAATCCCGCCTGAACTTATCCTGAGCTGCAAAACTTCAAATGTGAATCCTTCATCCATCAGCATGCCAGTGCTGTCATTTTTCAGGAAACTGATGAAGGAAGTCTGGATACACGTAGTAGTTTGAGATAATTATTGAAGTTATCCAAGGAAGAGTAATTTTTGAATTCTTTGCTCCGAGTGTTACTCGGCTTCCTGTCAGTATAATTATTTGGATAGTGTGCAGCAGAGGTCTTCAAAGGGACAACTCTTTGGAGCAGTGGAAAACCTGAAGGTACCTGATGGGCATAAATTAATTATCAGAGAGAGAGAGAGAGAGAGAGAGAGAGAGAGAGACCCGAGCACAGCCAAACCTGATTTGAATGCACCAGAGGATAATTACGCCCAATCCAGAATGACCCAAACAGACCCCACTAGTGAGAGAACAGAAACTCAGACGTATGATGCACTAAAAAAAACAAAAAAAAAAACAAAATAACAGACACTATTGTTTTCACCTCCTGTACCAGCAATAAATTCTGTAGCCAGCTCAGCAATAGACAAGAGATAATAATTTGAACTAATTTAATATATGTGAATCAAATTCCATTCCAAGTAACTGTCATTCAATAGCATAAATAATTACTAATATATTTTCTCCAGAGTCACGTGACCAGGTTCTGAATTTGCTCAGATCCATTCACGTCCAATGTGAATATTTGACACATTAAAACAAAGGCTTTAGGCCCCATGGCATATCAAAGAAACAACCATGTCTGGAGTATACCTTCAATGAAGCACTGATTTTAAATGTGAACCTCCTTTAGGAGGACCAGGTCTGTTTGTTTCGGAGAGGAGGACACCTCGGTGGATAATTTGGGCCCCGTTAAGAACCTCCTGAACAACTCGCACTGAAGGAATCCAAACAGGGGAGAAGCTTACGGCAACGGTGGCGAAGACTGCAGTTCCAACGATCCCACATATTTCATGTCACCCAACAGAGTCTTTTGTTATTGTTTTGATTGACTGACGGAGGTTACATGCTATGAGTTCAAAAAAAAAGAGACCCTACCAAACCTGATAAGACGGAGTACAGTTTAGACTTGGTCCGACAAGGATCAGATCATGGTTCCTCAGATTCCATTGGAATTCTAGGTGTCTTTTTCCAATTTATCCATACTCCTATTTACTGCTCTAACAGAGGTATTAAGTGGGGGTTAGTATGGGATAGTAGAGCGTGCTTGGGGATGCCAAGTTGTGTCACAAACAAAACATCACTGCTTTTCGATTAAAATTGATGGTACGGCAGGAAAAGGCCTGTAATGTAGCTTGGATAAAAAGCAATCAGGTCGCCGTTTTAAGTTATGGTCTTGTCCAAGTGGTCAATCAATGCTCTCTTTTGCTTGTGTCCTCAGTGCATCAGCATGGGCTATAAAGCCTAGAGAGCACAGCCGTTAAATGGCTGTGTGGGCCTTTTTCTGGCCTGGTGTCTGGCAATCTGGCAGGGCTTTCTGGCACCTTCGGTGTCGGACCAGAACTTTAAGAGCATGTAAAGTGTAAATCTCCCAGTTGACAGACTGATCTCTGCCGTCTTAAGACTGGATTTACCATCTTGCACACAGCTATAAGAAGCCAGCTGTTGCAACATGCTAATAGCAGGAGGAACAGAGACAACTTACAATCTCCTTTGTATATGAAGATGAAAATATTCCATGAAGACAAGTCCTGTGCAAGTCCTCTAGATTGGTGTTTAAGTAACTCATGATGCAGCAAAACGTGAGGAAATATGCAGAGGGAGGTTGATGAAAGTTTAATTGGCAATCCAACGAAATTTTGGTGTTGATCAAGACGGCTACTTTGCCTGCCGCTCACCTGCTCGAATCAGATCAACAACCAAGAGTGTGTTCATTTTGATAACAAAAGTTAAATTACAGTAACCCTGTCAACTCCAGATACATAGGGACTGAGTCTTATGAATAGCAGCCAATCTGAGATCCCCAGAGGGAGGCAGACACTGTAGAAAATCTGAAAAAATAAACCAATGACATCGTATAGCACAAGTTTTTCTTGTCTGGTGATAGGGCATCTTGAACAACAATACCATTGTCAGTCTGGACTGTACCATAATGTCAAGCTCATGTGCTCATGTGATCGAAGGGCCAGTGTCAAAAATGACCAAACCCACCGATAATGTTTGGTAACAACAGGCTCTTAGTCTCACCCATGCTCCTCCTTTCCAGAATTAAAGTGCAGAGTGTTTTCTACACTGTGGTGACCAGTATGAACTTTGTTTTTGTTGTTCAATATTGCATGATAGCCAAACACGGTAAATCGTACAAGGCACACTGGACGTGGTGTTTTCTTTTTTGGTGCTTAAACAGAGAGGGGGGGGTGTTAGTGTATAGCAGTGCAGATGACAACAGCGAGAAACAAGTAAGTAGCTAGTAGCAAGTAGTAGCTCCATTTCACAGTGACAGGAGCTGAAAGTCTAGACCCACTTCCTCTAAGAGGTGGCTTGTGTTCTTGTCTTGTTCATCAATGTGGATCATCAAAGGGACATTTTTATTTAACAAATGCAGGTGTATCTTACAACATTAGTCAGAGCTGTGTACCATTGGACTACTGATATGCACCAGTAGCCAGGGTCCTGGTATTGGCTGGCTTTCTACTACGACAGTTAAATAGAGTGGGGCTGTAATTAATGTTCTCAGTTCCACCCATGCTTTTCCTGCATTGACAAGTCAAAATGTCTACTGTGAAAAAGGTATATTATTATTTATTAAGGTACATTATTATTTATGTTATTATATTCAGTACATTTCCATGCACACAAAAATGTCGTCGATGACAATACTTGATACTGCAGGCATATCGTCAGTGTGAAATCCTAACCCACATAAGGCTCCAGAACCTGTATTCAAACTGTCCATATACCAGTGCTGACCATACAGATGGGCAGATAATGTCTGTACTTGTACGAACTGCACTTTAAACAGGGGACTTTTCAAAAATGAGGCACAGAACGCAGCTTAAAGTCTTTGTTCCATTTTACAATGTCATATGATTTTAAAAAAGTGACAACTCTGTGATTACTGAATTTGCTGAATTTATGTGACAACTCGATTTATTGTGGTAATACTGCAGCACCACATGATGTTTGCCACAGTCATAGGGCTGCTTGCAGTGCAATTAAAAATAGACTGCTCCAGGAATAACGACTGGGTTCGCTGCAAAAAGATTTTACTCTTTTAATGAGAGGCAGACAAATTACTCACAGCAGGATACCTGCATGACAGTCTGCGTTTTGATCTTCATTCACACGCATACTGACATGCTTCAGTGTAACCGCGGTTGCTTAATGAATATTTTAAATAGGATAATACCTTGAGTCAGTTTCTATGGTTGAAATCTGTTGGTGGTGGGGGTTAGAGTTAAACTACTGCACATGTTACTCTGTCATGCATTTGATCAAACTGAACTGGTTTTGATGCAATGGAGGACAAGCTACTAGTGACAGCAAACTGAAAGCAATCACGCAGCCTACAGGTAAGACATGACAATCATTTCACTCAGTAAAGACTTTGTCACGCATTAATTTTATGATAAAATATTATTGCATATTAAATGCAAATAAACATGCATTTATTTGCATTTATCACAATTTTAAGTCACCCAGCAAGCCTGGCTACTGCAGTGCAGCTTTGTTGTGCTGCTGTGTGCGACAACCGATCATGCTTTTCGCGCCTATGCAGGGGGCACCAACAAAATCTTGATCCACAACAGCATAAGGGACTTCAACAGATGTAACTATCTATAATCATGAATGATTGACAATTAAAAAGGTACAATCCATAGGTTTTCAGTATTGACACTGCAACATGAGCGATGGAGCATCTAGAGTTGTGTTTTTTAGGCTTGTTTTACCTTTCTGCTGTTGGTATGCAGCGTAAATGTCACTGACTGATGGAAGTGTTTACTGAAGTGATGAAGTTAGACAGCACTGGTATTGTCAACCGGAAAGGTGTAACCTGGCAAACAAAATCAACATTTCTCAGCAGCAGAATACAGAATAGACCATTCCCAACCACGGGATAAGTGTTATTTTTATTGGTTCACTCCTCTTTACCACGCAGGTAGCTATTAATAATGATATGTTTATTAAAAACCATTATGGATTTCACCTTTAAAGGCCGTGCTTTTCGAAGGAACAGTTGTGTAGTCGTAAATCTTCTGTCTTCCAAATTCCATTTTTCCCTCTGCCTTCCATTTTACAGAGGCAGCTGCTCATGTACTTACGTTCATTCATCCACCCAAAAAGAAGTAGTGAGTTGAGGAAAGCAGATTCCTTTTTCAGGCCATTACCAAGTATTTCCCCGAGGTACAAACCTTATCACACACTGTTTTTAGAGACTGCGAGAAAGAGACTTGGCAGAGAAGAAGAATACATTTCTGCTTAATTAATCCCATTCCTTACTTTAGGTATTAAAAGGCAATGGTCTGTTTAACAACTTTCGGCGACACTAAACGGATAATTAGTCACAGCCTAATCATTTTTCATACATTTTATGGGTATGTCCAGGGTCCGGTGTGCTCCCCGGAGGGTCATCCTAACTAGCCACCTTACTTATTCCACGCCCTTTTCACAGCTCCCAACTTCCACACAGGATTAAGTCATTTCCTCTCTTCTTGGCCAGATTGTCATTAAACATGCCATGCACTGTGATCTGATACCCACACCTCCTTACCTCCAGGTCCAACCACCTGCTTCTTACAGCACTGGAGACGAACCTTTATTTCCTCAGTGGGGGGCAGCTAGAGGCAGTGTGGGGTGATGTAGAAAGCATTTTCTCCAATATGAGGAGAAAAAAAAATGGAATGAGACTAGGTGTTTGGGCACAAGGTACTATGGCACTCTGACTAGTAGCGTGTGCCAGCTGTTGCAGGCAGCCAATCCTAAAGCTGAATACAGCATTTGTGACTTTTATTCAAATGGTTGGGAAATTAGAATCATTTAAATGGCGAGAGCCGCCCACCGCCCAGGTGTAAATATGATTTCAATAATGCTCTCTGTTCTCTAAATAAGCACAGCTGTTTCAACGCACAGCCAGGATTCTGCATTCACAACATGGTGCAGGACATGTCATCCTTTCCTCCAGTGGAATATAGACTAAAATAGCCAGTGACAGATTTTTTCTTGCCCCACGAATAAGCTTTAGCTGCCCACAGACGCAGAGGTTAAATAAATAGTGCACAAATGTAACAAACGTGCACATGTTCGCAGCTGTTTCCAACATATAATTGGGAATTCAAACCAGCTCTTTATTCATGCTAAACATCATAAAGAATTTTTTATTTTTTTTATATCATATAATGGCTTTACATGGTCTGCCCTTATAAGAGTGTTCTCATCAGCTACAGGTTAAGAAACACTCCGTTGGTCAGCTTGCGTGTCCCATAATCCACCTTTGGCTATTCAGAGGTCAGCAAACGAAAATTTTCATTAGCTCTTAACTGTCACTAACCAAACCACTGAAAATCATTTCCACCAGGCCATTTCATTATGCTAACTAATGTAAAATCAATCTTAACATATCAATCAGCTCTGAACAAGCCAAAGCTTGAACCTAGATCCTGGGCTATTAACCCTTCAAATGCTGAGGTCATCGCTGAGCTGATCATACGACGCAGTCCCATGCATCAAAGCAGGGTAAACGCCCCGACCACATGTCACTGGTGCTAATGTCACATTGCTATGTGCCATCTGGAGTGACTGCAGCAGTTACACTAATATTGTTCCGTTCCTCACAGCTCTGTCTATTTCCCGCTATCTGTAATTTTCCAGCAGCTAGCGTTTCAATTCGTCCGCAGCTCTCCATGACATTTGTCTACAAATCAATGACCATGACCAGCAGTGTGTAGCCGTAAAAGCCACAGGTGGTGTGACTGCGCTCATCATTAACCTCTCAACACCCAGCAGATCTGCAGGAAGAGCGCAGGTGTAACTAATAACATTAATGTTGGTGCATTAAGGCCTCGGAGTGAGCCGTGCCAGTGAGCCAGTATTCATGATGCCAGAAGCCTAACCGTGGCACACCTATGTGGACAGCAAATACTGACAAATGTTACCAACTGACAAGTCCATTTATGACACAGGTGCCACAGTTACGTTTTACAGACCAGATCAAACAAGGCTAGACCTAAGCGGAGCCTTGTGTGTGGGACAAAGGTCAACGCAAAGCTGTTCCGAGATTATTATTATTATTATTATTATTATTATTAGATTATTATTATCTATTTAAGCAAAACAACATTATATTAAATGACAGACGGAACAGAATATATTTTAAACATAATGAGACAGAAAAACACCTGCCCCAACTGCAAATAGATATAATAAGAATATTTACAATAGGAGCAGTCTAAGAATAATCTAAGGTTATTAAGTCAGTTATGTGTAGTTTGGTAATGTATATGCACAAAAGGCTAATTTCAAAAGGTTGGGAGATTAGAGGCAGAATAAATCAGTTCGGTTGCATGATGCGACCTTAAAATTTAAGTCTGTCTTGTTGTTCTTTACTCTCAGGTACAATATAAGATAGAGGACTGTACTTGTGCCAAGTCAAGAGCGAGGTCGTTCAAAAGACAAAGCCCATGAAGGTTAGTGAAGCCAGGCTGAAGCCGTGCTGTCTAGACTAAAACTAATGGTGGATGGAGGTACCGCTCTTCCACTTCAAGTCAAAAGTAACTAAGTTCATCCACAGAAGGCTGCCCTTAAAAGTATGTGAATAGCAGCCACGTTCTCATCAACACACGATGAACAACAACATCAGGTTGAGGGTAAATATATCCACAACATTCGTCTATTTGAAAACAAGCCCGGGCTATGATTTTTATGGTGCTTAAGGGTTTTAATATACCAGTCTAGAAACGGGTGAATCTGAATTGGGGACAAAAGCTTGAGTGGCAAAGAGCAAAGAGTTGTTCAAACAGACAGAAAGGCACAGCTGCAGGTTACAGCGTAAGGCTGATTAACAGTCTCATTAATGGGCTGTAATCGTTTCCTTACAAAGAACACGGCCAGAGTAGTTTATCCTGAAACAAGTCCATGAATGCATTTTCAAGTCCTGACAGTCAAGCACCCGATCAGAGTTGCAGTCCCATGTTTACACGGCTGAGAGGGAATAAATTACACTCGGGTTTATCGAAGTGAAGGCATATGTCGGTTTTGTGTTTATGATGGTATTTGGATTTTTCAGACCCTGGAATTCAAATTTAAATTCAAAGTGCCTCTCAAGTGAAGTGAGAATGCAAAGTGTTTTTTTTATTTTTTCCTCAACCCATATGATTTGTTTGATCGCAGCAGGGACAAAATTCATTTATTATTAATGGTTTTGGAAAAATGTCAGAGCCCCTGTCTGTTTATTGCTTTACAAGGCTCCTGTGTTGTTGTTAATCCTCTTGCCTTTAATTAACATAACAAAATTATTAATGTCTCCTTTTTATCTTTATTATCGTGTCTTAAATCCCGTTAGCAGCTGAGAAGCGTGCCTAATCGCAAGGAAATGGGTTGTGATATGTGTTATTTCAGCTTGTTTTCTGACTTGCAGCTGCAGTTGAATAAACTAAACCAGGGATCATATTTATCCAGTGACTGAGAGATGGAAATTAGTCCTAACTGGCCTAAAATTCTCACAGTAACATGTATTTGTTCTTACTTTGAGACGAATAAAAATAAAATAAAAATAATTTTCTTTTTCTTTTTGAGTGTCTCTGATCTCCTCCAGGATTTAGGACAGGTTCAGAGCTTTCCTTACGTATTAGAAGCTTCATGTAAAATATTATTGCCGCCCACAATGTTACACTGAAAAGAAATTTGTATAAGTTTTAAGGAATCAAGAGCTGCACTGGCTTAAATTGAGATGTGTTTAAGATATTTTAAGCCTTTACCTGTGCTACTGGCTTCTCAATGAATCCATCCTATTTCCAGTTTCATCATTTTTCTTTTCTAAGATCAGTCTAAGTCAGTCTGTTTACTGCAAAATACGCAAACCATCATTAATTGCATTGTATTGTCACACTGCGTTGTCAGTCACAAAAAAAAAAAAAAAAAAACAGCTCAAGCGCCTCTTCTTACTCCTTTTTAGGCAGAAAAAAAAACAACTTTTCCTCATGAGTTATATTCAAAGTTTGTACTGTGTAACTGTTATCACTGACAGTTTTTGCTGTCAGGCAACTGAACCAATAAAGAGTAATGGTTTGATCAGGGTTAACCAGCAAACTGAGGATGAAAAAGCTGTAGCAAAAGCTCACACCTGGTTGATGAAGTGCTGCTGTGTGAGATGTTCTGTTAAACCAGAAAAACTCTTTTAGCTTCGCTGAGCAGGTTGAAGCAAAGCCACGATTAGAGATGAACTAAGGACGACAAGAAAAGGTTGTTCGAAATGGAAACAGGTTCGGGTGTGACCTATGGGTTTGGAAGGACAACTGGCGGATAGAAATGTGGTCAAAATTGTAGTGGCTTCAATGTGTCTTCAGTGGACAGATAAAGAAAAGATGGAGAGGCGAGAAACACCGTGTGCCAGAGTGTGCGTGTGTGTCTGTGTGTGTCTGTGTCTGTGTGCGTGTGTGTCTGTGTGTAGCTGTGGCAGAGATAGAAAGAGAAGAGAGGAAGACAGATGAGCCTGTTTGTGAGACAAAGTTAGGCAATGCATACCCCCGCTGGAAAGATTATCTTTATAATATCCTGTAGTCTGTGGTGCATTGCTTTTTTCGAACATTGTAGTTTGAGTGTGTGCGTGATTTGACAATAGATAATCAGTGAATTTTTTTTTTTTTTTGCGCAAGGTGAAACCTAAAACCCAGGATCAGGCAGGATTTCGAAACTCCTCTAGTCTGAGCACGGCTTCAAAAGTTGCCTTTGGAGGAAAATGCACTCTTGTATCATTTAGGGGAACTCGCAGTCTGAGCGTGAGGGAAATTAAATAAATAATGTGTGGCTACCCACCTGTGTGTAGGTTTGCAGTAATATTTCAAATGAATGAATTACTCACTAAAATAATTCTAAAATAAATATAAATTCAATCAGAAATCATTAATAACTCATATAAATGTTCATTATTTTGCTTGTGTGAAACCACTTTAATTTTTAATATCTTCTTATTTGTTTTTATTTTCATTCAGATACAGTAACAGCATCATCCAGCAAATGTTAAACAAAGTAAATTGTGGTAATTAGTACTTTATGCTCAGATGTACTGTGTACTTAATAAACTATAACTGAACAAACTATATTATATTAATATTTTCAGGTGTCATTAAAATATTCTAATTGAACTAATAATAATAGTAATAACAGTAATAATAATAATTAATGTATCTATATGCAATTATAGCAACTAATCATATTTTAGCTAATTATGTCTACACAGCATCTACATGCAAACAACTACATACACCAGCAGCAAACAGAAACTGCAATAGCCACATTGGTCTTCTTTGTGAAAATATGAGTAGAACATACTGAAAGTGCAGATGAACAGCATAGAAGTACCGGGGTAATACTGGAATACCTTGAGGCAATGAACGTTGCCCCAACTCTGCCCGAAGCATGTAGAATTTGTTAATACGACCAGTTTTTTTGGTATTATTACTATATAATAAGAACATATTTCTGACTGTTGACTGATCAAGTAATGGTGTTTCTCATGGAGATTAGAGAAAGTTTTGCAACTGAAGCTAGATCCTTTCCTCCCATTAAAGCCCTAAAAACCTGCCTCTGTTTCTCATAAACATTTAGAAGTTTTCTTCCTTGGAAAAAAAAAAAAAAAAAGGCCCTCCATGGCCTTAAAATGCCTAGGATGTAACATTTCACTTTTGCCTCATTCAATATTTGCACATCTATGAATATGCAAATTAGCACCATCCTTCAGCTGCTAACCTGCACCTCCGACTCTGCTCATCCAACACACAAATCTTTGCTCGTTTCCGTTTTTGCTTACTACTGTATGATAAACAATGGCAAGAAGCGATATCGGAATAATTGAGTCATATGTGTTTGAACTGGAAACCAACTCAGATAACGGAAATACAATATCGCACACCTACAAGTTTTTGTAATATATCAGGATCATAATGTTGTAATTTTACCTATTGCTCTCTTCAACAGTAGAAACAAAGATGACGAGCCTTCAGCTTGACCACGTTATCACACCAGTAATGTGTTGCTAATGTTGGATAAACCTTGGGCCCTGTCACCAGTGCTTTAGCTGTTAGCGCCACTTGGCTTCTCCTCTGATGCCCCTCATTTATGCTGTGGCATAACAGGTGTGAGAGTTAGGCTTTGCTGAAATGATATGGAAACTCAGGTTGACAGGATTGGTTCAAAAATCTGAACGTGTGTTTTTCAGACCCTCACTGGTACGGCGCAGTTTTAGGGTGGAAACCACGGCAGTAAGTCCTCATTTCATATCGGTTCAGGAGATCCCTTGTCCCCGCTGCTATCAGACTGTATAACACCTCCACCCAAGGCAGTGGTTCATGACACGGACTAAATAAATCTTAATTGCATATATTAGTAGTTACTGGACAATTCCCCGGGAGGTTAATAAAGTATCTATCCATCTATAAACACCACATGGACATGTTAACAAGATTAAAAACTTTTCATTTTCTTTTCACAATCCAATATTTTGAACCTTTATAACAGTTTGAATATGGAGGATGCTATGTAATTTCCACAGGTCACAGTCACCATTAATCTGAAGTCAAGCCTCTGCCAACTCTGTATTTGTTAATACACTATATAAGACGTCTGGAAAGTAAAGTTTTATCATTGCTCCAGAAATACTACTTTATGCGTAAGCAGTCTTCATACAGCTTTGTAACCTGCATATATCACAAGGTTACAACCCAACTATAACTTCACATTGGGTCTATTCATCAGGTGCTGTGATGCATAGTGTGATTTAAAGTGTCAGCACAATGTGTACAGAACAGTAAATCAGATGGGCTTTGTGTGTCTGTGTGTGTGTTTGAAGAATATGTTTGTACTGTGCACAGACAGAGCCACTGCTGACATTAAGTTGAAAGAGACAATGCGATTACAATTGATTAACCCGAGCTTGTTTCCTTCTGTGGTGCATGTTAATGGTGTTTGGTTAGAAAGAGGCTGTACTTCATAAACCATTTCGAAGCAAACAAATCAATTGGTAACATGAATTAGATGATGTGCATGTTTCGAGTATAATAGAGTTTGGAACTAACATGACAACACACTATGGAGTTAGTTCTATTTTAATGAGCTTATCTGAAAGGATATGTTTCTTATTTTACATTCATATCAATAACCCCAGCACACAGCTCCAAGAAGAACTTTATACTTGCAAAAAGGTTTTGATTACCTTGTAAATAGATTAGTAACCAACAGAGATTGTCCTATTATAGATAATGAGTCATATTAATCATCAAAAGTACTGAACTTGTTGTACATTTGCTAAATCTTATCAACATATTTACTGTTAATAACACACTTCTCACATTACTGCCATCATTTTGCCTTGCTCTATAATCTATGTTTGTTTTTTATGTAACTGCATTATGGCCTTTTACTGAATTAGCAAGCTTTGTAATGGGGATGATGAAGTGCTCTGAAGCACGCAGCCCTAATTGTGTTTCTGGGCATTTTAACTGTACCGCGTTGATGGAAATTAGCGATTTATTCGAAGGTAAGCCTCAGCAGTCAAGATACTGAGATGCTGATCTGTCGGTACACAGTTCCCGACTGTCTCAAATACCAGTCCTCCAAGATACTGTAACTGCATAAAGCTGAAGTCCAACATTTCAAATTGGATGGATATAATATGAAATACCACAGAATCGCAAGGTGCAGCATTGATTTCTGTACAGACAGGATGATGTCTGGTTTATGCTTTTAGTTGAACTGTGCTGGGACACCCACAGTTTAATAATACAACCGATTACTATACTATCCCAATAGACAGTACATTGTGCACACAGAACAAACATTAAAACGTGTGTTAACATATGGTGACACACAGTGCGGGCAACAATACTCTCATATTGCAGGGTTGAGCAGCTTCATTTAACATTTACTCATGCACCATTGAGTGAAATTAGGCCACAGCAACGCAGTCAATTCACAGTGAGAGCTGCTTCCCAAGAAGTCAATAGAATGTATTGTATTACATGCTGGTGATGATGAGGGGAGAAGTCCAAAGGGATAATACAGACTGAAATGCTGCATACCTTAGAGGGTTGCACTGGAATCTACAGTATCATACGGGCAAGCAGAAAAATAACAGCCCCACTCTGTGGAGTGGAACCGGAGGATTCAGAGATCAAACAGATAAGCCACTTCAGACCTTTCCATTTCAGCGCATGATAGAGCTCACATCTCTAAATTCTCGCTTGGCACATCATCCCTTTCCTATTTGATCTCTGCTACTGATGCTTAGAGTACAAGGCTCGACTGTGTTAGAGGATTGTGATCCAAACTGAAGCTTAATTAAATTCTTAATTATTCAATTGACCCAGCAGCTGGTGATCAGTGGAAACGAAGCATGAAGAGGTTGTTTTTATTAAAATCCGTAATCTTAAATTATATAAGCACTGTCACCTCAAATGTGCATTAGTCGGCTTCTACGTGATGCTAATTAGAACAGGAACTAAGTACACATCTTAAAAATCACAGTTAGCGCTGACGTCTCACGGTGGATAAACTCCAGTGCTTATGTCACAAAATAAATACATGCACTAAAGACTGGTGATGAAATCACAGACAGGACTATTTCTGGCCGAGATCCAGGATAAACTGAGAAAAATGATGCCTTCAGTCTTAAGCGGGGATTCTCTCCCACACACTTCACCCTTTGTTCAGATCATTACTAACTGTTCAAGGCACCTGAGCAATGGCACCACTGAGTGTGGCACACAAGGAGGAAACACTTAAGTAGATTTTTACTTCTCTTCAAGGTCTTCATCGTGCATCATGCTTCCTCCCCGAGTCCCACTGTAGTGGCACGGCTTCTGTTTGTCAACACATATTCTGTAGCAGACTGGGAGCTGGGGAGGGGGAAAAACCTGATTAAAAAGAATCCCCAAGTTGCGCTTTCACGGTAAAGACGCCGTTTTGATTTTCGCTGTATCGTTTCACAGCAGAGCTAACGCGCTGAATGGCATGAGAGGCCAAGAGCATTCTTCTGCTGTCAAATGAAAACTTTTATCTCTTAATTCTTCCAGGACTTAAGCCCTTAGACTCTAAATGCATTAGTAACAGTAACTCCAGTCCCAGCTTAGTTTATTTTATAATTTCTCCTCAGTTCAATGGATTTACAGTATTCCCCTCTTTTGTACTGAGCTTTTGATATTAGAGAGTCATCCACCTACTCACTTTTGCAAACAAAGTGGAAATATTGCCCTTCCTTTTTTTTTTTTTTTTTTTTTGTAAACATGTTCACAAGCATAAAATGGATTTAGAGAGGACTGTGATTCTTGCAGTAATACTCAATGACACGAGGGTCTGGGAAGTGACAGTCTCTCAGGAGCCTGAGCGTTGATAAAGGCCAGATGTTTCCTTCAAACGCACATCAGCACAGCATGGGGAGGATCCCTATGGAATCATGCTGTTCATGATCCTGCCTGATTGGACACCAATCTGACACAGAAGTCCAATAAGTGGCACATTTTACTTGTATCGTAAAGCGTAATTACCTTCTCTCCAACCTGGTTGGGAGAGACAAACAGATTGCGGGGATTGTGTCCTCGCACACCCAGTGATAAGTTTACAAAGTGAACCTATGTCCTTTATTGGTATTCTGAACTTTAGCTTTGGCTCATCAAGGGATTGCCGCTCACTTTGATGTGTTTTCAGTGAAACACTTGTAATTATCTTGTTTGTGAAGCATCACAGGTTTTATCGTGAAAGAGCCATTTGATCATCCCAAATCTTTGATACAGTGGACCTTCATACCAGTTATAACATGTATCAATGACAGAAAAAAGGAGACATTTCCACAGCATTGATGCAAAGTTATCCAGTAAATTGCCTTTGGAAATGTATATCATTAAATTAATATTTAAAGTCATAAGCTTTCTTCCAACTCTTCTTTTAAAGAGCCTGTAGGGTATTTAAGCTTACTACAGCTATAAAAAGCCAAGTCTGTGAGCTGCTTTTATTGTTAAAGTGCCTGTATTTCAGCTACCGTTAATTGGAGGACACACAACTAGCATTTCACATAGGTCACCGGCCTGCGTGCCACTTTAACCTTGGGTGTCCAGTGATGTCTTCAGCCCCTTGCCGAGTGGGAACAGATGGAACCAAATCAAAACTGTTGGAAATGAAGGAAATACATTTGAGTCGTATGGGCTGACAGGGTTGGGCTTGAGCCAGACAAGCTACAATGTAGCGGGAGCTGTGTTCGACATATGTGTTGCTATTTCAGTGTGTTCCAGGATGCATTTGTCATGACCCACATGGCCCAATATTCTGACAGCAGGCTGGGATCTGAGAGACCTGGTGCCATTTGACAGGAGACCTGAGAGCGACGTAAGCGTCTCCCCCCCAGTGCCCTGGCTTCCTGACAAAGCAACGCTTTGAAAACCCCGAGAAATAACAAATTTATGAAGCCTGTCTGAGACAGAATATATTCTTCTGTTATTGCATTTGTGCTTGATTACCTTGCCATGCAAATGTTAGGCACCTTTAATCAAACAGTAGGTGATTGTAATCAAACAAATGCTATAGCCAATAATTGATGTTTACTCAACTGCCTCATATTAGTTGGAAATGTCTGAAATGTCAGGAGAATGTTATGTGTTTCTATGGATATTGATTTAATCATGCCAACTGCGCAAAGACAATATTTAAGACTTAGTTTGTAAAAATACAACAGTGAGATTCGATTTACACATGTCTGAATGAATGAGTTAACTAACTTCCCCAGTATTAGACCTGCAACAATTAGTTAATCTATTGAGTGGTTAAATACCAGAAAATTAACAGGCAATTATTTTGACAATCAATTTTGACAATCACATTTTTTTTTTGTTTGTTTGTTTGTTTGTTTTTTTTTAATTTCATGGTTTCAGCCTCTCAAATGTCAAGAACTAAGGGAAATTAAATTATTACTTTATTACTACTTTCCACTTTACAGATAACATTTCTGTGAAAATAATCATCAGATAATGGAAGGAACCATCAGATACCCAGGTTATTACTGGATGACGTGTTTGGTGCTGTATGTTTTTATCTGTGAATTTTTGTGAGAGGTTGCACTAAAAACCTAAGAAAAATTGTTACACCACTGGCACCAAATGCTGGCCATTTATGAAGCAATTTATTGCCTCATACATTACTTCCCATCAACGGGAGAAAAAGCTAAATTCTGGTTTGTTGTTAAATTCTTTGGGCAGAGAATGATCAGACTACAATCACTCCCAACAAAACAAATGTTCTGCCACATAGCATTTTTTAGTACAGTGAAAACTCTGAGTGCTTCCTACTCATCATGTGTTTCTCTGGAGGAAATTACGCTGATCATAATTTTGTCTAGTATCAAGAAGGCACAGGTTTTAGTCAGGTTTTAGTATGAGGAAATTGCCATAGATGTAAATATGGGCACAGCCCTCAGTGAGCATCATCGCTTGGGCTTGAACCTAAAGGACTCCTGATAATGAAGGACTACAGGCCTCAGCTTGACCCCTACAAGTGAAAGGCCCACTCCTACTCCTAAAGGCTTTTAGCTTGGTTAAGTGGGTTTGGCCGTGAGACAGATGGTTGTAGGTAAGTGGGGGATAGACAAAAAAAAAAGAAAAAAAAAAAGAGCTGTGAATTCAGTGACCTTGATGTCTCTCTCTCGCTCTCTCTCGAACGGATGATTTGAGAGGGATGATCTGAGATTTCCCTTACAGCCATACCTTGGTCTCAGAGTGACACATTTATTGCCTGCTATCTCAGAAAGGAGGAGAAATAAAATAGTTTGTGTCGATATGCACGCACAGACACACACACAATTTATGGCGGGATACTAAATTCCACATCATATCCTTTTTATCACTACTTGAAAACCTAATCTATTACATGCTAATGACAGATATGTTGATTATGGTGATTATTTTTGCAAATTCTTCAAAGGTTACATTGATGGTTGCACCAGTGATGTTGATGCTTCAAGTTAAACATGGGGTGGAATGCAGCTGGCATTAAATAATGACATGTCCTATAGGTGCAGGGATTATTAGACATGGGAGATCTGTGTGACTGGAGAAGAAGGTGACTGCAGGGACAGGATGGGGATTAGACAGGGCTTTCCTTCTCCTGTCTATACACTTGTATCTTTATGCACAGCTCTTTCCCTGTTCTTAGGGGACTGGACAAATAAATAAGTGCATTAGACCTTCATTAATTATCAATGGATTCCCATAGCAGGGCCCAGGTGAAAGCAGCATCTCATTAATAAAACAACTCATTAAATATGATCATACGTCTTTGGCTCTCAACATAAAGTGTGCATTAAAGTAATTCCCATGCGGTACTATATTCTAAATATAATCAACAGTTCATTCAGGAAGGAATCAGATCAGCGCTGATGTTAAAATATAAAGCCTTACTACAAGGAATGTCTATTTAAGTTAAAATTATGATTAGATTCTATTGTATAAGGATAGAGTTAAGGATGCAGCTTTGGCGTTGGATTGGTTTTATAGTCTATGCAATACGAGCGTGTGTATGTGTGTGTGGCCAGGCACATGTGCACACATACATTAGCTTGAGGGAGTTATGGTTCTACCCCGAAAAGAGGCAGCATAATAATGGCATGAGAGTAGTATTTATCACATGGAATAACTATTCCCCCCTGACACTAGAGCAGACCTTATCCCTCCTAGCCATCTGCACAAGAGGGAGCACCATGCACAGAGAGACCATAAAACCCAATGTTCATCTGAGCATGTAATATAATACCATTGTAAGGATAACCCATGTTGGCCAGCTCATGCAGAAGGCCGCTGCACATGCACGCGGACATTTACCACCGCTCTTCAAAAAGCAGCTCGGCAAATATTATACAGACTTCATCAAGCCAATATCCTTGACCACACCGAAAGGTGTAGACCCATGTTTCATATTAAAGGGGAAATCAATAGGTTCCTCCAAGAAGGCTACAGGCTCTAATGGTGCTGTTTTCATCTCAACTTTCTTATAGCAGGGTCTAACATTTTGTATCATGGTACTAAAATGCCTGTATGGTGTGGCCTGCATTTACAGACCACAAATTCTTTATACTAAAACATATTTACTTTGAGCACACTATCTGCCCACTTTACTCTCAAGGCGAAGTTACTTTCGTTACAGACCACCGCATTGATACTAAACACCCAGCACATTTTTTTTTTCTCCCCCAATTGATCATAGTAAAGTGGATTGAAAAGCTAAAGCTCATTCAGAAACAGCTTACCTGCTTGGCTGATCACCCTGGATGTTTCTGGAAGTGTTTTTTTTTTTTTTTTTTTTACTCACTGAAAGTGCTGTGATTTCCTTTACCTACCAGCAGCTCTCTTTCATGCAGAACCAATGTGTGCAGATTGCTGAGCTATCTTCTGTTTTCATAGTCAGGCCCTTAGCAAATGGTTGTCATGGAAATGCCTTTCCAGACTACGGACTGTACTGACTAACTGTATATTGACCTTCAAAATTGAAATGACAGTCACATGGTAGTTGAACAATAACAGCAAGCCCCTTCATTCACTATCTCTCCATCTCTTTCTCTCTCTCTCACACACACACAAACACACACACACACACACACACAGAGACACACACAATAGTGTAGTTCTTCACAATAGTACAGTAACTTCCTGGGAAATCCTCACAAATTGATCGCCGTGTGTGGGATCCTCACATACCAGGTTGTCATCTTGAAAATGGCTGTGAAGTATCAAAGAAATAAAGGATGACAAGGTTAACGGAGGTTTTTTCACACCACCGTGAAGTTGCAGCACATCATTTTTTGGACAGAGGAACCATAATGTCTGCCGTTGCAAAATCAAAGACAAAAGCACAAAACTGCCTGAGGGAGTTTTGTTATGAGCTCCCTGAGAAATTTATTTGATACTTTATGATGCTTTTTTATGGCATCCTCATTGGCGGATAACAGGTATAAATATGGCACATTTGCCACAACAGTGGTCATGTGAAGTAAAATACATAAATTAGGACGTGTGAATTATTACTGTACTTATTCAAAAGGCACAGAAACTTCAGATTCAGAACTACTTGATGATCAAACATAAATACTGCAATAATCCAACACTGGCCATTATCCTATTCACTGTATATCACAATTATATTGTCTATCACAACTGAATCTCTCCCCAGTACATTAACTGTTATACATTTGCTTTATTATTGTGCATCAGACTCATCATAAATAATGACTTTTGCATTTCATGCAGAATAAACAATGAATTTGGATAGATAAAAGAATGAGCCAGTGGCCATCAAAGGAGAGACACCAACAGGGCAAAAGAAACTGAAAAGTCACTCAACAACAACACACATGGACTCACTACATTGTTTGATTGGCCACTGATCTGGGCAGAGTGCGAGAAATCACTGCTTATCACCAAAGAAGAAAGAAGTATTGGGGATGACAACTTCCAGAGGACTTTCTGAAGCTAATGGGGCAATTTATTGGCAACTTGAGGTTCAACAGTCCTTACATGAACTTTTGGTGAGAGCACAGAACTGCTAAGTGGATCTTGCATATAGTAAAGTTAAATATGGAAAGTATACAACTAAATCCTGATGCCCATTACCAAGCATCAGTACGTAGAGCAATAATAATTTTGCAGGCCAATAGTCTCTATCCAGTGTCTGGGAAAAACCGAGCAGCAAACTATTAGGGGACCATTTGCATTCAGGAATGAGGAGCTATAGGTGCAGCCATCTCTGCCTGCTCTCTTAATTTGTCTCACTGTCATTTCGTCTCTCAATTACCAAGATGCCACAGACATTACAGGCAGGCCACGGACCCTGCTGGGAGTGCAAACAGTGATGGGTATCAGTATTGACATTGGTCTAAAAGGATCAGTTAGCCTTCTCTTTACCCTGCAGGCCTCAAAATTCCCCATTCATACAGAAACAGCCTGCAAATGGGCTTCTCCCCTGGTGCTCTTACTCTCTGGTGATCTCTAAGGAAATACAAGGAGTACTACTGCCTAATGCCCCATAAAATTCTGACATCACCTTTCCACAGAAGAGGAGGACACACTCGATTTGATGGGCTAATTGTGTGTGGCATAATTAATCAATGTCTCCTGAACGACAAATTCCCACATGCGAGCTCCCAATGTCGCGTGAATGCCGTCTAAAGCATAGGGGGTAATTGAATTTACATTTATTTATTCTCTTTCATCAAAGTGATTTAGTCATTACTGGTTGATATGAGTCACCTTTCCTCACGAGAAGATGGACGCCACGACAGCTGTGCAAGACGGAGTAAGATTCAAAATATAAAAAAATATTGAGACACAATGGCAAATATCACCAAGCTTAATTAACACATGCAATCAACATGTGATGACGTTCTCTATAAGTAAAATCTAATAGCCTCAGGGGACACAAAAGGGGCAAAAGGAGGGCCCAACAGCTCAAACAAAAATGAGGTGTTTTTCTTGTCTGCATTCTTGATAAGCTGCATTGCTAAAGAAATAAATGGTGCCAATATACCACTGTGGTCTTGTGAAATCACACACCGTGAAGTGTTGATGCAAACACAGCACCAATGAACAGCAAAAATGTCACAACCTGCCTACTGAAATGTTAGAAATAGGTTGTTCAAACTCTCTGGAAGAATGAAAGCCACTCAGGTATTAAATCATCTTGCCTTACCCTCAAGGAATTTTGATCGATCAAAACAATAACTACCCCTAAATATAGTTACAAGCACAGAATATGATCATGAAAAGTAATAGAGTTTATCTAATACAATTATTACGTATTCATATAAGATACATGACGTGAAAATGACAAATAAGCCTGTGGTAAATGTTTAGGTTCAGCTATCATCACGTTAAAGAAGTCCACCAATTGAATCCTGCAGTGGATTGGATTTCCATTGCTCAGCAAACGGATCAATTCTAAATGTCTCTTCACTTAGTCGTCTCCTCCATTATGGAAAAAACAAGCAATCACTGTCTATAGTTCGTACTGTGTACCACGACCAGCAGCCTATAGCCAATATCTTGAGAAAGCTGCAAAACAACATTTGAATAAATCTCACCAACAGAAGACGGGTCGATGGTTGTCGTGGGTGTAGTGAGACTATATTGTTGATGTTCGACTCCACGGTGGTAGACGACAAATTACTGTATACTGGTTCGGCTGATGAGTCGCCTTTTGTGTCATTAAAATTTCATTGATTGGCAGAAATGGCTGCAAGTCACCTAAATGAAGAGTGACAGAAGGGATGCAACGCGGCAAAGGAAGATTAATTCCACGCTGCCTCTTCAAGGTCCTCACGGAACCTCAAATTATTTAGAAGTCACATTTTGCGGCGAACTGTGGAGACGAATTAAGAAGTCAAATAAATCGCACCCAAAGTATTTATATGTATAATGTAATTTACATTGACATGACAGAACTGTAAATATTGTTCTGACCCTAAGATGGTTGTGAGAGGAAAAAAAAAAAAAAACGGCAAGGGTACAGGTACAGAGAGAGCTTTAAATGTTTTTGCCACTTTGACATGACAAGAAAACTGAGATTATAGCTGCAGGGACCATAGGGCTCCAGTCCAGCAATTTAGTCATGGGGGAGGAAAAGGTGATTTAAAAGTTGTAACATTTATGCCGAAAGCGCAATTCAGTATTGGAAGAGGCGGTACCATTCTGCAAGGTTCGGAGTATTTTTATTCATGGAAAGGCACAAGACATGATTACTAAAAGATAAATGAGCAGGGTTCATGCACCAAAGGTAATGTGAAGTAATTAACTGCACAAAAGGGATTACAGTGGATGGACTGCAGTCATAGATTAAATGTGCAGATATATGAGGAGTTGTTTCCTAAGACATCTGAAACTGGCTTGAAACAGCGCTACGGTATAAAACATTTAATTCATCAGTTCAAATGCGCTGTATGTACAAACTCAACATTTTAAATCCTACATTATTCACAAATGTTTATTAACTTGCAGGTGTCTTTGCTGCTGCATTACTGGGTTTATTTGCACATTATGGCCGTCGGCAGTCGATCAGGGGAATAGCGTCAAACCAGCAGCAGGGAGCGTGCTGTTAAACATGGAAATGTGCGTCCTTGTGCACTTGCACAATATAAACAACACAATGTAACCGCTGATTTGAATTACTAAAGGTCAAGAGGGCACCTTTAAGTGGTTGATGGGTTGGTTGGTTCAGTGCGCTCAATAGGTAAAGAAATCAGACGCATTTGGTAGATAGTCCAAAGTGATTTGCACAACCTTGTGTGTTTTGGTGGAGCACTGCACAAAAGAGCAGAAAAGAAAAAAAAAAAGTACATAATGGATCATTCACAAAGGATAGGGGGTAGGGGGACATAGACGCTACTTTATGATACTATATAATTCAATATGACACCATGCTCCAAGATACAACACAATAATATACCCCAGCATGGTATGAAATGATGTGTGCACTATCTAATGTTGAAGTGTAAGCTTCCATATTGGGTAACTGGGCTCTTACAGCAGCAAACTGAACATTACAGGATAATTAAAGAGGCAAAACATGAAAACTCGGATGTTGATTCATTGACGTTGAGCTACACAATAATTGTACTGCAAAATGATTGTGGTAGAGAAAGTATAGCATGAAGCATACGTAAGCTGACTGTATAGTCAGTGTCATGTGAGTAGGGTGTTGTCAATCATGTGTTTTCATGATTCAATTCCATATTGATTCAGTTAGAGATGTTTCAGTTACAATACATGGATATGAAAGAGAACTAATGCTGTAAGTTCTTCCTCTAACCTGGTGCATTATGAAAAATATTAATCTTTACATTACAAATGAACCTCAAAGCAGTTACATTAATGCACTTTCCATTTAATATGACCAACGTGTTACGAATGCCATAATGTGCATTGCTAATGTACATAATGTGTACAAGTGACTAAACTTCTGTTTGCTTCTTCATAGTTTTTAAATCTGAAATGTTTTGAAAGTTATATAACCGCTGTTCTGACAGTGGCAAGTTCACACACAGTTCATCATGTTGTTGATCGTGGAAGAAGTAGGTTGTAGTTAACGTGGCGTTAGACAGCAGGTGAATGAACACAAGTGGTTTGTGTGTTGATTGAGTTCATTTACGTACTCATGGCGAGCAAATGAAGCCACATTGGACACATCCACTCGGAGGAGAAGCTGCAGTCCTGGCAGAGTTCAAGCTAAGCTAACAGGCTAAACTATCAAAGGGTGGCTAAGATAGCTTTCATCTCCAGCAGCTCTGTGGAAGCAGAACAAGCTGTCCAAGTATAACAGAGCGACTTCGTCATGTTTCTGTGCAAATGTTCAAATAAAGACACATCAGGCCACCAGGGGCTATCAATCAATACACGTTAATCAATACAAGTGACATAACATTTTTTTCTGGTGGGTTCACAGCACAACACCCACACTCTCTTGACCAGGTCTCTTTGTGCTGGAAGGGTGGTCACACCAGACCAACAATGTGACAGTGTCACGTCCACCGGAGATTGAAAAAGACATATATTAGGTGTGTGTGTGTGTGTGTGTGTGTGTATATATATATATATATTGGGATTTTAAAGCCAAACAATGCTTCTATTTCCCATCTTATGATATTCATACGCTGATAGCTACAGGCAGTGCCTTGCATTTATATTTGTCATTGTGCTAACTCTGTACTGGTGGCTGGCAGTCTGTGATCTAAGAAGCAACAATCTAGCAGTGTTTCTGTGTAACGATTACTGACCAGCGAGAGAGAAATGAAGATGCTGTTTGACATTCTCTCAAAGTAAATGAAATGCAGCACCGTGTGTAGCTGGGTGTCTGACTTTGGGAGGACGGATCTCTTTGATGGCTGCAAAGATCAAAGGCAGGAGATTTGCTACTATCTGCAGTAATTTCAGAGCCACACACACACACACACATACACACACACACACACTGCTATATACACTCACCCTCCATTAATCCATTTTTCTTAAACCAAAACAGTTCATGTTATAAAAATCACATCAGCAACTCCACATCAATGACTCGCTGGCTCCCGTTTCACATTGATGAAAGTATGAAAAACAAAGTCGTCAGTTTTACGTTACATTTAATATTACATGGTAAAACCGGTTTTCGGATTAATTCTCTTCCTCTTCATTGTAATTCAGAGTCTGGCACTGGCCAGTTTCCAATGACTTAACTGAAGTCAAAGGGACAACAGACATCTTTTCATCACAGTGTGAGCTCCTCTGAAAGAACTGGCAATAGTCGAGGTAGGCACGGAATAGCCAGATGTCATTGCACTATCATGCACTGCTATAAAACATTTATGAGCCATTAGACTGCCATGCCAGAGGATGCTGCTACTGGTTATGAGGTCTGAGAGCTATGGAGAGGGGGGAAGGGCACGCACCAGGCGAATTTAGCCAGTCAGTCACACAAGCCGAACCCTTTTCTTCATCAGTGTATCGGCAAACATTTGCACACGTAAGCCTACATATGAATTAACCACTGAACCCATCTGACAAAAAACAGAAAAATCATATTCTGACATTAAGTCACTCAACGCTGAGATGAAACATTTCCTCTCATCTGCTAGACCGTTCCGTGAGGGGATATCGCGCAGCCCTCTTCACTGCATCATGTCAGCTGAGAGGCCAGCATAGATATGGAAGCTAAAGCCCTTTTTCTAAGGGATTTCTCTGTAAGAAGGTGATTTTGTTCTCTTGGTGTCTGTTATATTACTTTGAGCATTTCTGCAGCTAAGACGAGATCTCATTTCAGCATCGTGCCTGAGAGAAGAGGCTTAGGGGAGATGACAGGCCTCTGTCAGAGCCTCCGTGCCAGGAAAATTAGGGTTACACAATTACACACAGTTCCACAAGCGTCACCAAAAAGCCTTCTTCGTAATTGGATCCATTTTAGGGGGTTTAAAGCCAGCTTCTTTGAGATATACAGTTGGAGGAACCCTAGGAACAGAATTCGCCCTCCTCTCTCTGTCTACATCTCTTTTGCATTTAGACTAGCCTGAGGAAAAACAAAACCGCAGTTAGTCCCGTCACATCCAGTTGAACTGAGCAAATGCAACGTGTCACTCTGAATCTAAATAATTATATCAGCTTCTATTTTTATTTTTGTTTATTTTTAATAGAAAGGAAAGACACCTTTGTTGTTAACAGACGCGGTGAATGTTGAGTGATAACACAATACTGTTAACTTTTGAGCATTGTCCGCTCCGTGTTTCATGAAGAAAGCGTCGATGGGCCGAGGTTGATTACAATGTTAATGGTATTGTTAGCCTGATACGAGGCAAGCGTAAGTCAAGCCTGTACACCCTACTGCTTTCAATTTGTAGGAAAGACATTACTGACAGACATGACTAACTAATGAAAAAGTAATACTGAGGAATCCTATATTTAAATTAATTTATATTCTCATTATATTAAATTCCTTTTCTGATCATATTCATGGGTAGCATTTTCATTTAATTTAATGTATTTATATTCTGTGCTTAACTTTCTATGCAATAAGATACTGAAAAAATGCATTTAGGTGCTCCAAGACACTGTAATTTCATCTCATTAGATTGAATGATGTTGATTCAAATTAAAATCATTAAACTGCTGAACCATCGGCAGTGTTTTGTTGTGAGGCAAAGACGGGATATTCAGTGCATTCATCTAGCTTAGTGATGATATGTTGTTTTTCCCTAAAAATGGCTCTTTGTAGCAGAATGTAAATGCAGGTGCAGTTAGTTACGACAAATTACGTTGATATAAATGAATACCATTCATAATGGATGCATTTCATTGCAGTGATATGGCAATTATTATAACTAATAATAATAAAATACCACAAAGATGATGTCAACCTGCAGACTTTACTGATCTTGGCTGTTGTACAGCAAGTTAAAACAACTGAGGTCCCTGCAGGTTTAAGTATACAGCAAAAAATCAAAGATTTCAAAACCTAATTCTTCATTTTGTCCATGCGTTTTTCTTGTATAGGCAAAATATTTGCAGGCGCATTACACTGATGAATGGCAGCTGGTAGGGTAACTTTACCATGCTCCTATAGACCACTTTGTCTGAAGCTTATTGTGAAAACCCACATTTATGCAGGAACAATGGAACTGGGGTTTCCATATTCAACCTTTACTGCAGGTGATTCAGCCTTACATATCAGCCTGGTCCATTAATACCTTGATGTTTTATATGTAAACATAAATATATAAATCTGTTAAAAACCACACAGACACAAATCAAACTCTACTAACTCCTCAGCCTCATATATACAATAACTGTAGACTTCACAACAGAATAATAGAAAAAGTAAGAGAATAAGCTACATTGTGCTATTAAATAATCTTTACAAGAATGTAAAAAATATGTGCTAATTTTACCAAAAGAAGGCTATGTACCTAATTGGTTCTTGTAACAATCCTCACACACGCACTGAGTCACAAATTATTTTTGTAGCCTTTAACTCCTGTAGGAGTGAAAGTAGAAGATGTTGGAGAGAGTTTTTCAAATGAGTCAGAGGTTTTATGAAAAGGTTGAAAGAAATGAGCGCATAGTACATTTCATTCTGCTACAAACTACAATCTATCTACACCCAAGTATGTAACATGTACTCATCAGTGTTCAAAAGAACAATTTAGTGGTTGAAGAAGCAGAAATTTCTACCCGTTTGAAAAATGTGTTTTGATATACTGTAGACCAACCTACACACTGCAGCTCACATACTAATTAGATCCTTCAATCTTTAATGTCAATTGAAGGAAATACATTCATGACGAAGTCGGCTATCACTTCTCTCCTCTCACAAACCGCCAACTGCATGTCACCTCGTATTCCCCTGGGTGTTTATTACAGCACCTGGGGCTCAAACTGTCTAGGGGAGACTATAAAGGTGATTGCAGTGTTTATGTGAAATGATTTTCAATCAGGCAAACGCAGTAGAGTGACTTTCCTCTTGAGCACAATTCAGCCCTTCACATGCTGAGTGATAATTGCGGCTCGTTGAAAAGGCTGTTTTCATTGGCTGTCAAGGTGTATCTCCCATGTCTGCCATGTTTGTTGTTTTGGATCTGCGTCTTACCTGTGCATGACTCAAGGAAGTAGTATAACACAATAAGATAAACTTACTGGAGCACAATGTCATTCCCCTCAGGCAAGGTTAAATTAAACTTTATCAAAAGCCCGCCTGTAAACTGTAGTGTTGTTCTTGGCAAGGTTACATAATCTGTATATCGGTGAAGAGAAGACATTCGGATCCTTCTGTGGTTTTGTCAATGTTGAGTTTTAATGCGAAAAACTGGGAGGCAGGGAGTAAGTTGTCATACACAACCACACAGGGCCATCTACTGTACGCCAACTCATACCCCCAAACCCATACAACCCATCTCTCTCTTTTATTTTCATCAAAACATTGCAGATGAGGTCTTGAGCTCAATTAATCTTTTTGCAGCCCCTCCTGCTCTGCACCCCGATTAATCACCAGGTCCACTATGCTGCAAGGGCAGGCCTCATAGGCACCTTTCTTTCTGGGAGTCAATGTGTTGTCACTGGTGTGTGCACCATACACTGTGTATACACACCTACAACAAAATGCTGTCGCCTATGTGCACATCTAGGATTACCTCGGTATAGGAGTTGGGCTCATTTAAGGGTTTTCCTTCTTTTCTTTGGACAGCCTAAAGGATACACAAGTTACCACACAGAGGGCATAAAATAATAATAAGAATATTTGTCAATTATTTATATCCAAACTATTGTTATATCAGGAAATTTTTTTTTTTTTCACCGGAAATCCACCATGTGGGTTTCCAAATCCTTTCCCTAAAAGTCAAGCAAGTCTTTTTAAAATATTTAAAGCCCCTTTACAAGGTTTCCATTTCAAAAACAAATCTACCCAGACAGTTGGAGACAGGGTTTAAATGTTAGCATGTTACAAAGTTATTTCAGATGATAAAAACTTACGTGTCAAATATTAGAGCAATTGTTTCATAAATGATTGCACATTTTAAGGAATAAATCTACCACAGCTGTCACTGTAAATGGCATGCGTGCCATGCTACAAAAGCTTGAATGACACAGCAACGGTAACTAAGGGTCAATTTAGCAAGACTATTCAAATCTCCAACAGTTTCTTTCAGGCAAAATATATGCCTTCAATTTCCTTTGAAACTTTGGACTCTTCAGACATTGCATTACATATAACTTATAGTCAGACGTAGTTATATAATTGGTAAGAGACTTATGAACAGCAAATTAAACTAGAATTACCAGTTTGCAGATGTATTCCTGCAGCAACCAGTCAACCCTGACTCATATAACATATAGAGTATATATAACTCATACATATATGAATTTAAGTCTTTGAAGGAATTTAATTAAAAGGTGTTAAGAGGATTTTGGCATAATTATTGAATGTCTTCTTGACTCATGGCCATGAATGTGTTTTGTTACCTCGACTATTACTTCTGTACCACATTTCAAGAAATTCCCTTTCAAGCGTTCATAATCCCGAACTTGACTTTGGACCACCACAGTTTACCAGGATGAACCTGGTAGACTGTGGTGGTCTAATTGCCAAAATTAACGCTTTTGGCAAATCTGAAGAAATTCCCTCAAGCTGTACCTGAGATATCACATACACGGGCCTGGGACTGACGGACTGATGGATGGACAGGCGTACGGATGGGTGCATGGACAGACGGATGGACAGAGAGACCGACAACGCAAAACATAATACCTGCAGCTATGGCTGTCACCGGTGTGGAAGGCAGACCCTGATTTTGCCCTAATTGACCAATATTTATGTATTATTCCCTACCTTCCTTTGCTCTCCTGCTCTGTTTTTGTTTTTTTTTTTAACTGAGGTAGATAGTACAACAGCTTAAGAGGCAGGGGCAGCTCGCTTAATTATAATAAATTTGTGGCTCTTATCTGTCCTTAGTCAACCTTGGGAATTTTTACTACACTACTTTTACTGCTCACTCCTCTAAGGCACAGAAAACACCCATCTTTGTGTCAAATATCTGCTTAAAACACAAGACAAAGCCCTATCTACAGGCAGCTGTGGGCGTGCTAAGAGAGCAAATGATTCAGCTCCTCAGTACAGAGCAGTTTGGCCTGTGATGCATTGGATTTCTCAACATTTAGGAGACAGTAGACTTTTGCAAACGTGCATGTTTAAATTATCTCTCGATAATACGGATGACATCTGGAATATTAACACACTGAGCGCTCACTACAGCTGGATTCCTGTGATCCAAACTGCTATAAATCAATACAATTGTTTTACTTCTGAGGTTATGAGACAACACCTGAATATCTCACTTATTATGACTACTAAAACAAACACACAAACGGTGCTGTTCTCTTGCAAATGCTGTTGAAGAAACAATCAAATGACAACCTCCCTGCAGCGAGAAAGTGGAAGGCAGTGGTGCTGGAACACCAGACCAGCAGCACACTGCAAAAACACTGCAAAAACACCGCAAGAACGCCGCTGAGAATTCACAAGTTGGCTGTGTTCCTATCAGACAATCTGCTGCTGGTGCAGTAACAGTCAAAACAACTCGTGGCCTTTTTAAGCATCTTCTAATGTATGTCGGACACATTATAGCACTACAGCTGTATAACAGGAGAATGAGAATTTACCCACATTGAACATTGAGCATGAAGGATAACAAATTTTCGTCACTGAATCAAAGAAAACAAACATAGCTAACATGTATTGCCTGTGTAGTCAAATCTTTTTATACATTGTTCTTCTGTACCACAGACTTACAAAAAGTACTGAAAACTCATAAAGGAGTCACAATGTTGTTCCCTTTGAGTCAGTCTTGAAAACCCCAAACCAATGCTGTAAATACTCACTAGAACGCAACATGTATTGATTTACTTCAGAAAATGTTAGTTAAAAACTGCAATACCCAGCTGTATCAGGGCATAACTAAAAAAAAATGAGCTGCACATCTGTGAACCATTTTTAAGTGCCTTGCACACCTACGCAGGTGTTTTCATTTATTTGTGCGTATTAGATCTCTGCTTAGGTGGAGATTGGGTAGAGCATTGTTGGAAAATTACAAGAGGTCAATGAACACAATGAACCAAAACCAATGATAAAGAGGTAACATCCCTACAGGTGCAGTTATGCTCAGTTGGGGCAACTAGTCAAAATAAGGCCTTTAAAAGACTGATGGCCACAAAATGCGAGATAAGATAAATATTGAGAGATGGACTAAGAAATTGTTGGTTTTGATGTTTTCATGGGATTTGCTGACAATATCAAAAATTCTGAATAATGCCTGCCTAATCCTTGAAAAAGTAATTAATCTCTTGTAGACCCTGTGTTTGAAGAATTATATTAATCCACCCACATTAATCCGTTAAAATTCAGTACCATATCAAGTACAATGTCTTAAGATTAACTTCCTTGATCACCCATCTCTTTAAAACTTGAGTAAAATCCGCCTGTGACAAATTCAATAAGCATTTCTCACTGGTGACAGTTTGACATGTTATAGCAGGACAAAAAAAAAATGGTCACTATAACATGACATTCTAGCTCCATCCCAGGTGTGCCAGCAAGCCTGTGACACAGCATGAAGAGACCTGGCACCATAGTGCCTCAATGGAACGCAGTCAAAGTAGTTACTGAGAAAGGTCTAAGACAGTCTCAGCTCAGCACACGTCATATGAGACTAAAACAAGCCATTAAGCTCCCTTGAACTCCAAGATCATTCGAGCGTGACGAGAAGTTTGCTTTTGGATCACGCAAGGAAAAATAATCTCAATGAATAGAGTTTCTTCATGAGAAGTGTTGCACGTCCAGCTGTCAATACGCTTTAAAACACGTCTCTGATTTGTGTGCACTCAGAGTTCATGCTCTCTCTTGCCTCCAGAGCAGCATCAGAAAGGCAGCAAATGGTTGCTGCCTGTGAATCTGTTGTTGGTGCACACATGGGATCCGCCGGCTTCTTTGCAATGCAATGTGTTTGACAGCTGGTTGACAACAACTGGTAATGCATTATGCAAGTGATATAATCTTTGTCTTTGATTACACACCATCTACGGCTGATCAAAGGCTCATTCAGAAATTCAAAGCAAATGGATTTGACAAAGTAATTCATTTTAACCCTTTATTAGGCGACTGTATCTTATCTGGTCACTGATAGGATGCTAGGTTTCATGTGTGAAATAGTAGAGAATGCACAGCCAGCCAGTCTCAATATGAAGACGCTAACACTGATATGTAGCTACTGTAAACCCCTTAGCTGGGCTGACCTTTACCTGGCACAGTGATACTTGATAAGGCCATTGAGTGTAGTAACACTCAGTTATTATAGATTTACTGTGAGTACCGAGAGAATCAATAAAGTGAGGTAGCCTATGTCTGATCCTGACACATAGATTACATCAGTGCAATGAAGATTGTTGCCATAGACATGTTGCATTCTTTTAACCTTGGCTATATTCACTTTGGTTGTTTACATCAAAATTGACTGTGGTGTTGCAAATTGCAGTTCTGTTTCCATTTGAAAACTGATTCCAGACTTGGGTGCTGCTTGGCATTGAAATGCAGAGCACTCCAGTCTATGATTGTAGACAATGATTCTATTCAGTGTTTTAATGTTGAATACACGACGTCCTCCACTGGTTCAAGCCCTGATAGCTGGAACCCATTTTCTTTATGCTCACATTCATTCCTCCTCTAATAAAGTTTCTTGACTCCATAGAGAAGGTAATTAACAGAAAAGCACTGGTGTGCACATTTGCAGTGCCCCAAAATCATCATTTGCACATCAAATGGCCCTCGCCTTCATCCCTGTGAATTTGCATATAATACCACAAAAGGTGCATCAATGTCAAATAGAAGTCTTCATTCCAATGCAGCATCTACTGTAGGTCTCCTCTGCTGGGATGCTGAGGTAGGTGCACCTGAGATACACAAAGCACTAGGTATGATGAGGGAATAAGGGGTCAGGTGTTGAATAAAACAGATGGTGAAATCGTCAGGGAAGGTGTGTTATACTTAGATATTGCAATTACAATGAATTATCAGAGAGATAAAGGCTGCTTTCACTTTTTCTTTTTTCTTTTTAAATCACTGTGGCCCAGGCTCTGTCTCAGAGTGTGCTCAGGATTTGAGCAAAGTCCATTTGCATGATTTCACAGAAATCAATACATTCAGATAATACGATACATCACGATCAAAAACAAAACAAAACAAAAAAAAAAAGCCACATTTTACCATTTTGTTGCCTTGAAATGCAGAAAAAGCATTGTCTAGTACAATGAACAGCAGGATAAATTTGTCTAACATAATGCTTTACAGTATTCATTTCTCTCCAAACTTTGCTGCCAGTATGAAATCATCTTCAGTGAGGACAGTGAATATCAGCTATTCAGAACTACTGTCATATAAATAACTTAAGTTATAAAAACTCAAAATGTTGCCTATTTACTTTCTTAAAAAAAAAATAAAAAAATACACACAATTTCTCAAAAACATTTATTTTCTCAGCATTTATTAGCATGATCGTCGTGGCAACAGTGGAAGCATAATAATAGAAGTACATCTGTTTTGTTCATTCTTACACGTGATGCTCACAAAGGGTAAATTCAGTACACGCGTACCCACAGTAAATACAACACAGACTGTGGATCATCTGTGCTTCGCTTACATTATTCAGCATATTGTTGATAAGCTCGTTACAGGATTCATCTATTAACAGATGTATTTATCACAAAAGTCTGAGGGGAAAAGGTTTGATAATGTAACCACTGACAGCAGTTGCACTTCAACTATCCAGCTAGCATTACACACTAGTTGAGATACATGCATTATTTATGCATTTTCTCTCCTCAGAAGGACACATTAAATATTTGTTAACTTATAAAAGCATCATGCAACACTCTGCACCTCAGGACTATTAATTTTCCACACACGCTTCATTGTAAAGCTCCATCTGCTACACCACTGGTCCTATTAAAGCAAAGAAGGAGGGCTTGAATATTGGAGAGGAACAGTTAAACTTCAAAGATGGAGAACACAAGGGAGAGAGACTCTATATCCACAAATAAATAAGGAAACATTGTGCAGTCGCTCTCAAACCACTATTGCTACATGAGAGCTCCCAGTGATGTTGTATATTGGCAAGAAGTGCACAACAAAAAAAGAGGCGTTGTGACTTTGGTAAGTGATTTTTTTATATATATATATATATTTTCAGTCAGTAAGTTCATCTGTGTCTTGGAGACAAAACAAATAAATGAAAAAAAGCTTTTGTTTTTTCTTAATGTGAAGGAACATTGAAGCCACATGTACCCCCCCAACCCCCCCACCCCCTTTCCTCATTCCACCATCTTTGGGATAGCTTTTATTAATTTTAAGATTAAAAGCAGGGTGTACATTGCATTATTTATCATTATATTTATTTTTTGAATCGTCCCAATAAATTATCTTTAATCACTAAATACCCCATGTATGTATCCCCAATTTCACTCCATGTATGCAAATAGGCTAATTACATTGAATTATAAATAGAATTTGGTTCTTTTCTGCTGTGATTAATTAGGTTCTATGTTACTGCATAGAAACAATATTGTATTACTGATTCAAACATGTTTAGACTGCCAAACAAATGAACATGAAGGAAACCACAGTACAGATTACTGTTAAATTCTATAGTTTTTTGTTAGATTTATTGTTTGTTTGCGTTTTTTTTCCGCAGGTAAAATTAGTCAAAAATGAGGCCAGAACACAAAGCTTTTTCTATTAATTCCTTTTCCGTGTGGCCAAGCCTCATCAACCGCCTCCCCAAAACATGCCAGCAATCATTTATTTCAAAACTCAACCCAGACAGTGATTTGATGTTTCTGGGTACCACGCACACTATTTTAGATTGCAAATTGTGATTGAGTGACTCCATTGTCAGATATGCGACAAACGCCTCTGGTCGAAATTGTTGGTCTTTAAGATAAGTGGGAAATGAAACGGATTTTTATAATTGAGAGCATCTTAGTGATGTAC
This sequence comes from Rachycentron canadum, assembly GCA_038496675.1. NCBI lineage: Eukaryota > Metazoa > Chordata > Actinopteri > Carangiformes > Rachycentridae > Rachycentron > Rachycentron canadum. Next base: position 4,246,671 of record CM076648.1, on the reverse strand, counting down.
AAAAAAAAGAATTCTTATCAGGAGGAGAAAATATCACATACTATAAGAGACCATACAATGCCTTGAGTTAGAAGGCAGGTTGTACTAATTTCTAATGGTAGTGCTAATTACACTTTACAAAAGACCAGCTATCAAGGATGGTTGCAGAAGAAGTTTTTGTAATATTGACATCCTAAAATACAATACATATTGAATACAGAGTAATATGCAAACGTGTTAATTAATAAGAGGGCTAGTTTGATAGGCCTGCTAATTCACAGCTACAATGGAAGGATTAATGCAGTGCCAACATTTCGGGATTATCAATATTTGAAGTTCAGTGCAATTTTCTACCTTTCATTTATGTGATTACCCCTTGTCAGTGGTTGCTCAATAGTTGTCAGTCAGGGTCACTGACACCATCACAAAACTGTTTAAAATCCAAAACTCGAAGCTGTCTGAATAAAAACTCCTGCGTTTCAGTGCCAGGATGCAGCAGCACAGATCTCTAACACAGACTGTCAGTAGCCACTCGTGTTGAGCTCCAGACAGATACAAACACAGAGAACTGAGGAAGGTGCTGTCTCACCTGTCTTTTGCCATTTCAGCACATTTCACATTTCAATTCAAGATTGTGTGCTGTGTGTCAGGGATTAAGTTCTAAAAAAAGAAAAATAACAAATATACTATTCTATTTTTTATTTATTAAAAAAAAAAAAAAAAAAATAGCAAGTAATTTTGTGCACTAGTTTGATCAAATCTGAGCATGAAGGTCATTCAGTCACATTTGCCCATGATTCTTGACACCAAAACAGAATCTGCATAAATATTTTTAAAGCTCAAATATTTAGAGGATGTGAATATAATATGCAGTCTTTTTTTCTGGTCAACACCCTGAAGAACTCACAGGGATAAATCTAGAGGCTCTTGCAGCCTCCTTGCACAGGAAAGCGTCATAATTTAACAATGAGCCTGCAAAACAAAACGACTTTTCTCAGAGTGAAAGCAAGTAAATTGGTGATTACATACTGATTTGCTGAGTGTAATTGTTCTGAGGGAAACATAGTATCAGTTAATTTTTGAATACATTGCATAATCAAAACTGCCATTGCCTCCTTATGCAAACCCACTGCAAATTCTCTTAAATGTCAACAGGATGTGCTTTATAGGCAACAATGATAAGCATGTCCCTAAAGTAAAAAAAAATGCTCTTCCTGTCTTGAGTTTCACCTCAGGATACAATCAAGGCCACTGTTTTTTAAATCCTCTCTGTACCCTTGTGATTACATTTCAAACCTTTAAAATGCCTTGTTTTTAGTAGATGAGCCACTGCATTGTGAAGTAATTTAACACTCCAGCTGGTTGTCTCTTGGCATAATTAACATATCCAGTGTGTCTCTAATTAAGCAATCTGGATATGCCTATTAGTAACATGTAAAAAAAAAAAAAAAAAAAAACATAAACACTGTAAGATCATAATCACCCACTTTTTATCAAATTTGATGGAGTATCAATCTCCATCTCCCTATTAGTTGAAAATATCTTTCCAAGATAAAATGCAATATAGTCGATGCCGACAAGACATGATTATCCTCGTGATTGAGCATATCTGAAATACAGATCAAGACGGGGATGACTTCAAAACTGTCAGATGATTATCCTGGATATTGTCGAGACGGAGATGAGGCGCACAGGTTTTCAACAAGCTATTAATGTGATGTCTGGCCCATCACCGTTCCATGAAAAGTCCACGGCAGAGAAAGAATAAAGGCCACTAAACAAACAGGCAGAGTTTAGAGGGGCTGGCTGAGGCTGCCCAGAGGCTCATTAAAGCAGCCTGACTCTCTTCTCTTGAAAGCAGTTCCACTGGAAGAGTCGCCCATAGAAACTCCAAAACTGACAGAATATTTCATTAGAAGCCTTGAATATTTCATTTGAATGCACATCTTGGGATGCATTTCCTCTTTCCTCTCATACACTGGGAAGTAGGTGCTGCAACAATTAAACAACTTCATCTGCATATGAAGAGAAGTCTGTAAATTCTCCACTCATTGAAAGCAAACCTGGGTTTGAACAGGGTTCATTCAAGGGGTTTTAGGGACGGTCTTTCAGTGAAATCCTCAGGGCGCAAAATTCCCGGGTGCAAAACGGAGGCCCATCAGTTGGTTCGCCAGCACACCTCGTAGCGCTCACTACAGCCCTGACTACTCCACATACCATCTGACGTCCTGTGGCCTGTAAAAACCAACATCCAGCTCTCCCGGCCCGTCTGCCCCTGCATAACCATGGCAACCACTCTCTTGTTCACAATCCCTCATAGATATTTTTTTCTCCACAGCTACATTTCCTGAAGGCTGGTTCACACGAGCATGACAGCTAGCCATCCAGCTGGTGTTAAAGCACTTCAAGGTGAAGTTGTGACATTGTCATGTCTTGATTCCCTCCCTCAAAAAAAAAAAAAAACTGGAAAGACATGAAAATCATTTAGGAAAACAGCATTGAAATAATTTTAGAACTGATCTCATATGTGAAATATTATAATGCACTGCAGCCATACATCTAATACATGGCAACTGTTTGTTGTGTCTTGTGTCTTGGCCATTTCGCCTCTCAGTAGCTGCAGCACATTTATGAAATATGCCAACTGCCTTAGTGCTCAATCTCTGATCCCAGATCTGGATTGTTGTTACAATAAGAAAAGACTTTGAGTGAAACTAATCAGAATATATTGTTGTTGTTTTAAACCATGAATATATTATTGTGATGTCAATTTGCATGGCTTATTATTCCACCTCCATCTTTATACCAATTAACTGATCTTCCACATGCCAACAATATACACTTTCTGTAAAACATGTGGATAGTGACAGTTTGTTTTTGTGAATGTTACTTTTCTACAACTACATGCAGTAAAACTACAGTCAACTCTGTTAATAACACAGGTGAGATCATCCACGTCAGTTTAACAGCATTTCTATGGTATTTTAACCTGGGGGGTTTTTTGGTAGTAATGATAGTAATATATGAACTGGAAGTTAAGATGGTTTGTGAAACAGATTTATTTTGAAGAAAATGGCTGTAATGTTACAGATAAAACCCATCTCCTGAGTGAGCTTCAATTCCAGTGTGCGGTCGCACAGTTCTGAATTTTATTGCAATAGCATAGACGTCACTTTGTAATTGATACAATTTCCTCCGATTTGACGCGTATACCACATTAGCTGCCGTGCCCATTTTGCTTTTGTGCAATTGGTTTAGTTAAATATACAAGTTAAGCAGCCATCATCAGTGACGCTTCAAGAGTTACTCAGACATGCTCTCCTGCCGTGGTAACTAAAGTATTGGACAAAGAGCCATTTATTGTGGCCCACATTTATTTTTACTTTCTTGTTTAATAATTTAAATGTGTCTTAATTTAGGTTTGGATATTTGTGGCTCTCTCTTAATCTCTATATACACTTATGATCACTATCTTGTTCTTCATATCATTATTCACTTCTATTCTATCTATCTATTGAATTTCCCTCATGCATTTATTTCATCTTTTCTTCTCACTGCCTTTGCATCTGTTACTATATCTGGCCTTCACTGTTCAAGCTGCATGTGACAATTAGACTGACATGATGACAAGCTTTGTACTTACAACTTAACAGCTGCTGACACCTCATCTCTTGTCACCTTCAATATCAAAGTAACCAACGATGACAAGTCTGTTAACTTCAGCGTTCTGAAAACACAAGCAATCAATGCAATGTTCGGACAGTGCTGATGTGGACCAATCAACATTAGTTTCTCTTAACCATGTGGCTGATGTTCTCCTAAGCTTAACTAAGCAGTTATTTTTGTTTGCCTTAAAGCCTCTAAAAGTTTAGTTTCAAGCATTTCTCTAAAAGAAATAATCAATATTACTAAATATTAAATAAAGTCAGAAACTGAACATGTCCCTAAAGTAAAACTTTAACTGAACTATTTCATCAGGAATGTGTTGGTGTGGTTTGATCAGATGTGATTGACAGTGGCCTGGCAACATAAGCAAACAATCTACCAACTTTCATCAAATCTAAATCAAATGCTGCAGAATCCCAATCGGTGCAAAGAAGTAAGTAAGAGTGTCGCCTTTTGTCAGCAGAGCCCCTTTAAACCAGCAAGATGAGCAGCGGCGAAACACAAATCTCCCATGTGAACGAAGCAACGCTGCACTAGCTTTGCCAGAAAACGTTGCCCCATCAGTCCTTGTGTCACTCGAATGACGAGGGAGATGAAAGCAACAAATGTTTTCTGTTTTCTGCTTTGATTCAGTAGGTGATGCCGCACAAACTCACTGCATTGGTACAATTAAATACTGAATAAACTACTAAGTAACTAATGGTTACTTGCTTCCCACCGGCTGTTTTAGTGGTGACTATCATGAGCTTGGTCATTTTAAACCACACTGTCGTTCTCACAACTTTCACTTACACTGGGGAAGGAATGGGATGCTCGCACCATCTGGTACCATTCCTACCTCAAAGAGAAAATTCTTCAATTCTCAATAGGAATGTTCATTAAAACCTGTTATGGCAGTCTACAATGAAATACTAAAGCAGTGATGCCACTTAAAGATTCATTTGATGTCGATTTGTGTAGTCACATACAAAACCTCTTTAAAATGGAGCCTAATAATCACTACTACTGTACAAAACAATAACAGCTATGGTTGGATATTAAATAGTTTTAAGTGGAAAGTTTAAGTGCAGGAATACACTGCATCTGCACTCTCTAGTAGAAGTGGAATAAAAGGAGTAGTTCATTATGCTATTGATTCTTCATGTTATTTTCACTGGATCTGTACCAAACCTGAAACATCTGAATGCAGTTAGTTGTAATTAATTGTATGTGTTTAGGTTTAGAATAACCTCGTCATCAGTGCAGGAGCAAGGTCTCTTCTAAATAACCTCAGTTTATTGTGAAAGCATTAGAGCGGTTTGCAACAGTTGTGTCTATGGAGGCACCTTTGTGGATCCTGCGATAAATATTGCATGCTCAGATGTGTTTTATTGGACTACACATGACAGCTGGCCGCAGAGTGTGAAACTGCAGTGCGTCTAGATGGTGCTTCTGGGTTAGAGACAGATCATGACGTCTCTGTGCAAAGAGAACTCCAGTATCAAAGAGCTGCCTTGGAGAGGCGACACAGGGGAAGAGGGCCGTATCGTGTTGAAGCCTGAAATATTTATTTCATATAACAGACACAGTTGCTGTAGCTCAAGTGTGACATGATTGAAAACAACAGCAAGCCATTAATGTTTCACACGTGGTTGTGAGTAAAAGATTAACCACATTCATTTTTTTATTATTCTCCTTTAATTTATGCATTCAACAAAAGACTTTTAAGTAATTAATCATGTTGCCCATTTTTCTCCCCATTTTTCTGGCGTGTTCACTTAACATATTGTTTCAACTGAAGGCGTCGCCTTAAATGAATTCTTATTAGCCATCTAAAAATAGTCTCCTGGTTTCAGGGTCTAGGCTGCCTATAATCTGACAAGCACAGAGGGAGCATCATGACCAGCCAGCTGCCAGAGCCTTGGTGAAAAACATGGGGAATATAGGCATTATATAAATCTCCTATGGAATATCAGTAGCTGTTATGAAAGATTTCTTGCTGATCATTAGCACTTGGAAATCAATACGAGGAGACAGCCACCATTTGCGTCATGTCGCCCAGTACGGTATGACTGCTCTTCTCATGTTGATTGTTTATCCTTTTGCGAAATGTTCCTCCTCCATCATCATCATCATCATCATCATCATCATCATCCCGCATTAATTTGCCATTTAGTGTGGAACATTCACACAATAGTAATAAGCTATTGGAGATTTGAAATATGAAAATAAAGGCAGGCTTTTATGAGATCCTTGCTGTGCATTAATACTTAGGCTGAACTTAGGCTTGTTATGGCTTTACTTCATATGATGTTTTCATGTTTTGTTCGTTCATATTCACACTATGGCCCCATTCTTTTTCCAAATCTCTCTCTTCTTTCCATTATGTTGTCCACATCCATATTCATTTGTGTTGTATGCCCTACAGCCAACGTAATAGCCTGCTTTGTAAAAAGCAACTGCATGGCCTTTACCTACTGTACATCTGCTCATTGTCTATTTATGTGTTTGTGTAAATGATTATTGTCCCTAATAACAGTCAGTTTTCCATGATGGTGTTATAGCACTTGTGGTCAAATCAACAGCTTACCTCCATTATTATAGACGCAAACTTCTGAAAACAAAAGCTTGATGTCAACAAACCAGCATCATCTGTTGTGACACAAACTGTATGTTGTAAACTGCACTTGTGTTATTATGTTGCAACAGTTTTCTGTCTGTTGTCCAGAGGAAATTTCCATGTACTGCTCAATGTGACGTTTGACACATTGATGCATTACAATAACAGTGTGCACTGTTAAATTCTTGGGGCATTTATATTACAGTTACTTAGCGATCAAGAGTCACCAATTGAGACCGCAAGTCTGCTGTGAAGGTCAAAGTCAGGGTAGAAGCTGCAGTGTTCCAGTATGAGGATACTACTAAATTTGCCTTTTCACTGTATTTCAATCTATATTATAGAAAGTTAGAGCTTGGTTAACTTGGCAATTCTCTAGCAGAATGAGGAGCACCATTTACAGTCCTCCTTTAGAATACTTACAATTGAATACTTACTTGGCAAAAGGAATAGAAAATACCTCGGGAAAGTAACATTAAAATCAAGCTTAACTTGCCTCTCTATTCCATGTGAGAAATTATTTCGAAATTAGACTCAAAACAGTGCTTGACCTCTGTGAGAAGCTATGTGCAGTATGCTCAGAAACCAGCAAGATGACAAGGAAACAAGATGAGTTTCTACAATTCTACTGACAAAAAACAGGGTCTATATGAATCCATGCCTTTTCTACATGATCAAAACAAATGGTCGTAAGTTGTGTCATTTGCTTGGCTTGACACTAACTCTTTCGTCTGGAGTGAGGTTGTGAGATAAATGTGTGCTTTCACCTCATTTTAAAAAATGTTCATGAAATCCTGACTAGACCATTTGACTCCTGGGATCAAGAATCAAACACCAATGTGATCAACATACACATACACAGAAGGAATAGAGGATGAGCTCACAAGAGGCAACTGCTTCGGGAATATCTGTCTTTGTGCATGTGTGCGTGTAATCATTCTTCTTGCGCTCCCTTCAGTCACCATGGGCAAGTCGCAATGTCTGCAGAGCAACGACCTGGATTCCAGTCCACTGAGAAGAAGGTGGGGATGCGGGATAACAAACTGCACCAGGGACCGCAGCAAGGATTGGCTTTAACACATGCACCAATTACAGTGAGCACAGCACGCATCCTTTTCCAAACACTGCTGATCGTGCCACACACCCCCTGAGAAAACATCTGCTTCTGTACACAGATCCCAATTCTGCTCCCACATATAGATGGGTATTATTCTAGTACACATGAGAGTGCACACACACATGCACACAGAAACCTTGTAAGCAAGCATTATTGTGCACTAAAAAAAATAAAAGCTTTTTGTTAAATAATCAAGCACGTTTTAATTTCTATCTCTCACATCAAAACAAAATTGGAAAGATAATCTATTTTGCTTTTATCCTTATGGTCACCAACTGTGAAATTCAAAATTATTTCCGAACACACCAAAACAATCCTAATTTACTCATCCATTACTCTATTTTCATACAAATGAACAAACCATTTAAAACCATTTAAATGCAACTTTGTTGTTTGTGAAATTGACAGATTGAGTATTATATTTCCTTGGACATTAAAGTCTGTATGTACCATCTGAACTATGTTTTAATCTTAATTGGCTCAGTTCAATAATGACAGTCTAGTGGAAAACAAGGATATTGGTGAAAGGATGCTACATCTAGCTTTATGGTCAAGTAAATGACAAAAATATTGAATATAATAAATCATCATTGTGGCAATAACAACAAAAAATAAGATAATCCACCTACTGTTTATCTAAAAATGAACAGATTGGAGCAAAGAAATAAGCCCCATAATTAAGAGGTAACAAACGCTGTTCTAAGTATACAGTAAAAAATATACTTGCTCGCTTCATTTAACTACAATCTACTATAATTGGACATTCAGCCTTCTTTACATATCGCATGTATATGTTCAGTTGACCCCTCAATAAACCATCATCTAATTATGACCTAGGATGCTATGACCCAAGATATAGGCCAAAATTAAGATTTATCTCTGCAGAACAAGCTAAACCTAATTCAGCCTCTCAATAGGAAAACTTAAACACTGTGTATCAGTTTTTCTGGTTTTGACTTTGAATCGAGGCGTAGTTCAGAATAGTTTGTTGAAAATTCATATGTGTGTATGTGTGTGTGTATATATATATATATATATATATATATATATATATATATATATAGGTACAAGCATGAATTTGGTGCCAACACACATACAAAGTATTTACTACATTCAGTAAAATATGGAAGAAGAGTTTATTTTAGTAAGTCAAAGAGCTTCATGTAGCACATGCTTGTATTGACCCCTACATGTATGACATCAATCCTAGGTGGATGTGGACACGGTTAGACTGATTCACGCTCCATATCAAAAACAAATTTAGTTTATTTAGCATTTTTCTGTTTTTACTCAGGAGATGCATTTCTTGCTTGCACATTCAGGGCTTGCAGTTAATAGTCCGACACGAGAGCCTGTCATAGGTACATTTGCATTCAGCGTTTATTCCTTGTTCATCTTCAAGATCAACAGAGCAAGACAACGACACATCAGAAAGTAAAGCAATAAAAGCCACACCAAAAGTTAGGACTTATTACTATGGGTTATCTCAAAAATAGAAATTGTCCAGATAAGGCAGTTCAGACTCAGAGGAAATTATTATACAGCCAATTTTGTCAGACACTTAAAACTCTAACCTGCCCCTGAAGTGGGTGAAACTTATAGGACAAATTGGTACAAATGTTGGTCTGAATCAGTGGCTGTGTCGACGCACGTCCTGTTCTTACAAACACAACAGTGAACAGAGCAAATTTTGAGGCTTCACTGGGCATAAACTGATCTGTCAACCAACTGAGTTAAGCCGTCCTCACTTATATATACAATTGTACACGCATCAAAAAGTCTGTGCTGGCTTATATTCATTTCCTGATTCTAACCAACAGTATTTGTATTTTAATTAATTTTAAGTGTATTTTAAATTCATATTTGTGTAAATGTATTATTGTTTAATGTAGCAGGAATTCAGCTAATTATCTCAGTTTGTCTGTTGTCTCATACTGGATATTCATCACAGATGTGGATGCTAATTCAGGTAGTGACTACTGAAGGCAGCTGAAACTGAGCCACAGATGTTCCAGTCTAAGATAGTGATAATCTGTCTTTATCAACTACATGGAGGATGATTTTTTTTTTTTTTTTTTTTGGGGGGGTCGCCACTTTCAGATGGTTAAAGCAAGAATACACTGCATCAGCACTCTCCAATTTGAGAGATGTGCTGTGTTTCCCAATCACAAAGGCAGGGGCAACAATTACATTTTCCAGCCCTGGTGGATAGTTTGGGGAACCCTCTAGTAGAATAAGTACACGATCTCCTGTGCTTTTCTACACAACAAACTCTTTGGCAATTCCAAGTTCATATCCTGAAATCTTTTTCACCCAGATTATATAGGGATCAATGCACACTGAGCCCCCTGAAAGATCTCACACCACTTTTTTTCTTCAAGCAAAACTCCAGACACCATTTTCTCTGGATAATGAAAATCATTTTTTATGTTGTGCAAATGGGATTATTATGGAGGCCTGTCAGTTCATGAAGTAATGTACTATAAATGCCTTGAACAGAATGTATTCCTTTTTCGTGCCGCATTTGCAGCAGTGCTGTTTAGTGATGTAAATGTACCGAAATATCACCAAAGGAATAGCAATTTTTTTGTCTAAATATCTACATAATAAAAGTTAGTGTAGCTTTAGCCAAATGTCTTGATATCATTGTCCTGCATGCATTACTCATAATGAGAATTACAATGTTGCCTTTAACATAGATCAAACATTCAAGGTTTTTGTGGTGCTCATTTATACATCATTATACATTTTGGGTGCCACATAGAGTATTTGTGCTTTGCGACTTTGTACTTCCCCGAAGGAACCATTTTCTCCTTGCAGAACAGGAGATTACAGGAGGCCATTATTGAAGCCCGCAGTGGTGCAGTAGAATTGCAAACTGTTGCAATATTCATACAAATTTGACAGTGTTCATTCATAGTTTTCTGTTGTGGAATAAAATTCAACTCGCATACACTTGTCACTAAATGAATTGCCCCAGCTAAATTCCCCGATTTGTCATCACTCATTGCCAAGTGTGTGTTGTCTCAGCACATAATGTTATGAATGGTGTGTGAGGGCAAACAGAGGATGGTGGAAATGGCGATGGCGGAATTTCATTCCGCTTTTCCACCAAATGTCACCACCCCCTCTACACAGCGTAGAGTAGCACACTGATGACCAGCGACGGGAAGCAGCCATTTTTTTGCCTACAAAACACCATGTAAGGCTGTCAAAACCACCTCTGCATCCATAACTCGACAGTGACTATGTAGGTCAACACCCTCTGACAGGCTGTATATGCTCGGGGAGTGTGGCTGCATATTGCAGAGGCAACTCATGCATAGAGGGACAGACACACACACAGACAGACTACTACACACATTCACTTCAACCATTACAGGCTAAACACTGTCAGGACAGGTGCAAAAAGAGGTCATGAGCATTAAGCATCTAACGCTTCTCTACAGCATCAAAGAAGATGAGGAGACAGTGACATCACACAGCTCAGCTCATCTCACTTGACTACTACAGTACTCCACTACAAAAATGTTGTTATGGCCAAAGTGGGCAGTTAGCACTCAGGAAGCTCCCAACATAGAAACCACTACAGTTCCACTCAGGGATAAGAGCGAGATACAAATCCACATTTCATACAAAATTATGTTGTGATTAAAAAGGCACAACATACTTAAACTTATGTTCCAGAGCATCAGTTAAGTGAGAGGTGGTCATTCACAGGCATGACAGCCAATCGCACCGACAGACTTGAGCACTCACTGTAGCTCCTATACGTTGGCAGGTTCATAAACGTAAGAAAAAGTATTTAGCATGAGAAAGAGCCACAATACACTGGCCATAAGGCAGGAGTCCCTAATTACTGCCTTGTGGGGCCTTGCTTATCATCAGCAGCAATTTTTGTGCGGCAAATATTCCCACAACAGCCTTTGATGTAATTACTTTCCAAACAGCTCCCCTCTAGCCAATATCCTGTTCTAAATTCATGGCTTGGCTTGTTTGCAACGTCACTGGAACACACACACGTTTTTCATTTGTTGCCTTGTAGAGAACAGAGATGCTGCAGTTCCACTGACACGAGGGAGCAAACCACACTATATTCATAAGAGCAACAGAGAGCGTAAACAGGTGATTCATAAATAAAACAAAAAATGTTCTGGCCAAGTCAAGATTTTTTTTTTTTTTGTTTTTTTGTTGAAGCACAAAGGGCATGTTAATGTGGAAGCATAGCACTACATCTTCAGTTTGATTTGTGCTGGGTGCAATTTGTGCAATCAACAACCTGTGTGACTATAAGCACATTTTGTCAGCAAAGTGAACCTTAAAAGTGAAATGAAATTCAGCGGTGGACCGTTGAGCTCGGGAGATAAATCAAATGTACAAGGTTTACTGTGTGAAAAATCTGCACTGTTATACAAAACCTTCTCTGATGATGTAACTGAGAGGCTGAATCATATAATAAAGTCATCCCAGCAGCTCTGTTAAGATGTACTAACAAACGCTAGAGGCTAAACGCTACCATATATTGGTTGCTTGTATTTGCTTATTAGCATTTAACACACAAATTGGACATATAAAGTATTTTTCCTGATGATGGCGCTAGCAGAGAGGTTGGGAGAAATCACTAAACGTATTACGAGCCATCCTCATCCTAAAACTGAAATACTTGTCAAGACATTTCGTCTTCTGTGAACTGCCAATGTATATAAATTGTTATGTCAATCCAAAAAAATAGGTGTCAATGTGTGTGGATATGTTACAACTTTGACCCGATGGTGATCAGGGCGCCAGCACAGACTGTACAAAAGTTTATCTTAATATGTTCCAACAGCCGGTGAGATATTTCAGTTCAGACCAACCAACCGAGAGGTGGATAAGGACAGAGCGATAAAACAATGGTTAAAACGAAAAAAATACATTTGTCACGGTCACATTACCGCTAGTGTGTTAGCAGCTCAGCCAACATCTAATTTAAATGTAAGTTTAGACCCTAGGCAGCCATTACTCTCTATGCTTTCTTTCTTTGGCATTATAAAGTACTCAGATATAATAAGGTTGTCTTACTCTTTCTAAAAAGCTTCCCCACCTTTTTTTGTGGCGCCCCTACTCTTTGTTTAATGTCATTGATATTTCAATTGAATTCTGGTTAATTAAAAGCACCAAACCACCGTCGTCTTAATATACCTGTGCAAACCTGCAATAGTTTATAAGAGGCAGGGAATTCACGACAATTAAAGTGAACTTCCCGACCAGTGTGCCTGCTTGAAAAATAATTCATGTCTCCAGGTGCAGAATACAAGGATCAAAACGCTTAGTAAATTAAGCTCAAAGAAGCTTCAAAAGCATTCAAAATCATGTCCTTTTCATCACAATGGCACTCATTAAGGAGACCCAACTGCTGAAAAATGTGTTGATGTATTGAGGTTGCTGTCAGAGTTCAATGTGACTAAATTGGGATTCGTTTCAAACATTTTCATTCACCAAACTAAAGGCTCTCTTTGTGCCTCTTCCTGAAGTCACTGCCCAACCACTTTTATTGTGTTTCTGTGAAATGAAGTTCCTAATAAATATTGAAATGTGGCTTTTGAAAAGATCTTTTATTCATGTACTGTTTGTATAGATATAAATCAAAAACAAATAAGTCTCATTGTAATGTAAAATAATCTGTTTTGGGGCACCTTTCATCACATTTTATGATTATTGCAACTTTATTAGTTACCAAAGTGTTCAGCCAGGCCATCGACCTTGACAAAAGTGCAATATCCAATTTCAATTCTGGCTTTGCAAGGGCCAAAATGATCATTTTAAACAGGCAGACATAATTTTGCCTAATAGAATACATTATCACACTGGAATGGCCAGAGTTTGCTTTGTCATTAAAGATTGCAATGCCCTGCTGAAAGTTTGCTGTCACACATTATGAAATAAAGATCTCAAACTAAAGGTTTTTTAAATAAATGTGACCTTTAAACTAGATGTTTGTCAATGCTTTCACAAATGCATCGCCATCTTCATAATGACTTGAAATGAAATCTGTTTCAAAGGACCGTTACATATTTAGGGTGGGGTGGAAAGGGGGTGGGGGGAGACGCATTTCTGCTTGTGTAACTTGACAAATTGTGCTTCAAGGTTTCTATTTATATCTTTCTCATCTCACAGGGAGGGTAGAATCTTCCCAATTCCCTCGCCGTTTGCCAGAGGCTTAGTGTGACATATTGCTAATCTGGTTATTATGCAATTTATCAGCCGTCTCTCTTTTACAGCCGTGCATGGATATTATGCAGGTTTCTTATGAGCCTAACTGCAATAACACTGCAAGGAGCTAATGAGCAGCCACTACTACTGTGGTAATACATCTCAAGTCACTTCAGGGTACTCTTGTTGCAACAACTTGTTAGTCTAAGTCACTCCATTAAACTAACCAAATTATTTTTTTGCTAATGATATAGAGAGCCTCTCAGGCTGGAGCCAATGGATTGTGAACAAAACAAAAGGAGGATGTCATCAGAGTCTACTGTTTGACAGCAAATACGTCAGGAAGGAGAAGTTACACACATTACTGCAGAACAAAAGCCACACAGAAGTAGTACCCTGAATGGATGTGTGCTCCTCCTGCATCCATTCAGGGCACCAGTTCACGTGAGGCTTTTCATTGCCCCTAGCACTTCTCAACATAAGAAAGCCATTTTTGCAATGTGAGAGAGTCATACTTTGTTATGAATGACAGACTGAGACTGGCCTTTTCAGCTGGGGCTGCATTTTTGCAGCATCAGCTAATTAAGGGTGACCTGTCATTAAAGACACGTAAATCAGACCTTAATGGGATTCAAGGGTCTTGGTGAGATACTGGGTGGGAAGTATGGGGTCCTCTGATTTAATGGGCCCTGAGCTAAAGGGGATATAAGTCTTGATAATGATGGCCATGTACAGTGTATTGATCACCACTCCCTCTGGTGTCTATGTGGGTAAAAGCAACCAGGAAGCAAACTGAACTGGGATTTCTCAGCTGTGTAGAGCATATCTACGCGGGGGCAAGGTGGTCAAAATAGCTTGACTAATGTGTGTGTAAGACCGCTTTGGTTCACTTTGTCATTTCTACAAGATGCCTACTCGTTTGTCCTTCTTGCCACAACTATAAAAAAAAATTAAAAAAAGCGAATTCAGTGGGGGGGGACAAACTTTGGCTCTCACTTGCAGATGTCCAGGGAGTATATGTACACAAAGGATTGTATTCTTTTTAAGTAGGTTTACGATTCCTAACTCATTAATTGTCAAAAGGATGAACATTCGAACACAGTGGATGCCAAGTATCGAATTAATGTTAAAACTCTTCAATGTGCGGACTCTGTTCTACACACAATTCCCTTCCCTGTCAGCACTCCTTCATGGACGGGCTAAATGCTGGCAGACGCTGCACTGGGAAATTGTTAAGACAGTCAGAGCTTCCCCTAATTACAAGACAACAGCAGCAAAAGTTTGACAGTTAACGGTTTGGCATTTTGCATTCCCGTCATTATTGAAATGAAACATTTAATATTTATCATATAAGAGTCAGGGGGGGAATCATTTTGCCCAGTGTCATTAAGATTTTGGTTAATTATCACGGCCCATTGGGTCCAGCACCTCCTGCAATGTGCCTACCCTCTGTCCATTATCCACTATGTAATTATCAACACACACTGTCTCGCCACCATTACAGAATTTGCTCTTGGAAACATGTCCATAATTATCTCAAGATGTTGATTTGGCAGTTGCTGTTAATGGAAGGCTCCCGTTAGTTTGCCTGGTTTTGAAACCAAAGGGCATCGATGGAGTCACTTGGGAGCGCTGTCAGCAATTACCTGTTCGTGCTCTTCCCAACTCAGTGTTTTCAAACTGCTTTCCAACAATATTTTCATCGCACACTTTGATAAATTAAAAGTGCAATAATAATGTCCCATGGAGGTGTCATTCATCAGTATGTCAAGCTGAGCATAGTGTCTTTCAAAAATGTAACGTCGGTGTATTACAGCCCAGATGCTGTTTGCACTTGGCACAGCCCACCACACAAGACCGGCACATACCTTGGGCAGATCTCACAATGCAGGATCTCACTTCTGACACAGTCCTTTCCTGGGTACAAAACAGTGGGAGGAAAATAAAAGCCCCTGTCAGAAGACAGATTAGATTGAACTTTAAGTTGAAAGTTTTTTGTTTTGTTTTGCTTTTTAAATAAAGTTAGTAAAGTAAAGTAGACTATGTTCCAGCACACAGACTATCAAGAGTCGAAGGACTGAATTTATAAGCATGTTTGATAATATGGCTGTCTAAAAAAAGTAGGAGAAATGTAGGAGAAACTTTCAGGTGAAATGCCTGACAAAGGTGATTCACATTGGGGAGGAGAGTGTCGGACTCACCAGGGTCCATCGGATTTTTTCCAGAAAAAAAAACGAGACCGCGTTCAAACCCGTTTTAAACAGCTTCAATCGCTTTACCCAGCGGCCAGAGCAAAGGAGAGGGAAGGATGATATCATCGGCTCTTGTAGTGATCCTCTACCTTTAGCTAACCTGCTAATGTTTGGTTGTCTGCTAACGTGGGATACGTGCAAAAGGTGTTTACAAGGTGAGTGGTTGATAAATTACCGAGAAAATGGCCACATCTGGTGAAACTTATTTTTGCCGGATTTAATTTAATCTCTGTCACTTTCCGATAGGGACGTTTCACTTAATACAGGTAAACACACGTAGCTGTTTAGTTCACTGATGCTTCGCTGCATTTCCGTATCGCTTGTTTGCATCTAAGGTCAAAGGGCAATTGACGCTGCCCGCTGATTGGTTGCCACACCCTCTTCCTCTTCTTCGGGCACAGGAAACGATTGTTAAATGTTTTTGGGTTAAAAAAAAATAAATAAATAAAATTATTATCCATCGTAGTAATATAATGTGAATTCATGCTGGGGGTTTTTTTTGTTGTTTTTTTAAATTCTAAATGATATAATGTAATGTGACCAAAAAAGCAGGTGTCATTCTGTTACAACATCTTAAAAACTATTGAAAGAATTAAACATAATAATTAAAAAGTGTATATAGCTGAGTGAATAATTGCATAATATCAGTATCAGTAAGTTACAGGAGTGCCAACGAAAATAATAAATCAATAAAATAGTAAATAGATCTGGGAACAAAATCAGGAATAAATAAGTAAATAATAATGTGGAGATATAAAAATAAATGAATAAAATGCTTTCAATTTTGCTTTTGATTTGTCCTCTATTGCCTTATTGCCACTAAGTTCCCTTTAACACCAAAAAAAAAAATTGACTTCTTCTATGCATTTGGCTGTAAGGACAACATTTCTGTGGAAGTTTAAATGATCATCACAGAGTTGGAGGCTGTCATGTGGCCGAGAAGCATTTCTTTCAGGCCCCTAGTGTGTCCAGTGATAACAAGCAGCAGGAACGATTGAACGCAGCAGTGCTTTACTTCGCCTCATGCCTCTTCTCCTGCTGCGATGCAACTGCAAGCGTGCAAGTGCTGAGATGTCATGTAACATGCTGTTATGTGCACTAAACTGCCAGGCGTTAATTACTTATTTATTTATTTTTTTTACTTCATGGATCAGGCCCAATCAAATGTGAGCAATCCCTCCTTCTCTATTCAGAATCCCTCAGTCAATTATCTGGAAGCTGCAGGTCACATGACCTGCCCTGATCACAAATGCCATACTTGGCCATCTGTCAGTGGTTTGCCATAGTCAGCCAGTGGTAGTAATAAATGAATTTTGCAGGCAAGAAAACACATTTCCGGCTTATGTCATTTAAAGTATTGTGTAGTACTGATGATGAAAACCAAATGTGATTTCCTTTAGGGGATGCACCTCTTTACATGTGAAATCGAATACAGTAAACATGCATGTCAATTAGGAGTAAATGTCAGGGCTTGTTTGTGTCTGGAACCAAATGCAGATATAGACAACAAGGTTTTCGAGAAAAGTGGCTTTATTGTAGGATTACAAGGAATGGTGACGGTGGAGGAAATGGGAGGCAGGATGAGGCAGAGGGCTGGCAGGGAGATGAGTGAGGAAACTGGTTGGCAGGGCGAAGTGGCGTGGGCAGACTAGGAAGCACAATAGGGAAGAGGGCGCAGGGAATCTTAAGCTTAGGAGAACACAGTAATAGACAAGAGGATAAACAAGGAATAACTCTAGTATAGTAGATGTAGGAGCAGCCACTACCTCAGAAGTTGGCAGAACCACAAACCACAAACTGCATCACCACAGTTTTGCTGACTGCATGAGCTATAGCTTCACTATGAAGATTGTAGAAGACAAGAGAAGACTAAACCCTCAAAATACATCTGAGGGTTTATTCAGGCTAAGGTTAAAGATAATTAAAGCAAAGGTCTCTGGGTAGTAAGTGTACTACCCTGCTGAGGAGAGGAAGTATAATTTTTGCACAGTTGCAGCTTTCTATATCACAGGTTAAGACTGAGACACCCCAGTCCTATTGTCATTGTATTATGGCAAGTGAGAGTGCCATGTTATTTTCAGCCCCAATTTTTACCCCCAACCACCGTAGCACTCACTAGCTATGCAGATACTGTATTCTTATTATTTCTCTCTGTGTTACCCACCCAACACCCCCCACCACCAGAGTGCCCAATTCACTCTTTTTATTCATCCCACTTATTTAGAAACACAAGCATTTCCTACACTGCAGTGGCACATTTTCACATCACAATAAAAGCACAATTAATTTTGTGGTTTGATGTTTTTCTGTACATGTGTAGAGGAAGAAAACAAATAGTTATATCCTTTACATTAGAATATGAGCCAGGAAGCTGGACAATAGATACTTGATTGCCAGAGAAAAATGGATTATGCCATGCAAAATTGAGGTCATCATCGTAACTGATTCACGAAAGGAACAAAGGCTATGCTGTACATGAGTGACACACAAGTTGCATTCTTAAGCAGATTAGTTTATTTTCCATAAAGCCACTGGTCATAGTTTCTCTTCCAACGTGTCAATCAACACAGCCATTGGGTTGCATCTTTCAAAAGAAAGGATTCCTTGAAGGAATGCAGTCATGTTGACAGATCACAAACTGAAGACTACAAACCAAATTTCAGAGTCTTCCCAAAATCCCAAAACAGTGACTCTGGACTTGCAGTGTTGGTGTGCTGCATTCATAACAAGGCTAGTGTGGTGTCAGTAGAAAACAGTATAGTGGATGGTACACAGGGGTACATACAGCTTAAAATCTTTCTGCCTATTCTAGCTGTTGTGCATAAAGAAAGCCTTTCTGAAGATAATGTATTTAGCACTACAGTGGCTCATGTGGCTCCACCTGTCAGCATTAATTTATCAAGAATTAATCAAATATGAACCAAAAACACCACGACTGACTCCTCACTGTTGAATTTTGTCAGTAGAAGGAAGTGGGGGGGGTCATGAGGAGTTTCACCCGTTCCTCTCAGAAAAAGACTGAAGTATTTTCAAGCACCAAATACAGCTATCTATGTGCTATAACAAAAGGCAGAAGCCCCTGATATAAAACTTAAATGACCTCACTTTTATTTTCCTTCATCCTTCATCAGTGGCCAGGGAATGTGGGGTGGGGGGTCATGGAGATGAATGTCATTGAACAGCTGTGTTGATTCATTCATTGTTCTTATCCAGTGTGATAATCCAAAGTTTATCTGATATGGATTGCTGAGAGCAGAAACGCACCACAGGAAAGCATGGATAATTTGGCAGAAATAGCAAATATCTCCAACACCCCCACCCCTAACCCAACCCCCGCACAGCATTGCCTAATCTTTTATTGAACATCCTGAATAACACAAATGAATTTGTGCATCTTTATTTATAATATTCAAAGGGACCAATCTCTATCTTTTAATTACTAGTACCCAGTAGTGGGGCCCATTAAAGTAAAGTAATTAATCTAACACTTTGGCAAGGGAGGGGATCTGCTGTATAAACAGCAAGTTCACTGAAACTGCTTTTGAGCCTTAATATTCATACATGAAGACACACTGAATAACGAATTAATGGTGCAAGCAAGGACAAAAGTGAGGCAGTACAAACAACTGAAGGTAGTCATGACATGTACGCAACACAATAGTTTATCAGATGCTGTGTATATTTTGAAATTTCCTCATATTTTCTGGCGTCATTGCTGAACAAAACAATCCCTGGCACTGCAGCTGTAAAGATAAAGGAGCAAAATAAATCAATAAACTAAGCGCAAATATATTATGATCAAGAAATACACAATGCCTGGTGTGCCACACATTTGTGTGCGTACGATACACTATTTATATGCCTTGTTAACATATTAGTGTGTTCTCTAGCTATGTTGATGATTGATTAACATGTCAAATTAAATCACTGTCAAAGTAACACCAGCTATGCTGATATTCCAAACAGTCCAATTAAAGACATGAATTGACTGAACCCATTCAGCTCTCAAGGACAACAGGAGACAGCCATAAAGATCTGATTTCATGTCTGTATCCACTGCTATCTTCTTAATCAATTAACATTTTTTTGTTTGCACAGAAATGACTCCCATCATTGCAGCTCTGTAAAGCTCTTAAGTGCCTTTTAGTTCTTTGGTCTTGTTGTACAAACCACAAATCCTACTCTCATTGACTCCATCTCCAGTTGTAGTTTGTTCATAGTAAAGCAGTGCTAATAGACCTAATAGGTACTTCATCAGCTCCAAAAAGCAGACAGACAGGTTAACATTTAACAATCTATGAAAACATTTTTTCTTGCCAATTGTTGGAGACATAAATTGGAAATAATTTAACTATTTGCTAAAATTCATGCTAGGTGCTAATATGTCAGGTGTAGTCCACCTGGTTGTTGGATAGGTCTTCCATGCATGAGGCCAAAAAAAATCAACTCATACAGCTTTGACAAATTAATTTTTGCTCTATCATAATTAAAACTAACTACTTTCCCCTACAGTAAGAGACACTTGTAGTACTGCAGCCTCCATGCCAAATGTTGGATTTCAAGCAGATTAATAAAAGAAAATATGGGAATGTAGAGCAGCAGTAAGTATATATATATATATACACTTATAAATGTTGCATAAAAATATATAAAGAATTATGAAATACAGTGATACTATTGCTTGTTAGTTAGGAATGCTGTGAAAGTAAGTCCACTATCTGTTCTTCTCAGGTTAAAAAAATATTGCACCATTTTTTGATTCATATCTCCTTCTAGACATAGACATATAAACACAATTTAAGCCTTTAAAATGATCATTTCAGTTGAAATTATTGCACGTATTCTTTGCAGTTTTTTTCATACACATTTCCCAAAATATTCAGTGTTCTTCAGACATTTCCCCACTAAAATGAAGGGACTGAATGTCCAAACTCTGCATTTTTCCACTTTTCATGCATTTTTTAACCCTCCCTGCATCATGTCCTGCTGCCTGCAGAGAGGGGCTTGTCTGCAGACTGCAAGAAGAATGGGTGTATCTGCAAGTGTGCATAACTGTAAGTAGGTGTAATTGTGAGAAGTGCAACCTGCTCAGGGATTTCCTTGTGTCTACAAACAGGTCTTCCGTACCAGAGTTCCACTGCAGCTGGTTATGGTGATTCTTGTTCTGCTCATATGGAGAATTGATACATGCGTCACGACACTGAACTAAGTGGCAACCCACCGTGATGTTTGGAAGCTTTGTTTACCTGTGATTTGGACGTCGCCATCTTGGTTTTAGGGGCTGGATCTGACTTGCCATGTGCTTTCTGTAGCAGGTTGCTGTTTGTGGTGCAGGCTGTCAATCACAGGGTAGCCTCGCCCTAATGTGTAGCCTCGCCCTAATGTGTACCCTTTTCATTGTCTATTTTCCTCTAAATGGGGCTGTAATTTAAAAAATGAACATCGTGTCGTATTGAACAAACTAGCAAATGGGACCATTAACTTACTACTGAGGTAATAAATCAAATACGAAGTAGGGCCATTTTCTCATAGACTTCTTTACAGATGGACTCCTTTTTGCAACCAGTGGAGTCGTCCCACTGATGGTCATTTGATAAAATGCAGGTTTAAGGCCCTTTGGCATTGGCCTCACTTTACAGCCCAAGAACCAACATCTCCTTTTATATGCAGTCTATGCACCAAATTCACTGAGGCTGCAGAGCAGAACAAGGACGGCCAGCTGTAGTTGGCAGCCCAGCTGTTTAACAGTTGTCCATGTGCTGGTTAGCAGCGACTGAGCTTTTGAAATTAAATATCTAAATATAGCACATTAGGTTTACAGAGAAACAGTCCTCAACCTTTTTTAAACTGTTATTTAATAATAATAGTAAAATAGTGTGTTTGCATGTTGAATCGTACATTTAGCTTCAGCTTCAGGTTCAGTCTAGAGTTGCAGAGTTGTCGAGCTACTGTTCAGGGCAGGCTATGGAGTTATTGGTGAGAGTCAGGTTATGAATTAAAGATAAAAAATAAGAATACATTTGCTAGCTTTTGTGATCATTTTATTCTAATTTCACTATTAATCATGAGATGATTTCATAGATAAGTAAACGCTGAATATCTTATTCACAGATACCGTAGGAACATATTAGTGTATGGTATGATTCATATCTGCCACATTAGCCAGTTCTGGAAAATGATCTGTTGAAAAGAATGGGAACCCTGTCTGAGGGTAATGTTAACAGTATTTCCTAAATCTGCAGTGGGACTCAAAAAATTCCATAATCATATCACTGTTGCAGTATCCATTGCTATTGCTATTTTTAAATTTGCACATCCATTCTCTATATCAGTAATGGACATCTCAGTATCTATTTCACACAAAGGTATGTTTTGTTAACAATAATCCTACATCATGTGGTGCATACAGTAAAGCCTTGTATAATACACTGCTTTGCATGATATAACATTGAGAACCACTATACAACAATTATAATTCTGCCAGTTTGCTGATGTGTGTTCAATCCATAATTTACAGACTATTGTAATCTATCACTATATATATATCTCAACCTAAATCATGAAATACTCAGACACTGGGATTGCCCTTCAATATAATGGAATGATAAAAACACCTTTACTTTATGAGAAGAAAAATTGGAAAAAAACAGTCGTAAATAATTACATCCATTTGCAAACTTTTTATTTCTGCCTCAGGAAAAGTGAAAACATCATCACCATCGGAAGAAAACAATGTACGGCTTTAGAGGGAGATGGTTTTGAGATTTGACAGCCCTGTGGCAATTTGTCAGGGTCGTTCTCCATGAGCATCTCAACATCGTCCCCACACTTCACACAGGAAATGATTCATCTGCATCCAGGAGAGAAGCAGAGCGCCATTTCTAAATTACCTATGAGTTATCTCCTCAATAACTTCTAATCAGACAGCTGCCGTTTCCTCCACTGTAAACAAAAGTAATTACAGTAGATGTGATGGATGGAAAGAATAAGACAGCTTCTGCATGCTCAGGACCAGTCTGGGACTCTGTAGAGCAGAACACTTTAATTAGGGACGGCCTAGCCCAGCAGAACTGAATGAGTCTGACAAAACACACGTTTGAGTTGCTAAAATAAGCCTCTGCCTATGCATTGTCTTTTGTTTTCCCAAGTTTGGGCCAGCAATTTACATCAGCGCCTCTGAAGAAGTTGTTTTGAGAGGCGAATAGAATCTAGCATGATATCGCTTCATCCTGATTAAAGGTAATGAGACTCTAAATAGAATTTAGGAGAAAAATCAAATATGCAACCGCAGAGTCAAACAATAGCTGCAGTTTTCATTGGCCAACCAGAGGCATCATTACTTATCAGCGCACTTGGTGATTGATCATTATTTATGACATGTATAAACTGGGAGCAGATTGGGCGACAAATAAACTCCATAGCTTGTTTCTATTCAATATTGTGTATGGGGACACTCAGGAGAGAAAGGACAAACTGAGTGCAGTATTTACACAATAGGTAGCTGCAAGAAAACCACACTTTTGTGTTTAGCAGTCAATTAGAAATAATAAACACAGCAAATATTAATTATCATATTATTGCAGGAGTTTTTTTTTTTTTTGGTATCTGTGAAACAAATGAATTGAGTCTTATTTGTGGATCCGAAACTGGGCCGACAGTGTTTGTTATTTTCCTGAATGCACCCCCTGCAGGTCAGGGGGAAACAATGTTTTTTTGTCGCCGACTGAAAAAAATCCCAAAAGCTGTGGGAGTTTTGGATGCATGAAATTTGTGACAGTATGTTATATCAAAGTTTAATGTTCAATTTTGTTTGCTCAGTTGTAGATAGTGAAAATTAAAATATCCTCATGCCCACAAATGTGGATGTTTGTAAGTCTCCTGCACAAAAACCTAAACAGCTGCTCCAAAAGGCAGTCAAACCAAACAAGTGGTTTCTGTGACCTCTGTGTTTGAGATGTGGTACAGTTTAGGCGACTAAACAAAAGTAATAGAGAGATCACCTTCATGGTCTAAAGAAACCAATACTTACTGTTATGGATGATGGAATGCAAACCTCCGTCTCCTGTGTCAAAGTCAGATGCTCTGTACACCCGAACCCTCCACCCCAGAGGTTTTTGTGGTGGTGGAACAATCTCATGCCTTTGCTGCTGAGAGAGAACAGTCATTATGTCCATGACCACAACAAACAAACTCATGCACTGAAAAACAATCTATGTAGTCACCCCGTGGTAGAGAACTGATCCAAATTTTAAACAGTATTTTACAGTAGACACATTGCGACATGCTGAAGTAATTCTGTTTTACAAGAGGCAGCAGCTCCTTTGATTTTCTCTGCAGCTCTGGGGTATCCTTTTCTGTGGCTCTGCGCAGATCTGCTCCCCCGCTATATGCATCAACAAAGTTGAAAATGAACCCAAGATGGAAGGTATCGACCTGAATTAATGTTATCTTTTGGTCCGACGTGATGTGACACAGATAAGTGAGGATTAAAGTTTAATGACATTACAGGAAAATGCTTTTACTTCATTGGAAAGCAAACATGCAGAAATGGATAAAGGGAGTAAATTGAACTAACGCAGTTGTGTCCGCATTAAATATGAATAAGAGGTTTGAGGTGTCAGAGAACACTGAATCATGAATAAAGTTGGGTCTTCATTGATTAACGTTTGAGCTGTAACACTGGGAACCCCAGAATATTTTGAGCCTTAGGCTCTATCACAGTGGATACATCACATGCTATTTTTTTTTTTTTAAATGTTTCCTCTTGTGTTGGACCCTTGACTTTGACTGCATGGACATTGATTTCCTTTGATGTCCAGTGCAGCATTGGGAGATCCTCAGCCCAACAGTTGCCTGTAGATCATATAAGGTGTAGCCCGACAGGGGTCCACCCCTATATGCTCATTGGGGGCAGCTCCACTACCTGTTGTACCCACTGCACTTACATGTCTTTGATGCTTATTTCTAATAATACACCATAACCAGCTGACCTTGTCTTTGTGACTTCTTCAGAGACCCACGTGTATTTCTGGACTTTGCCACAATCCCACGTAGCGTGTCTCACAGAATACTTATCAGTCGGTGTAAATGTGGGAGGGGGGGCACAGCTTGGATCAGTGCCAGCATCAGTGACCAGGTTTTCAACAGAGTATTTTCTTTACATGAAATGAGGCCAGGTACACTGTGCACCTGCTATGTATGTGGGAAACCTGTGCAGGTTTGTGAACTCTTTTTTTTTAGAAGCTCCTATTGCTGATGGGGAAAATATATAAAAAAAAGAAACTCTTGTATGTCTCATATCCAGCTGCAGCACAAAATTTGTGTTATTTCTGTTTTTCTGCTGTTACAGTATGACAATAATATTAGCATAAAAATACAAAAATAAATAAATAAAAATAAATAACTTGTTCTTTTGATGCCTGTCCAAGTGTTCACCTCCACCCTGGGCTTTAGCCCCCTACGCCTGGATGAATGTATTCTCGGCATGATGACAACAGTAGGTCAATGGCATATGTGCCGTTTTATAGCTAAAACAATTGCGAATTAATGTTCTATTAGTTTGATTAAACAAAACTTTCACTTATAAACTAAAGTAAGACCTAGCATGCAAGGATACACCTCAGTAAAATGTATTTAAAAGCTCCATTCCTTTTCCACTGCTTGCATTGATCCGGCAGCACAGACGTGTTTCTCCCCAGCCCCCTCCCCCCTCCAGCCCATGCTGGGGGGACCGCAAGACCTTCTCAAGCCGATGTGTTCTTGGTTTGCCAGGGGGGTCTCCTCCCAAATGGACAAACCCAGAACGCCTCCACGGAGAGGAATCCAGGAGGCGTCAGATGATCAGATGGCCACACCACCTCAACTGGCTACTTGGCATCAACTCTTTAGACGCCAAGTAGCAGTGGTACATCGCTGACCTCGCTGTGGACATCAAAGTTCCACATCCTACGTCGAGTCAGGACACCCTGTGAAGATGTTATATCTCAACGGCTTCAATATGTTATTCTTATTCTTCCTTTTACCCAGAGTTCACGATCTTAGTTGAGCTTTGGAACTGGTAAATCAAGAGCTTTTCCTTCAGTTGCAGCTCCTCTTTACTGTGACAGACTGGGATTATACCCACCACAATATTAATGCAAATCCATGATCTTATTCTCTGTCTTGCTGCTGTAAATATTAGTCATCTTTACATAGTTTTAACTGTAGTGATATCTAAAGGTCTGACATCTTAAAGCAATAGAAAAAACCCTATAATTCTGTGAATATCTAGTATTCTTTAAAAATTTGAATTGAGGCTTTATATTTCTTAGAATTATTTTTTTCCTTCATTGTAGCTTGACATGTCTGCCCTCCCAGCAGAAACCGTCATTGTCTGACTCTGTTAAATCCTTACGCCAACATCTCATGCCCACTAAGACTGCTTGCCATTCACTGAGGAGAATAAAAGCATTAAGAATTCAGGTGCATTATTTGCTGGTTTGTTTGTTTGTTTGTTTGTTTGTCTCTTCTCCCACTTTCACATCATGATTCACTTGAGGAATTACCTGGGAGCCAACTTCTTTTGCCCTTGAAGAAGACGCCACTGTGGATGTGCAGCTCTGAAAATGACATGAGAAAAATAAACAAGGGCGTAAAGAGGTTTTCACGAGCTATCCATCATTCACGATCCCCTCAATCTGTCCTGACACCTTTTACTGGCTGGTCCAATATGGGGGTTCAGTATTTTAAACTCACATGTGATATCTCATATACCACAGGTGTGATTAATGAGAGCTGGAGGTGTATTTGACTGCACTTGTTCTGGTGCTCACACTGATACTACTTCAACCCACAAACCCCACGTTCGACCTGGAGCAGTGAACGCTCGTTCGTTTGACCCATTTACACGAGGCTGCTGTCACCTTCTCACATGAAAACCGCCACACTTACACTACACCAGACCTATAGGCCTAATACTGGATATATTGTCAAAATGATTTCAAAGTAGTTTTCACCTCAGATTTGTCAGATGCAGTGGTAAAATCCTATCTTAATCATCTTATTTGACCACTTTACAGGGGAGGGAGGGAGTGATTTGACATTTCAGCTCTCTTGCTGAGACAGATAGATGAGAGGATCAATACCAGTCACCTGTCTGTCCATTAAATATGAAGCTACATCCATCTTAGCAGCTTTGCACAAGGACCAGAGACAGGTGAAAACAGTTTTCCTGTTTCTGGTCTCTATGCTAAGCTAAGATAACCATCTCCTGGCCATAGTTTCATATTTAATGGGCATTTTAGACTCTCTGCAAGAAAGCCAGTATGTGTACTCCCCAAAATGTTGAGCTTTGATATAATGAAGCAAAATTGATACAATTCTGGTTTATTCTCTCAATGACGATGAATCTGGTTTTAAGGGTCAGACCAGATGTCAAAGTCAAAGGGGTTACAGCAATCTTATGATAATTCTACAGA
The DNA here is from genome assembly GCA_038496675.1 of Rachycentron canadum. NCBI lineage: Eukaryota > Metazoa > Chordata > Actinopteri > Carangiformes > Rachycentridae > Rachycentron > Rachycentron canadum. The sequence goes on along the minus strand of CM076648.1, from coordinate 4,219,413 downwards.
AATTACATCATAATCTCATAGTTATTATAAAAGTCCTTTCATCCTAAAATACCAAATGCCGTCTGGCTGTGCAGTGTGTTGTCTGAAAGGAGTCCACACAAGTTGACACACAGACCTATAGACTATTGTTGTTGAAGGTTTACAGCACTTTTGATTGCTGTTTTTTGAAGTATACTGTTTGTATGAAGACGTGCTGGATTTCGACGGAAACCAACAGACTGAGTACAATTTCTAAAAATAATAGAACGCTGTGATGATTAGCAGTTCCCCGACAAGTATCAGGCTCTGCATTCGCTTTCAAAACCCCATATTTGTAGAACACCACCACATTCGCTTTTATACTTGGCTCCGGCCCCTCTGCATACTAAATACATTATCGAACCTCCTCAGGAGAAATAAAACACAGCGTAAAATGCTGGCAGCGTTTGTTCCTTAAGCGGTGAACAAACCCAGCAGATCGTAAAAATGATGCAAGGATCCGCACAGCGAGCAGAATTCTTCGTGTTTACATACAACGTTTACATCCAGAGTGACTACCGCCCATAGCCCAGGCAATTTACATGCACCTTGATAACTTGTAATAGAGTATCCCACATTTCTATGAATAAACCAATTACACAGTGGTCTTCAATCCTGGTCCTGGAGCTGGCTTTCTTTATTGCCGTCTCCTTAATTGCATTCACTTGCTGTCCCTGGTGTGAATCAGTCTTTGATTAGACCCCTGGAATGAAACGAGTAGAGCTGTGGTTTGAGAGTACTTTGACTGATAGCCACTGACCTCAGGTGTCCCATCCCAAATAGAATAGGGGCCACTAGCAAGCATGGAAGGGAAAAGGACTCCTCTCTATTTGACTGAGGTTATTTTTGTGTGGACAGAAATGATTTATATATAAATAGTGAAATTATGCAAGAGGTGAACATGGTAACGTTGAAGTATGTGTTGAACAAAAGGCAAAAAACTAAAGGGGGGTATCTACTAAAGGGGACACAAAGCATTTACTGTGTACTAGAAACTGAGGAGCACAGCTGGGCCTATTATACTTTACTAAATCAAGTCAAATGCAGAAGAGCAGAAGTGCTAATATAAATCTATTGTGGTGTTTGAACCGTAGTCGGAGCCATGGTGTAAGTGCTAGTGGAGTAGGAGCATAGCTGTGTTGTTTTGCCTTGAGTGCGGAGAGGCTTTTTGAAAAATGGGAGCGCTGTTCACTCCTACATATTCTATCATCCTGTCTGCATTGATAATTTTTTTTTCGCTCGGCTTTATTTGAGCGAATTTGACTGCTGGAGTGTTTGTTCAGTCTGTGTTTTTAGCCACAAACAGCAAACAGATGTGTTCTCAATAACAGCATGTACCAGCTCAGTGTGTGGTGTGTGCCTCTGTGTGTGTGGCAGTTTAGACTGATCAGAAACTTGCCGGGAACTCGAGTCGTCTCTCGTCTGGCTCCCGTCTCTGTACATTCGTGGAGTGCAGACTTTGGAAACCTGGAACTTTTTGTCAACTTGAGCACACAAATGCCTGAATCTCGCTGCCTAGAGTAAAATCTCTATTTGCTTGCCACTCTTCGTGTTTCTTCGTTGACTTTGTATGCACTCGTGCCACATTCAGTTTATGCATTGTACCTGTACTTGCAAAGGACAGCATCCGCCTCATTTGCTGTTGGACTCCATGGAGCTGGAGCAGGTTTTGTCTCAGCACGAGTGGAGAGTGACGGGGGCTGTCGGCAGAAAACCCAAAGCAGCTGCAGGCATCGTGATCACAGGACACTTTGAACCAGACTGGAAACGGCTGATGCTCACATACTCTGCTCTCAGCAACTGAATCAGAGGACTGAAATCATGTAGACCGAAATCGAAATAAGCAGCAATTTCACAGACAAATATCTGATATATTATATATGTTGCTTAATTTGATGTTATGCTGCTCTACTTTCACTCAGATTTTATCTGCCATTTCTCAACATATAGATTTCAGTTTCCAGGATAAGAAAATTCAAAATTTGGTGAATATTTTGAATTGTGTGGATGTTTTTCTGATCTCGCAGTGAGACTATATTTGAACTCAAGATTATTTTATCTGCTTAATCATTATTTATGTGTGTGTGATGCTATCTGAGGCTTGGCTGTGGGGCAACTCAAAACCCTGCCAAAGGTTTTATTTTGATAGATAAATAAAGATGTGGCATTAGCATCTTAAACGAGCCCGGGTCTCTGAAAGGTGACATTAAGTCTGATTAATTACAGATGTGAAGGAAGTTAAGCGAAGAACTATTAACTTGCTGGAGTTGGCAGGTGTAGTCAGGTGAAAGTAGGTTTGTGCTGCATGTCATTATGTATTTGGGGATATTTAACTTTAAATTAAAATGAGGTAATAGCTCACAAATTCAGCCTGTACATTAACCCAAATCCAACCCAATCAAGTGGGAACTTCCAGTTACAAAAGAACAAAATATGCACTTTTTTATAGTGAAGACACAATTCCTGTTAGTTTTTTTTTTTTTTTTTATTTCCATTTGATGATCACTGATATTTGAATGTTGTTTGAAGGAGGTAATTTGGAATTAGGGACAAAGAAAGACCTCCAAAGTAATGAGGGGGTGGGATTTGCAACTTTTTTCTTCTAAAAATGATTTTAATTTCATTTATAATTTAATTTCCAAGTACATTCAGCAGGATCTAAAGAAACTAAAGTGAGCTGCTGAGGTGCCGCCTCACCAGGCATCCTTCAGTTTGACTTTTACTCTTCTGTTTTCCCCAAACATATTTCCACTGCCCACTGTCCCATCTTCCTTCATTGTAAGATGTAGAGGTCTTTACAGACATTTCAGTTTTGGGGGACCACTGGTTCCAGGGCTCATAGTCAGAAGAAAGAAAATGTCTTCAAGACTGGCATTTTCTTTCTCAAATCCCATGACATTTTTTACAGTCCCCTGAATGAGAGAATGAGCGCTTCTCAGAGAGGGGCCAACCAAATAAACCCCTCTTTGGGCCCAGAGCCACTAATCTGTAATTTAATTTCAGGTGGGTGTCTGGGCCATGAGGACACACAGCAAGGTCAAGGGCTACTGTACAGAGAGATCTGCACAGTTGGGCACAGCCTGGGGTTTGATCAACAGTCTCATCCAGCTTAAGAAGAGGACACAGTATGTGTGTGTGTTCATGTGCATGTGAGTGAGAGTGTGTGGTAGTGTTGGGGAGGTATTTCTGCGCTACTTATACAAGTCAGACTTGATGCAAGGTAGCTATTTCGCATATGACAGCAACAAACAATCACAGAGAAAATCCATTATTCAAAACAAGTAAAATGTTTGGGATGACTGAGCATCTGCAAACAGAGAGGGATTAGCCCTAAAATAGGACTGCGTCTAACTGGGAACAATTCAACTTGTCAGTGTTGATCTGCATGTAAATGAAATATTTGTATTACTCTGACCATAATTCATGTTTCACTCATTATGTAGAATAGTCTATTTGGCAGATAAATCAACTAATGGAAATGTGGAAGGATGAATTTGAGCAGCATGGCTTATCCTGTAGGTGAAGAAATGTCTGTAATAAACTCAACCTTGTTCTGCCTGAACAAGCACAAAGTGGCACTGGGAATGGGACCAATAATTACCAATGACCAGGCAGTTTCACCATGTCTCTTTAATGTAAATAGGCACTGGGTTATCGGACACAAACGGCTTTGGCATTCATACATGGACATATGGCACTGGGACTTGCTCAAGTACCTAAAAAAAGCAATAAAACAACCTGTACAGGTCCTGGCCTGAAAGAGATAAAACGTTCCACACCAGCAGTAGCGAACTAGCTGAGATCGTCTGTTCATTAAAAACAATTTCTTACATGTAAGGCTGTCAGGTATGTGAGAATATCTGGGTATATCCCATGCACCATTTGCAGTTTGTTGGAGCTTAGCTGGCATTCAATTTCAATTCCTTCAAGTTACTGAATATAGGAGAGCGGCACACACTGACAGGTACAAGTTACTCCAACGACAGACGCTAATTAGCAAGTGCAGGAGTAATGGGAGAGCCAAGCTCTCTCTCTGGCAGAGAGACAGTGATGGCAACTGAGGCAGGGTCATCTCTTTAAGTGTCTCTGGCACATGCCCCATCGCAGCCCATACACAGGGATGTCAGCGACAGAGAAAAGATCCTGTCACATCCAGTAGTTTTCAAACACAGCTTCTCTTTTGCATACTGCATAGAACACAACCCACTCAGCTGCATTCACTCACTGCCGCGGCCCTCCATTGACAGAAAGTGAGGGGAGGGCAATAGAAAATAATGGCACATGATATGTTTATGTGTTTTGATGGAAACTCGGGGGGAAAGTCTTAAAAAAGAAGATGATGGACTCATCTTCTGCTCAGCGAGGCTTTGACATTCTGTAGGGGACGTTAGAAATAGTCTCCAGGTTGATGGATAGGTGGAGTGGGATTACCCGCCAGACTCATCTCTTACCCGCCGTCTGGCCCAGACTCCTGGAAAAAGACACAAACAACACAATATGTATAATGTCAGGCTGTTCACCATGTGAGAGGTTATTAGCTTAGGAAAATAATGAAACACTGCAGGGTGGTCACAACAACCAGCAGCCAACCCAATAACTAAAGCAAACAGAGTTAATCCCTCTGATAATATTCGGTCCCGTGTGCAGTTTACTATTCCTTTTCTGCTATTACTATTAGCAACAGCAAAAAAAAAAAAAACAAACAAAAAAAAAAAAAAACGGTGGCAATGAAAATAAATGGCGAAAACAAGCAAATCTGAAACGGTTTCCACGGATGCGACAACCATCAAGTTTTTCTCAAACTTGTCATCCTCTTTATATCACAACTGTCTTTCTGGACTTCCAATGCTTCTCCTCACTCGTAGCCCCTGTGGACCTCCCCACCACTAGCACAGCGAAAGAAATTGTTCTCCTTGCATCATTAAACAGTTTGAATTAACTTGGCTGGAATTTAATTATGTCACACATGAAGCTCTTCTACTTGAAGCCTTTAAAAGCAATATAGTTGGCTGTATGCTTGGAGGTTCAGCTTTTAGACACATTATTCAAGGCAGTCGGCTATATCTGAATGCAACTGGACTCCTAAATGAACACACAGTACAGTGGGCTTGCCCATCTGGACAAATCTTAATTAAATGAAATAATTTCTGTTTCCTGGTGAGATACACAACATAACAATCTTGTGAGGAGCCAATAATCTCTGCCTTGCGGGAGAAGAACTCCTGCTCATACTCTTTGTGCTATTAAGACTTGAGCTGGTTGCCTAAACCTATCATGAATCGATTTTTGATTTGGATATACTATAACGTGAATAGCTTTGGACCTGTGCAAGCGTAAGCAAAGTGTAAGCAGATGTATTCTCATGTTTGAGCACTCCACACTTATCCCCCTATTTCATCACAGGAAATACAAAAATAGTTCTGTTACTGAGCTTCTCCTGACTCCTAATTGACACTCATTATCATCCCTTTATTACATTTTACACTTGACAGGCTGGTGTGATGTGGATAAATCTTAAATGAAACCCTAAGGGCATTGCCAGCAGCTTCAAAAGTAGAAACTGATACAGTTATAAAGTCACTGTCACGGAAACCTTTGCAAATTGCAAAGCTCATTGCAAGGATATCTGTTTGACAGAGCAGAGCTCTATTTGAAAATGAAGTATAGCTTCCATTTTCTCCCTGTCAGAAGGTAATCGAACTGGTCAACTTATTCATCACTCGGACGAACAAAAAACTATTTTCATACATGCGTTTTTCTCATCAGATCCCTATGTGTCCCTGGAGAGATCTAAGGACATACAGACGTCACGGTGAAATGAAAGATCTCAACCTCCACTCGGACACAGGACGAACATCTGAAGCAGAGTCAATTAAAATCCTACAAAATAACTAAAATAACCACATTGAATTTTTTTTTTTTGGGGGGGGGCGTTAACACTAGCAATCAAAAAGTAAAGTCCAACTCCAAGTGTTTAACAGACATTTACTCTCTGTCTGAGAAGCCAAAGCAGCCAAGGCACGGCAGAACAGCTCCTCCACTCCAACACCTGAGACGCAAGCTGATGGACAGATCCATTTACAGCAGGTTCACGAGATTGCACACTAATTTACTGTGGCGATAGGAGATTGTTCACGTAAAAGATACGGCGGCACAGTGGATTCAATCTAATGAACCATTGTAAAGCCACGCCGTAACCGTTTCTCTCCTAATTTACATTGAAATGCAAGTGCCATATCTCATTCTCTCTGTTGGTAACTTCCCTTTCAAACACAATGGCATAGGACTATGAAAGTAAATGTTTGGGAATAACCTTGGAGAAGTGTTCAGGGTAATGAGAAAGTAGCTAACCTTGGTGATGTTTAAAGATCATCACCAGATGATCAAACGCACCATGACAATTTCACTAGGCAAGAATGGATAATTATCAGCTACAATGCGTACGACTCAAAGAGGATATACAGATATGCTTTCATGGATACATTTACATTTCAACAAATATCGCACAAGCCTTAAAGTAGAGGGCTGCAATAGAAATAAAATCCCTTGGGTCCTGCATGACACAAATGGTGGAGTGTGGGAGATATTTAAATAGCCAGAGTGGGAAGAAATATAAGAGGCTATTATTATTAGGCTTAACCAATGCGTGGAAATACATAGCCTTCAAGTAAACTGTATGGTTTATGCCACCAAATAAAGTCGAAAACTGCACTCTCTCTCGCTCTCTCCAAAGTAAGTTGAAAAGTCAATTATACAAACATAAGAAAAATTGGAGATTACCATTCACAATTTAAAGCTAATAAATAAAAACACTATCAGTGATTCTCTAACATCTCACATTCGGGCAAATGATTTGTATAATGTTGCAGTGTCACAGAAACTTGTAAAGGCTTTAAATGTTGTTTTCAGTTAATGTTTTCTATAACCGGACTAAAAGAATAGTTTGACATTTTGAGAACTATTTTTTTACTGCCGAGAGTTCGATGAGAACATATGACATATTCATGTCATGTGAATATGAAGCCACAGCCAACAGTTACTCATCTTATCTTCGCACAAAATCTCAAAAATGGCTGGCTGTTCTTACCAGCACATTTTTTTATATCATGTTTAGCTTGATCTACAAAACCCAAAGCGTTGCAGAGAATCATGTGCTGAACTAATAGCCAGTGCAGTCACTTACACCACTGACCTGACCAAAAAATACATAAATAGTCTGGACCAGTGTAAAACCACACCTAGGTGTTATACACCCGTATTGTATTAATATGTCATCTTCAAAAATAGTTGTAGGTGGATTATTTCACTTGCAAGGTCTTTCCTAAATCTTTGAGGTAAGCTAAACTGCTAGCTGTAGCTTTATATTGGTTCCACAGACACAAGACTTCTTTCAGTGTCCTTATCAAACTCTCATTAAGAAAATGAATGGGTCAAACTGTTCCTTTAAATCTTTACTTAAGCATTTCCTAGTGTTACAGAAATGTATAGAAATCTCTGCAGGAGCAGGTCTATATGGAATTGACAAAATAAAAAAAAAAAAAAAAGAAAAAAGAAAAAAAAAAAGAAATGGTCCTGTGCAGTGATAATTCACAATGATCAGTATGAATGATGCAGTAATCCAGCAGCTCTTGTTCCAGGCCTCTCCACTTTGTCCCAATAACAATAGGCCAGAGTGAAGTGTATGACAGGTCATTCTGTTACCACTCCATTGTTATTCCAAAGCAGAAGCGTACACCTCACTCTAACAATCTTTATCAGCTCTTTTTCTATGGTTGAGGTACCCCACCCTCGACCTCTCTACAAATGCAACCTGCAGCCCCCTGGTGTTAATTATAAGACCTTTTCCCCCAGAGCCTGGGTGGGACGTGGAAGTGCATTAATCTTGATTCTTCACTTCAGTCTAAAGGATCGTTTGAAGAGACTCCAGTGGTAAAGCCCCAAAGGCGAGGTGACTCAGTACCATGAGAAAGGTAGAAGGAGAGGAAATAGAAAGAGTCACAGTTCATTCTGTGTTCACACTGGGATACCGGCCACCTCAATTTACCCTATACCACTTATACACTCTGTATGTTAATCTGGATGAATATTTAGGGTGACATGCCATGACCATCTTCCACCTGTGTTGTGATTTATTTGTTTGCTGATGCAGTGTGAAGGTGACTGTCACCTTATATGCTGAACTGAGCCGAGCTAAAGGATTGCAACGTCTTTACGTCAAAGAGTTTACATTCAGCTCCATTTCATTGCACATTTCAGCCAATCAAGGGTCAATGCCACAGTGATCATTTTATAACGTAAACACATACTATATATCTTTTTGTTCTTTTAATCATGTAAAATTTCACAGTATTGTGATGTGTGAAAACAGTTTGGCCCCCATTTTACAGCAATAAGTGACTGCTGCCTGATGCACAATTACTGATATCCTACTGCGACTCTGCACTTTGTTGTTGCCAATGTCACAGACTGTAAAATAAAGGGATGGAAATGACACAGACAGTCGTGTAATTGCTTAAAACAACACTACAGACTGGAAGCAGCAATGTAAAAAGTGGTAAGTTGTGACTGGCTTCAGTACACAGGTCATTTGAGATAATGCCCAACCGTAGGAAACGATTAAAAATGATCATTTTAACTGACTGACAGCTTGAATATTCACTAATGCACCACTAATCTGCTGCATGTGCCACAATAAAACAATTACATCTGATGCTTTAGCTGTTTCACATTCCTAAGCCAGTGTCTTTCAAAAGGCACTATTCCTGTGCAACTAATTTTAAATTACTTTCTCTGCACATTTGATGATGGTCTTCCACATCTCATTCATCTACTACTACGGTGAACAAAAAAGTTAGGTGGCATGCAAAGATGTGTATATTTAAACTCCTTCTAGCTGAGCATGTGCAACTTCATAATAACGTGTTCACACTTTACAAAGCTAGACATAAAAGTCATCCCGCCACTCAATAAACAACATATTTAGCATATTTCCTTTCCCAGTGGGAGAACTGTTCAGTGTTTAGGTTTGTGCCATCTGTAAATCCTCTGGTGCAGAACATATTCTCTTTGATAGCCATCCTTTGTGAACAATAGGCTGGGATCCATTTAAAAATGCCAGCTCCTACTTGTGACGAGACTAATTTAGGCTTAGTAACTGAACTCCACGCACTGTTGGTTGAGAAAAAATTCAGAGGAACCTAGAGGAAAACTCAGATATCACAAGGCTTGGGTTTGATAACTGGTCAGGAAGTGTTCATGTACGGTCCTTAAGACGTGTTGTAGCAGGTAGGGAAACTGAGCGGGGAATATTTTGTGATGCTAATATGGTACGACAAAAGCCACAGCCTGGTGACCACACATAAAGCAAACCAAATCATCACCATGAAGCTCACAACAACACTGCAAAGCATGCATCCACTGCAGGGTCACAGGTGCTGGTGTGTGTGCTTGCATCTGCATGTATGCAATATTTATCATAGAGTTATCATAGAGACAGATCCAATATCTGTCAGTTCATTTGATGGCCATGCTTGAGTGCATCAAGCCTCAGAGAATATACATTTGTGCGTGCAGATAGTGCCTATCATCCCAATAACCACTTTATTTTGCTTATTATGTACCTTTTTATGGGGCTGTTTTTTATAATCATCTATACATTGATAGCATATCTCAGCATCACAATGTCCCAGTTGCCTGTATTCATGCGTGCACTTCCGTTTGTGTGTTTTTCAACATCACCACATGGCTGCTCCTGTACACAGTCTCTCATCTGCATTACGAGTAATCTATGGTCGTTAATTGAGCCCAGAGGCAGTTGGTTTCAATGAAGGCTCCTGTGCTTTTCTGGCAAAAATAGGAGAAAAAGAGCTCTCTGGAGAAGGCAGCTCTCTGTGGAGAGGCAAACAGAGCAGAACGCCTACTGTGTTCATTAGTTGTCATTGATCACTGATTCAGTCAATGCGCAGCTCCTACCAGAGCTTGCATATTACCAGTTTCATGTCATAAAAATTAATATAAAGGTAAGAAAGTGGAGCTAGCACAGCATTTTACTTGATATATTTTATTTTTCACTGCACTATTTTGATGTGGATGGATGTTTGCCAAGGTTTTTAACAGTATGCAGAGATTGCACACTTGTCAATTCCACAGTTTTCTGATATCAATATGAGCCACTATATTTGGTTATTGGCTTCCCTCAGAGGCTATCATCACTGCAACCTATTCCATCACAGGTGATGTACTGTAGAATGAGGCTGCAAGGTATAAAAATGTTGATAAATGGCTGAGACAAAAGCATAAATAATGCAGAGATCAGAGATACTGGAGTAGCGAGTCGAATGCAACTTCAAGACATGCCACACCTCCCTGGAAAGAGTCCATCGTAAGTGTCCTGTCTCACATCATCAGTGTCTGCCAGGCCTCACCTGCCATACAGCAGAGAGGAACTAGAGAAGATCCTTTATGTCTCCCCTAGTCCTTTACCACTCTCTCCACCAACTATATAAAATCAGATCATCTGAGATCTCACGTCCCATCTCCTACACTTGGCTGCAGCAGCCTTTTAAACACACTTAGAATCGTTTTCTCCTTTCAAACTTCACTCTATTTCACCCCCTTTTATCTCTTCCCCATCCTTTGAGAAAGGATTCCCGATGTGCAGTCTGTACTTATAAAACCAGGACAGAGTAAACCCTGAGCTATTACTGCAAAAAAGTATAACAATGAGATGCATTCTTAATATGACAGTCCAGAGTTTAAGTGAATATATAGGGGTGAATTAAATCAATATTTCACAGCTCTTCTGAAGGAGTGGGGAATGTGCCATTATGTCGCATTAATTGCACCTACAGGGTCTTTCTCAAAGGAAACGTCATCTCATCTCATTGGGATTCATTGAAAGTCCTCAGGTAGATGACCGGGTGTTCCATGCTGAGTTTTCTTTATTCCCTTCATGTCTACCTTTGAATATTTATTCTCTTCTTATTTGGCGCTATCTCTGGATAGGCCAAGGTTCTGCATGGTGTCATTCCTTATTGCTTATCTACACATAAAAAAAAAAGAAAAAAAGACTTAAAAAATCTATGAGCCAAGGCCTTGTGATTCAATGTAGAAATCCACCTGGAGAGTTGTAAGGTTTCTTGAGACAATGTTACTTTTAAGACACTGTTTTTTTAAATGTCAGATGAGTCAGTTGTGTAATTAATGCATTTAGCTCTCGTGCCCAAAGAACAAAAATACTGACAGCTTTTTCCAAGCATCACTGGGAACCAGCATTATTCAGGCAAGGAGGTTATGCAACAATCAGTCAGTATCCTTCCACTGGCAAAAACAAAGAGAAAACTTCAAAGGGAAAAGCTGAAAACTGGAAAAATAACTGGAAAATAACATGTGACTCACACTGAAGCATCATTAGCTTTTGGACTATTGTGGATTTTGGCCCATATTTATGACAGTGGTCTTGACCTTGACTTAACTCTGCTGGATCAGTAAGAAGAGAAAGAAGGATAACTGCAACCAGCCATTTCTTGCTTTTGGAAGTTTACTCCTAGTAGAAGAACAGGGGAAAAACGACACTGATTAACAGGCACCATAAATGTGTCTGTTGACTAAGAACCACTAGGTTGCCATGTGCATCAATATGTAACTTTTGTGATAATACACAGTCTGAGCCACTAACGATGGCAACAAAGCAGTGTGCACTAGCTGCAAGATATTGAGTGTGCTGCAGATATCCATTTACTATGTTATCTGTGTTTGTCTGCAAGTAATGAAACAATAAAATTTCGAGTGGCTAAATAAGTCACAAATGAACATGTGTATCGATAACGTAAAGGTTTATGAAAACAGTGTGCCCCCTGACTCTAAAATGACTTAATTAAATGCAGAAGCTTGCTTTATTAAATAAGATATGCTGCACTGTGCATAAATGCATTAATCAATAGCAAAACTGCCACACAAATATTAGAATAATTGATCCAGGATGATTCAGCAGCGGTGAGGTCTAGGGGATAGGGGATATTACTGAGCAATAACAGTCTCGGTGAAGGTCAGTGGACACTACAGTAATGACAAATGTCCTCTCTTTGACTCCTACTGGCCACACTTTATTTTGGCTAGTTACAGGATATTACTTTCTGCACCTTCCATCACCTGCTACTCACTCTGCGTGCTGTGGCTTTATGGCAATGACCAATCAGTGTATTATAGAAACATGGTGTAACTCCACAACCTTGTAATAAAGAAGTATTTATACAACTGACAACAAACTGCTGGTTATGAAGGTAAGAGTATGGATCCATATTGCAGAGATAGTAGTGAGGTAAATGTGGCTCACAGACAGTGGGTGACTAAGCAATATCATTTTACTCTACCTCCTCCACAATAAACGTGTGTCCATAATGTACATAAACATACACAGACGCAGATGCCAAATGCACACAGGATATCAAATCTGTTCTGCTTTTGAGTTGCTGATGAGTTTTAAGAATTTGGGGATTTTGACTACAGGTTTCACTTATTAGGTGATTTAAGCTGGAATGGCCCTGAAAAGCAAGAAATATTCAGCAACAAACAGCTATATCAATCAAACCATGTCTCATTTTCTGACAAAAGACAGACCAGCTACACCGTCCTGTTATCTCTCCAGCAACAGAGCAACAAAAAACTTCACTATGTGTCAAATCATAATTGATGGAGGGTCTCCAAAATGTCCCCAAAAATATCACCATCCAATATCAAAATGTCTATGTCACAACGAAAAGGTGTTTTTCTCCTTTCAACACAAAAATATTCTCTGCCCTAACAACTGCTGTCCTTTGTTGGTTGTTCCTGGCCCACAGAGGTCCATGTGTTGGGATCAGTGAGGGACGCAGGCTGGCCAGGGTTGAGTGAACATGGGGCTACTCCTGGGAGTGTCCCACTCCTCTCCCCAAGGTTCACAGGGTCCAGCACTGCTGGCAGCCTGGCTCTCATCACTGTGGGAAATGCCTGCCTGCGTACCACTGTATTACTGCTGCTGTTCCGCGTCCAGGTCACCCAGCTATTAGAGTGGAGTCATTAAAAAAGAGGTGACCATGCTAGAAAAAACACATGCTATCATCATCTCACTCTGAGGGACAGCTACCAACTTGGACACTGAAGAAGCACAGAGGAGAGGCCATCAGAAGAATAATGTCCTACACCACAACTGGTCCCCTAAGAACATCTGGCTTACCTTTTTGTGTGCACAGCAGGTGGCAACATACACAGAGAGTGAGAATTAGTGATATAAGGAGTCTGACGAAGGCACTCATGGTCTCTTCTAGGGTGATTCCAGATGATATGCCCGTAATACTCTCAGGCATAGCACCCGGTATGGCATCCCTCCATGTAATTCAGCTCTACTGAGATTTCTCTCAGCCTGGTTACATCATTTCCCAAATTATGTGCAAATTCTTCACATGTCCTTCAGAGGAAATCCAGTTACCAATCTGTTTGTCTGTGTTCCCAGGTGTAACACTCTTCCTTCATTTCAAATCAAGCAGGACATTTACAGTAACAGTATCCTGAAACCAATGAAATTAAGTTTTATCAATAACACACAAGCTGTCAGTGTGGGGTGTGTAACTGTCCATGGTGCTGAAAGTCTTTTCACCCCAGATGAGGCTCTATTCAACACAACATACTTTGCCTTTTCTACCTTGAGAGATTTTTTTGTTTCACAACACAACCATTTAATAGCACTATTTGTAGTTTTAGTTTCCATTTCTGTGCATTAAACCAAGCATATGCTTTGAAAACTAGACCTGATGTTGCTGCTCTAGGGGACATTTTTATTTCCCTATATTAATATAGATTTTTCATTGCATGTATTGTGAATGGTCTCTGTTTTTTGACTCTGTGTATGATGCGACTTCATGTTATCTGTGTCCTTAGAGTAAAGATCATAGAGTAAATGGCATGTTTATTTTTATCAAGAGTCACTCATCTAACAGTGCTTACGACTACTTTGGTACATTATAAAATACTGAAAAGATTTGCATTGTGGGGACTGCTCACCTTATAATTTCAACTGTGCTTTCATGCTGCAAGGTGACATAGTGTGAAAACAGAAATCCACCTCTTCAGATCAAGAGTCAAAATGCCAGTTGGGGGTTGTGGTTGTAGCTGCAAGTCTGCTTTTTAAGAAAGTTGTAAAAAGTAAAACTACCACTGGAACCATTCAAGTGTCTCAACAATGGTAGCTGCAGTATGTAGCTGGCCAACATGATAGTAAGGATGGAATATCCGACTGCACAACTCACAGTGAATACTGAATAGTATAGGTGTGGTTACTGCGCCTGTAAGCAGATAATGTGTTTTTTCTCCTCTAGTTTTCCTCATAAATACATGTAATGTTCAAGATGGGCCACAAAAAAGCATTGACACATTGCTTAAATGTAGCAAAATGAGCCTATTAACCTGATTATGTAAGGCTTGTTGTAAACACCAAAATGTTCTCCTGCAGCTTCTCACAAGCTGAAGCTGGCACTTTGAAAACTTCACAAGGATGACACTGAATATGCATAGTTTTTGACAGAAAGAAGAAGAAAGACAGACTGCATGACTGACACATTAAATGTTTACCATTAATCAGCCTCTTACAGTGGCTTTAAACAGGCCACGGAATTTATGTTTGCATGAAATAGATTTATCACATTAGCCAGTGACCCTGTGATTCCTGAAATCAAAATGTCAAGACTTCTCATATTCCCGACTGTCTGCTGAATTAATGCAGCCTAGCCTCATTACAGCAGCACTTACCCTTAGCCTCCAGAGACACTGTGTCCTCCAGAGAATTACTGCTGAGAATACAAGGCAATTGTGACAAGAGGGACAAAAAAAGTGTGCGACACCTGAGCAACACACAAAAATAGATGTACTTAAAGACACATGCGTACAGTGTGTGTGTGTGTGTGTGTGT
>CM076648.1:4142522-4188977 GCA_038496675.1 Rachycentron canadum | reverse complement strand
TCTCTGCTTTCTGCTCCATCTCCCTCACTCTCATTGCACCTCCCACATGATCTAGGCAACACATCGCAATTATATATATATATATATATATATATATATATATATATATATAATCAACTGGTCCACTATCTGAAGGGTATAAGGAGTCATTCTGAATTTAAATGAAGGCCCTGAGAAGGGTTGAAAGGACCTGAGACTATGATAGGTTAGCATTCATTATTCAGCAAGCCCTTGACCTGTGTATGCAACACAGACAAAAAAAAAGAAAGAAAGAAAAGCATTTCATTAATCTTTTTTTTTTTTTTTTTTTTTGCACATAAAGCTCCAGCATTCGCACTGCCCTGACATCCAAGTTTCATATTGCTCCTAATGAAGGCAAGATAGCCCAAAAACGTGCTGTTATCTAACCTTGGGGATTAAACACAGATTTTCAAAGGAGACATTACCAATGAATTGTACTCTTTGTGAGAATATACTCTGGTGTTGAATGTTCAGAGTCACCTCTCCCCCCTTTTTTCCCCCCGTTTTCCATTTCCTCTACCTTCTCTCCTGGCCTCCTCGCAGCTCTCCTTGATCTTCCTGTGGCAGACAGCAGCCAGGGCAATGAGCAGCACCAGCAGACACACTCCCAGGCCAACAGTTACCCACAGAGCCACCGGGGGGAATGCAATGTTCTGACCTGAAGCAAAGGGCAGAGGGAGAGAGGGGGCAGAGAAGAGAGAGCCTCATTATTCACTCTTGCAGAGCTAAAATAAGAGCACAACTGTCACCACTGTATCCATCACCATTATTTCACCATTTGACAATTTTGCTGTTAGAGTTCATTGTCATACAAAAATCCTGAATTATCCAGGACTACTAAAGCACAACACGATGACACTGATGGTGACTATTGCTATCATCATCTCCATCATCGCTGGCTTTGTCACACTCTTTATTAGGTTTGACTTTCACAGTGAAAGTGAAACAGTAAACAGAAATGAGTGTAAACCTTTGCTTTATGTGAACTGTGTAAGATCTTCTTTACTAGTGTCCAATTAAGACACTCAGGGCTTTCAATTGAGTCCAGATGGCAGATAGCTTTCCAGGCACACATGACTGTGTTGTCGTTTCACTCAAACAGTATTGGCACAGCCTTGAGAGGATGTTGGCGCTAACTATCCCACCCCCTGCCTTCTGCTACACATTACTCAGATATCTAAAGTTATGCATTTACTTAAATATTCTATATCCTCTTAATGTCTAAATTATTATTATTTCTCTGCCAGTGAATGAAATTTCAATTGTGATAGTTATATATACATACACATATATATGCATATATTGTAACTTGAGGAGTGCAATGAGAACATGTCTTGCAAACAACACTGGGCTAAAATCACCTTCAAGACAAATACCCATCACAGTTAGTGACAGTATCTTGGAAAACTGCAAACTGATGAGGAAAAATAAAAACTGGTCAGCAGGACAAAAACGATATCAGAGACACCACCAAAATTTCCCTGGGGTATTCAAACTGAACAGAGGGAGAAGAAAAGAAAACAGCAGAGCCTCTAAAGAGCTGTGTGCCTGGCTGTAGCACAAACAGACCTCCTTCAGAGAGTGCTGCTGTGGGCAAATGGGGGGGTGGGGGGGGATAATAAAATAAAAATAAAAAAGACTGAAAAATGACTGGCATTGGAAAGAGGAAATGATGAAGCATCTGTAAGGACTTGGCATTAGCAATGATGACAGGCAGACAGGCTATAATACAACCCAGCCAAGATGGAGGGCAGATAGAGGCATCCTTTTTGAGGTAATCAATTCTCAGATGGAGATCCAGTCCCGATTCTGAGAAACAAATGTCCCTTATTGTTCCACAACACAGGCTTAATGAAAGGCCACAGACAACCATTGACAGGAGGAGCAGGAGGGACATGTGCTCACCAATTACAGAAAATAGGCACTTTAAAAAAAAAAAAAAAATCAGTAAGTTCACATCAAAATTATAATTTGAACAATATTTTGGTTTATGAATAAATACCTGCAAAATAATATGTGTTTTGTGTTTATTACTAATTAGAGAATGTTGAAACATTAAACTTTTGTGTTGAACATGATTAACGTTATACTTGTTGTTAGCACTGTCTTTGTGAACATGTTAGCCTGCTGCCATTAGCATTCAGCACAAACACTGCTGTGCCTAATTAGAGCCACAAACTAACACTGAAAACAATTATTACACAAAAAAATTTCTGAGGTAAACATTCGTATATGCTACGTATTATATATTCTATGTAAATTAGTATGGCCACCATGGTCTGTTTGACCATGTATCTATTTCAAGAGAGTCTCAATTCACAAGGCACTAGAAAAAATCTGGTACCGCTACTGCAAAACAGGATAAACACCCAAATGCCACAGAGAAAGGATAAAATCTAGAAAGTCAATCCTGTCATTTTGATGAAGCTTCGTATGTCTCCCCAGGCTAGTCATGACTGATGATGCTGTGGCTCACTGTCCACCGAGCCCTTCACTCTGCTATATTTAAAGAATGACCATCTGAGAGCCACTCTGTACGAACAGTGAAACAATAAAACATGTATGAAAGAGAAATAATCATACGCAAGTTGTTCACGACACATAAAGTCAAGAAAGTAACAAATGTGTCTAGTTCTTTGTGACGAGTAAAGAAAACGTGTTGTTCTTTGTTTCTATCGTCTTTCTCTTTCTCTTTTTACTCTCACACCTCCCCACCACATTCTCCCTCCCTCAAGGCAGACTGATAAAGACAAATGCCATAGTCGGCTATCATTGCTACGCCGGGGCCCAAAGGGCTGCAGGATCATATTTTTCTTTTGCTCTTGTTTGATGATGTGATTTTGTTTTCTTCAGAAATAGATTTGTCTCTAATGGCTCTGTTTACCTATCGTCTCTTTCCCCCTTTCCCTATTCCCTCTGTGCAAGGGTAAGGATGGAGTGCTTTGGGCTGTACTGTCACATTACCTAGAGTCTGCAGATTTCAGAGCTGCACAAAACAGGGAAAACTTCACTTCTCAAATTTGGCATTTTCTAGATATCGTGCATGTGTGGCACTCATCTAAGCAAACGCCACCAGGTGAAAGTGTTTCTTCATTAAGCTGACGTGGTGTGACAGAAAATGAAACAACACAACCATAATAACAGACCTAATGCCACAAATTCTTACTCGTATTTACATCCTTCCACGCTCAATGTCTATTGACGATTGTCAGTGAATACAAATCATATAGATAAAGAACATTTTTTCCTGATAATTCGCTACCACATGAAATTCAACGGATTTGAGCACATTTAATCTAAATGCTGATTTTTCTGAAATGTGTTTTTATTGTTTGATGTGTGGAAATAAAGCTGCACCTGGTGACATTTCCATCGGGCAATGCCACTATTTGCCAGGGGTCCTTCCCTACTGTTTTACAGTGACATCACAAATCTACAATCTTTTTATATAACATTTTTATTATTTTGCATACATAAAAATGAAAGCAAATACATTGGAGCAGATCACCATCTTCTGCATCCTCTCTTATTTGAAATTTATACAATTTGAAATTTGTAGAGGATTTTGCTAATTGCAGCCATACCAATTACAGTTATTTCATGTTTTTGTAATTAATTCATAAAATGCTGTTGTCATGTGCTATGGCCCTGAGAAGGGCCACACAGCTCTGAACATGTAGAGGTCAGATCTGTCTCAAACAGTACTCATAGATCTAGTAGTATACTTATAATGTTCAGGTTTTATGGAAAGTGTATCTGTGAAACATTAAGTCAACACCATGACAGTTTTAGAGGCTATAAAATGTAGTTCTTGTATTATTTACTATTATATTGTACATACTGTGATGTTCTATTGTGTCCATCGCTTTTTTTTTGTTGTTGAACACTATCAAAGTTGTTTAAGGAAAATAACATGTAATGAAAATATACAACTGGTAGCTACAAATGAACCAATGTTTGCAGTGTTTTTTATAGGTTATATCGACCACACCTGGAGCGTATCTTATACTGTTACTTCTTCTACAAGGTGGTGTTTCACTGTAGGTGTTTTGTGTATCATAGGGGGCCACAGCAGGCTGCTAAGGTAAAAATAGATATTTAATGGGGACAGGCAAGAGTATGATAAAACACCCCCTCCATATGGAGCCTCTAACACAGGGCGCATCACCAGTGAGAAATGAGGCTCCCTTAGTCTCTGGAAGACACTATAGGCGACTCGCAAGGGGCCAGCTTAGGTATTGTTTGGGCTTCAGTGAATGTGAGACCCAAGATTTGCAGGCATTTTTACAAGCCTGAGTGTTTTCTTTCCAGCACATTTGGTGGAATAAAGTGCTCCTAAGACTCCCTTTCCTGTCATCCTGGTTCTGCAACGTGAAGGCGGTGGAGATCAAAGCTGCTTTCTCTCCAACTGTCACCCCAGTTTTACCTGCCTAGAAGAAACCTACCCTCTTAAGCTGTGACCAAAGGAGAATAATGTCCTTTGACAGAAGGATGGCTTCAGGCTAAAAAGAGCCTCAAGGCTCATTGTAGACAAGCTGGAGGGATGAGGAAGAGGAGAGGAAGAGTCAATTAGGTTTTTCTTTCATTGTCAGGATGAACAAGTTGGCCTTCTCCTGACTGGTTGTGAAAACAGAGGAAGAGAGAAGAGGGACCTGTAGAGGAGTGTTGATCACAGAAGAGCCCAAGGGTTGAGAAGCAGCAGGGCCCAGCCCTGCTGGAGGGCCTATGCAGCCCTAGAGACTAGAGAGGCACAGCCAGGCCCAGGACTGGAAATAGGCTTATATATCTCTCTAACAATGAGTCACATTGCAGAGATAAAGACATTCATTCAGACAATACAGTAAGGCAGAGTAGAAACAGTAAAGTGAATGAGATATAAAACTCAGTGAGACAAAACAGGAGCTCACACTTAAATCACATTCACCCAAAACTGGTGAGGTGATTGATGCATACTACCTCAGTGAGTGCAAACAGGCTTGCCGACAGTGGTGATTCAAACTTCTTTATTCAGCTTCTGTGTAGCACTGCCGATCTCCCAGGAAAGAGATTGGCAGAAACAAAAACAACAGTGCTAATGGAAATAAGATGGCCTTGGTGTCAGAGGACACGGATTAGCCAGAATGAAAAACATGAGCATGAATATTAGCATCACATTCAACGAATGACTTTGAATTTGTTTCAGCTTCAGTTTCAATTACCAGCTTTTATTATCAACCTCGAAGGTGTCCATCAAAACCTTTAAACCCTCCCCATTCAGCCCCAGATTGAAAAGCTTGTGACCACGCAGGCACACCAGCTGTTCTTGCAATATTTCTAGGAACACCTCTCCTCTCCTCTCTGGGAGAGGACAAGAAGCTCACTTGTAGACGGAAAACTTGGCAAACTGAGATGGATGGCGACAGGTTTTTGTCCTGTCAGCATCTTTGCTCTGAGCCTTCTCTCCTCTTTTTTGCATTTCAATAAATTGCTTTTCAGTGAGATGCTACCTCACTGTCTTATTGGCATGCAGAGAGGCAAGGTGCTTGTCTCCAGGACGACCTACCGCCCATTTACTTACACAATTTGTCTGACATTATTGCCCTTCCCTTGACACCATGGGCTTGTGGCAAACATGAGTGTATGATGTGCAGACGTGCACATTAAAACAGAGTAATGGGTCTGCATTTATAGGAATAAAGTTTCTAACAGCCATCCTTTTTTTCTCAGCGGTAGAACTATAAAAGCCATCTGGTGGTGATGGGGGGGCGAAAGCAGTGGAGTAAGGTGGATGAGATAGTGAGTGAGGGAAGAGTGGAAGAATGGAGTAAGCAGGTGAGTGACCAAGCAACCTAAGTAGGTGAAAAAACAAGCTGGTGACTAAGTTTGTTGGTTCACAAGCAAACAGGCACTGAGCTGGTTAACTTTATAATAACATTGTAAGCACTGTAACACAGGCCTTCAAGTATTTAACATTATAATAGTATTCCTTTAAGACAGACCACAGGGGTTTTTAGTATTACATGCAGCTGGTGAGCTACTGTTTATATATATTAGCTTATCCTTGTACATCTTTATTCATGCATAAACACACATAACTACTGCTTGGTGATATAATATATACACTATGTTTATTTTCCTTATTACTATAGATGATGTTACAACACCTACGTGTAGGGAGATGTGACTTCAATAATTCAGAGCTCATCTCTTGGTGGCTAACATCATGTAAAGATCTCATCGTACAATACTCTGTAAACAAACGCATAAGACATTTCAGCAAAGTAATCTGAATTTTTTTTTTTTTTTTGCATATTGCCACAGTACATACAACCAAACCTACAATGATAGTCACTGATTTGTCTGGGAGGGATGCTAAGTCACAGGCACATTCAAAGGGATTCAAGTCTTTTCTTTTCAAGATATGCCAGGGGGAAGGTTGAGTTTTCTCATCTTTACAGTTGAAGTTAATCCCATACCAAGTAGACTGGCTAATTAACTCAATATACAGCTCATGTTAGCGAGACAGATGCTACATTACAGGTGGAAGGGTGTGAGGATGTATAATAGCTCTGTACAGGAATATATAAAACAAGCCTGGGGTAGAGGTGGGCAGCATAACCCAAATAAACTTCATACCGGTGGAGATACGTGCCCTGATGTGGATTTGGCTACACCATTTATTCTGGTACAGAATGGGTTTTAAATGTCACGTCAAAGTGCACAGCGAGCATCAGATTACTGCATGTTGGCCAGCGAGCATACGCTTCTCTTTTACACTAAAACAAACGCACATTTGCATGCAAAGAAAAGGGCGGGTGACGAAATGGAGTCAGACAGCTCAATAGAGACAGGAGCAAACCATGAGCAAACATGTCAGCAAGCATGAGAGATGGAGAATGTACTCCAGCACTGACACAAGCAGCACCAGCACTGGTGTAAAGGGTAAAAACACAATGGTGTAAAGGGTAAAAACAAAATGCAGACATGCCAGAGTCCCTGTCCTAATGACCACTAACAAGTCGGGGGTGGGGGGGCACAATGAAAATACAGGATTCTTGGTGCATAAAACGGACTCTATTAACTATTTTACCCAAAGCAAATTGAAGTTGTACTGCAGCAATTGAGAAAAAGTGAAGCCAAAGACACACATGTGGCGTGAGTCGTGCAGTGTGTGCTGTTAATTTCCACAAGGTATGAAATGCCTCTTCACAACCGCTGTAAACTATAGTAATACTTAATTGATCGTAACTTCAACGACAAGTAATAAACTGTTACCATCCCAGAGTTTTACATACACTGTGATTCAAATTTCATATCACATTGCTCAGCCCATTATCTGGGAGAGAGATGAAAGTGGATGACTAAGCTGTCTCACAACAGGTCTGCCCACCTCATCTAACACCAGCCAGGCTAGCTCTCTCTCTCTCAACATCTCCCATGTCCCTCCTAGCCCCACTGGGGCCTCAATTAAAAACTCCTCTGATGTCTAGTAACTGACAGAGACTCCATCACTTCCACACATGCCTCTCCACTGAGAGTGGCATTAAGATGTTGGAGGCAGAGTGGACTATTGATTTTCTTTTTCTTTTTTTCTTTTGGTCACTCCATTTCTTCACTGGACCATATTTGCAATGCAGGCGGAACAAGGGTGCAGTAATCAGTTTACAACGTTGTGTTGTCTCCATTTTTAATTGGCTTTTATACAAGAGCTGCCTTCGAGATGCTGAGGATCTGTTGGACACAATCGCTAGTGACGGCTATCAGTACCAAAACAGACTATCTGGCTGCTTGATAATGCCAAGTGGTGGAGCTAAGAGCAGAGTAACAAGGATAAATAGGTATGAAAGGACTAAAGAGCCATTTAAAACGGAGGCTGTGCATTGATTCTGCAACCCCAAACTTTATTCTACACTTGAGCTACTTTTTGTTCCTCTTAAAGCAATATTAATGATTCTTTACAAGCTGTAAACACACCATTGACGTATTATCACCTTATAAAGCTGTTGGTGATAGTTACATCAAACGGTTACACATCACATCCACATCCAGCAGACCAAGGGCAACATTAGCATTCATTTGTAGTTGCGTTTCTGGCCACCAAACAAATGTTAACTCAAATGTTCATTCTCCTTTTAGCTCTTTTCTTTTTCTCCAACAGCCCCTGGCAGAAATATCTTGCTCTTTAGCTGCTAAATGCTCCACTGCTCACAAGGTAGTTGCGAGCACTGTCAGTCTGCCATTTACTGCTGGTCAAGTAGAATACAGTGGGTTTATCAGGGCTTTTTTGAAAACAGCCTCCCGCTGGAGCTGGAAATGATGAGCACAGTGACACTGTGCTGAACAGCACAGCATCAGAAAAAATGAGCTGAATGAAGTTACAATGAGCCACAGAAATGAGTGGACCAACACAGTCAGGAGATTTGTTTTTCACCCATTAAATCCACCGTCAATATAAGTAGTATTGATTAGTGCAATTTTAAAGTGTGATCCTGGTTTTAGTTATAACATCAGTGCTTAGTCACATGTTAATAGTAGAAAAATAAATTCAAATTCCTTTTTTTGTCCCATAGTGCGGAAATTACTTAATTGATTAAAAAAGTCTGTAGATAAAAGCTTGACCGGGGCTTGTTACAGAAAACGTCATTGTGTGTCTTTAAATGGCTCAGTGCACCAAGAACAAACTGCAGGCTGAAACTCTCTGCAGTTAGTGGGTGAAGCGCACACCTATTGCTGAAACAACTCCTGTGTTGCATCAGTATAGTGCGAAGTGGGTGAGAAATATCATCCAGGATATGATCTTTAACATGACGATTTCTGAATCAACCACTTAAGACAGAAACACATCCAGTAGTTGCAATAGCATTTGTAGAAATCACTTGCTTTTTGTCACGTTAGATTGCTACACAGCTATTATGACAAAGTTAAACAACGTCGACACTCATTCCTTGCTGTGCTCTTGTTATAAAAAATGTCTTCACTGTTGATTTTGTCTAATATGTTTTGGTTAGACTTTGAGAAGTAATTCAAACATTTTAAAGTATCAGTGTTTGTTTTTAAAGATGCAGAGCCATAGTTCAAATCCACATGATAACATCTCTGAATGCAAAATGACAGGATATAAGCTTACCCCTATATCACAAAGAAATGCAACTTCTATCCAAAACATTAAAGAACTGCCTGGACCTCTTCAAAGAGCGTAAGTTCTTAGTATGCGTCTCCCACTGCAGTACTACTAGGAGAATATATAATGACAGATTTTTTTAAAAGACATGTCTCTGTATGTCTTTGCCTAGGGCTCTCATTATAAAACAGCATTTCTCATTTTCCTCTGCTGCAGTCTTTGGTGGTTACTGGAGAGACAGATGAATATTCTCAAAGCACTCGAGCTAGGCCAGGCTCAGCCTTTGGAGCAGGTCAGCTCATTCCTGTAAGCCGTTCATCTCAAGAACAAAACCAAACCTCTTCATGTGTTTATTTGCTTAGTGTGGCCATGAATAAATATAAATACTACTGAAACCACACAGATGCTGCTTTCAGAGGTCAGGTTTAGCAACTGAATAACACCCCTGGTGCTAGCAGGGACATACTGTCTTATTTGAAGATGCTTCTTAGGGTAGATCCTTACCAACATAAGGCTTTGAACTTTTTCTTTACTCATCAGCTATGTTCAAAGAAAAAAAAATAAAACTCTATTCAGTTATTCAAAGCATTTTTAAGAATGTAATGTTTTTGTGGTGTGAGGAGATAAGACAGGTGGGAGAAGAATACCTGGCCAAAAACAAAGATATGGTTCAAACCTCAGTGCCATTGTGGAACCTCATTTATCATTTGTTTGTTATTTCTAACTTAAACAACATTAGTATCCTTGTAGGCTGACCACATTTGGCTGGGAGGATGACATATAGGTTTGTTTCACATTGACATTTTTGCAGTCACTCACTGCTATGGCTCGAATAAAAGGCTGCAGTCGTCACGCTATAGCAGTTTGTTCCATGAAATGATTTAAGTAGATATTTCAAAGATTTTGGGCTTTTAAACACTAAAAGATCTTTACCATGTCCATTAAGGGCTCAGCTGGATCGATCCATACAGCTCCTTTTTAGTCAATTATTGAGTTTAAAACAAAGGGCAGTTTTCTGACTGTGCTTTTGATTGACTGTGCTTGACAAGTTCTTGTAAAATACCTTTTAATGAAAAATCACCACTCAAACTGGAGAGTATCGTTATTTATTACTGAAATTACATTAATATGTAAAATTTATGGCACATTAACACTATTTTTTTATTGCAGTCATTTTACAAAAGCAAAAAGCGACTTGGGGCTTTGCTTTGATGGTTCCTTTAGAAGAGTCCCTAACAATGCCTCTAAGCTATTCCAAAATCACTGTCAAGTACAGCTTCTCATGGCTTATTGCTTAAATATACTTTGTCTCCTTCCAGCACTTTTAAAATATGATATCTTGGACAGACTGAAAAAATGACTTTGTAAATCTCTCTCTCAATGGAATATAGCTAATCACAGTCTCGCAACTTGTGTGTAGCAAAGTTATTTAGCTTGTGAAAATGCTCAGCCACTGGATGAGAGAGGAATCAGGGACTATATGTTCATACCAATGTCCCACATGGGTAGCACTTTTCCACGCAACTGATTCTTTATGACTGGAATGAGCCCGACTAATGCACAAATAAGGACATTTATCCTCACATTTACTATAAGAGCTCTACTCCGAGGGCTTGGAGCTCTGTAAATAGATTGTGATAAAGTCTGAGGGATACTTACGCTGATAAAAAAAAAAACCCAAAAACAACAACAAACAAACAAAACAACAAACTGTCATTAGTGCCAAAAATGCTTCTTATTCCCATCTGGCTGCAAAAGAAGAAAAAAGCAAAGGAAAGAGGTAGAGAGAGATGTAAAAAAAGAAAGAAAATAGTATGATTTTCTAATTTTTGGCAGCAAACAAGCCACAGGGCTGAAGGCTACTGTCAGTGACCATGTCCTTAACCCTCATGTGGATCTGCTCGGTGACTGGCAGAACAAGACTCTCTGGCTGAGTGTGAACCAGGCCACTGCTACAAACAGTGTGCATGCTAAGCAATAATTCTCTGGATATATAAAAACAAATTGAGTCTTAGAACAATATTATGCCTGGAAAACCATAGCCCTTACTTCATAGTTCATTTCCAAATTCAATGTCCAAAACACAACAAAACAGCAGAGAGCTGAAGAAGAGGACAGAACACGCAAGATAAAATGATTACTATTTATCTAGGGTGGTAAGGGAGGGCTGTGGGGTAAGATATTTAACGTAAGGTAAAGAGATTTCAGTATGTTACAGAGAAAAAAAAGAGTTTGAAGGATATTAACATGATTATCATGATAATATCAGATAAAATGACACAATGACTTTGGCCAGGATAATTGTGACATGAATTTTTCATATTGACCCATGCCTAGTTCAAACTACTTTGAAACACTGAGACGCAATTAAATAAAGGTACATTTATGTGGTGGCAAATGTTCCCAAAGTATGCAATGCATAATAGACACTCAGCTTAATAGCACACATATTATAATGTGGATGATCATTACCTCTCCCAACAATTAACTCTGCATTATTCTTTTTTTAGTTGCACAATAGTTCCTATAGTCCCAGTGCACCTAGATGACAGGGACACCTTGAAGCAAATGTAAAATTTAGTTTGTCCTCTTTCCTTCCCCGTTTATCATATTTTGACACCATTACGACGGACATTGCTGTTGTCTTTGAGACTGTCTTCTCCTTGCTTTTAAATTTTTGGTAAATAACAAGAAAATACTGGGAGAAACATTATTTAAGACATTCTTGTAGAATCAATGGCAGATTTACAATGTAGAGGATTACAACTTGAATCCTATTTTACTCTGTAACCTTGACAGCTTCTTTCCCTGCTTTGGAGTACCGGCACTAATTCTTCTCGTGGTACACAATACAAAACAGGACACACTTACTTTCATCTCTGGATGTAAGTCATCACTCTGCTGAAGCAGCACATATTTCAAACCTATAACCATTTACATCATCAGGCCGCCACAATGTCATCACATTATGCCACGTGGTCTTATCGAGACGCAGTGAAATATTAAAATCCAAGGACATCAGTTGTCAGCCCGCCTGGTTTGTTACAATGACAATTTGTGGGATCCTGAACAGGAAATATCATTGAAAAGGAGACATCCTATTTAAGAGCATAGAGTAGGCCGACAGGGTGCGACAAACGTGTAATGTCATTTATACTGTATTTGGACAGTGTTCTCCATCTCCATTTTGCATAAAAAGGCTTGACTATGACTAATATTTGACCGACTATGATATATTTAAGGAATACTTTATCATTTTGGGAAACAGACTTATTTGCCCTATCGCTGAGAGAATATTGATTATATTTTCATTTCTGTCTGGTTAATGAGGTTATGAGGTTATAGATAGTTAGCTTCAGTTCATACCAGCACAAAACATTAATTATTCATCTTTGGAGGTGCGTTTTTTTTGTTTGTTTTTTTTGTTAACACTGGGCAGAGCCAGACTAGCTATTTCACCCTGTTTCCAGTCTGTGACCACCAGCTGGTTGTAGCCTAATTGTACATTTAATGGACAGATATGAAAGTCATATAAATCCTCTTATCAAACTGTCACAGAAAGCAAATAGGCTTATTTCTTAAAATTTCAAACTATTCCTTTAAATAATATTTAGTTGTATAAGCTAAATCTGTTCAATTTAACTCCATTTCACATCCCTATTTCAGTTTGGTTGATCTGAATTTCTTGGTTTCACAACACAGCCATCATACTCTCACACACTCTTCGCAGTCTAAGCCTGTTTGGATTGCTTAACCCCTCTAACAACCACATCATGAAAACGACCCGACATTACAAATGGCATCACTCTTCATCTGGTAGAATAAGTGGCTGAAAGCATCAAGAGAGATACATTATAGATATGACAGTCTCTTGCAGGGTGGGTCGCTGAGCTGCCTCTGCCGTTGACAGAGAGTTGCACTTACTGTGGCAACACACACACAAGGAGGGCAAGTTATGAAATTAAACACAGCTGACAATATTAATAAGGTAAGAGCAGCAAGTTTGTTTCCTCATGAACAGTTTGTCTGTAATGAGCTGCAAGTTGTCAGACTCTGGGGAGACAGGCGTGGCTACGGAGTCCAAGCCTACGGGAAGATATTAATGCAACCTGAAGAGGATGTGAGTCATTGCAAGCCGCTGTCCATTCAAACTGGTATCATAAGGAGCACGACTGCAGTGTGGCTTAATCATAGTCATTACTCTGATATTTGACACTGGGGTTGAAATAACGGCCTCTGTAATAGGTGCATTTTCTTATCACGCAGTGAGTCAGCGAGTGCTTACGTAGTTTCAAGTCAAGCTGTCAGTGCACAGGGAGGTGAGCGAGTTGTTCGCTTTACCCGCTCGAAACTCCTCTCCTCTGGGACACAGCCACACACTCAGTCCATTCTTAACTTCCATTTCACACTTGGTAATCAATTGCTAGTCTCTAGAGCTATCGAAGAAAAGAGCCACCTATCCTGAGAATAAGCTAAATCTCTCAACGCCTTCTAATTGAAAACACATTATAGTGCTAGACAATGCTCTTTGTGTGTAGCCAGCCACTAATTTGGACTGTTTGCATGCACAGAACAAAGCAATTTACTGAGGTTGCAAACATCCTTTGCAGGACAATAATTCATGGTGTTATCAGGTGCAGAGTTTAAACATCAAATAAACGGGCTGAATAATTAAATGACCAAACTTTGAAGGCGTGCCCGGCCATTTGTTGGTGGCTATTCTCCCAGTGACTCTGAAAAGCTGAAACTAATATGATTTCATATCGTGAAGCCAAGACTGATGCCAGACCTCCCGAAACCAATCCCTCTTACAGGATTTAGAGGGAGCTGTGTGAAATGTACACTGCAGGGCCCCACCAGTCCCAATGATAGTCCTTGCTGTGAGTCCAAATCAAAATGAACCCGATCAATAACAAAAGAGGGCTTTTGTGCATTTACTGCCATCATAAATACAGTGTCCTGAAAAGGAAAGTGAGGGAGGACAGAGAGAGACAGGTTTCTACCAGGCCGGGGACAGACATAAAGATGTCAGACTGTTTGTGGGGAGCTGGGGGGTGGAGGGATTGTGGGTGACAGGGGGAGGGTGTCACACCGGACATTGTTTTTGATTGCACTTATGCCATGACAAGGAAAACGGGAATACTTTCAAGGTGTGCACATGTAGAAAAACACCAAAACAAACCCAAACAAAAGTATACATACGCATATTATATACTATGCGTGTACACACACACCGACTGATGACCTTTTTCTAACAGAACAAAAATACAGAAAGGAGGAATGCTCACTGTCCAAGAGGAAATACTATATCACTGTAGCATTTAATTGTGCCAAAGAAAAGTATTTTGACATTCGAACAGGACAAAAATGCCTTTAAAGCTAAAAAGTCAAGATGGCAGGATGGAGGCTAGAATAAGGGAAGAATAAATCCCAGCACAAACGAGAGAAGCTCATTTTATCTTTCTTATTGTACCGTTCTAAAAGAGCAGCACGCAGACCAGAAACTGCCCACAACTGAATCCAACCCAACAATCCCTCAGAGCTGCTAACAGTAAGACTAGGAGCATGACAAATAACTTTGCCCAGGCCATAATACAGGGATAAAATTTCCTATACTGAAGGCCCAGAAGAGGACATTCAAACGTCTTGGAGTTCTGACAGCAGAAAGTGGCCCCAGTTAATAATCCTGATAGGAATTAATGTGCTTACAATGGTGCCATTGCTGCCCACCTGAATTTATTTTAGATTGCCTACATTACTTCATCTGTCTATTCGGTTGTTTTCCCTGGCTGGGCTCCTGATAAGACAGAGCACGCATTCAGCAAGAGAAAGAAAGCCTGTTTGTGCACTGGACACTAATTAATACAGTGCTCCGTCGGGAAAGTTGCCTGCTCGCTGCTCTACTGACAACAAATTCATTTATACTGCTGTTTTCTGCTTCTCAGAAGGCTCTGTTAATTGCATTTAAATTAGTCCTCATTCAGCAATGAACAAGGACAGGCACAGTGGTTCGTTATAGAAGCTGGAAGCAAAAACATGGTTTTGGACAACATATTAGCCCAAAGTTGATTGACAGAGCTTTTGATAGAAGATCCTACCAGAGAAAGTCGAAAAACATGCTCGTAAAATACTTCAAGAATAATCACAATTGCTGTAACAGTGGCTCTAATGAGAAGACCTTTGAACCAGCAGATCTCTGCATTTTTCTGTTTGGCCCTTTGGCAACGCTTGCTCAGAAATACTTTGATTTAAGAAAAAAAAAATGTTTCAAACTGCAACGCAGATTCTGATGAAAAAGCAATGAAAAGCAAAAGTATGAGACCAGGTTCAGAGAAAACACTCACTGAGGGGACTTCTTAGGAACAATATTGGAATGAGTACTTCATGGCTTGAGTAGGCACTGCAGGTAGCTATTTAGATGGCAATGTGCTTTCGGGATCAAGCTCTGAAGACATAATAACATAGTCAAGTAAAAGGAGCATGGAAACAAGCTTGCACATGTCTAATGAAGAAAAAAAGATCTGTGTAATGAACAGCTTGATGCTCTCACGCAGACCACCCACCATTAGCACCTGTGTTAGATTTCATCTCCAGGATAAAGGTCAATGTTTATATACCAATTAAAGATGTTTTTTAACCTTGATTCATCCAGTGAAGGTTGGTTTAGCATGCCTGTGCTTCCCAGTCGTGTAATAAGAAACATTCTCCTTGGGGAAATATGTCCCACAAAAACAGTATTGTACCAGGAGTAGAATAAGTCGCCTAATAAAAGAGTCTCTGTTGTGTCCCAGGGAAACTAGAAGAATCTGACTTTATATTGCAGAAATGGGTGATGTGTGGAAATGAGGCAGAGAAGACATGGGTGAAAAGTACAGTTTACTTATCATTTTTCTGCAGAAGGGAATAATGTGGAATCAGCAACCATGTGTATTCCTGCATAGGAGCCTTACTTGAAGTTCTTCACAGTAGATAATACCAGCAACAAAGATGAGCTGGGTCCATGGCAGTTGGTCAAAAAAAAAAAAAAACGTTTGGCAATAAAAGGACAGTATTGTTGATGCTCAGAAAATAAAACTATGCCCAGCGAATTTAACCAGCCATACCACCTATAAGCAAGAAATAACTTACCTGCAGTTTAGACTTTATACTCTCCACCTAGCTCTGCTGCTCTCAGTGATAGCATAGCGTGTTTAGCTGGATGGTGTATTCACAAACATACATTTGCAAAAACAGACAAAGTGCTTTGTTTGGGTCCAAAATAATCCCAGTTGGTGACTTTTTTTTTGGTTCACAATTATTCTCTTCCATGATTGCATTTGCCGAAAATGGCTGCTTGCTGTGAAGCACACAGTTGCCAGTTGTTGCACTTTGACTTTCGTCCAAGATAGTAATGTAGAAATAGTGATCAAATGGGCATGAAAGTATTTTTTTAAAAGGGAAACTACACTGATTTACCACATTAAAGTCTGTTTACAGTATTTAAATATCTAATAAATATTAAAATTTTGGGAGTCGCATTAAAAAGAAGTGAGATTATCACACCTCTGTAGCTAGTTCATCATCTCTGCTTTAGGCTAGTGGCTATATTGGCTGAATAATGTATCAAATCCTCCAACCAAACTGTTAATAGTAAGATTGCATGGATGCAATTTTTTTAGATTTAACAAAGGTGCATTGAATAAAAAAGACATTCTCTAGTTTTTAATTCAATTTGTCCATTATCTTGTTTATTAATATCTTATTTAGTCTTGGTGACTAACAAATAACGTCATATAATAAACAGTAAAACTACAGCCAGATTTAAACTTTTATCCACTAGCTGAGGAAATAATGAACATTCACTGGAAACCCACACAAACATGGGGAAATCATGCCAACACCACACAGATCAAAAATCTGGGATCCTCTTAGTGTGAAGCAACAGTGCTAACCACTGAGCGACTGTGCTGCCCAGTGAAAGCCAGAGCATGCCAGCTAGATAGTAAAATTCAGCAGAAAGTTTTTTGCACCACGTGGGGTGAGCTCCCTCTCTGTCAGCGAGTTCATCTCCTGCCTGTCAGGCCATAGTGCCACAACTCTGAGCTCAGCAAACGTTTTCGTCTCCATCTTGCTTCCTGTCATCCACTTCTCACCCCTCCTAACCCTGTCTCCCTAGTCCCCTCTCTCTATCTTCCTGCCTCATCTCTCTATCTCCTTCTTTTTTCCTCTCTATCTATCTCCATCCACACACTATTCACTGTAAATGCTGTGCCAGCAGAGTGATGCTGGGGAAATGGCACCATCCTCATTGAGAGAGCAAGCAGACGGAGTGGGGGTGGTGCTGGAAGGGGGTGTTCAGTGACATGCCCTGAAACCCAGCCATCAGACAACACACTGCAATCACGCAGCTCCAGTAGATGGGATACATAGCTAAAGCTCCACATTCAGAAAAGGATCAGTGAAAATGATAGGATATAGACTCTTGATCCCCTAAAACTCCAAAAACATAATTCTTTTTGAGGAGAACAAAGTGGCCAAAATAGGCTGGGAGTGTGAGACAGTGCATGCCATCAAGACAGGCAGAAGAGGAGGAGGAGGAGGAGGAGGAGGGGCTGGTACACAAGCACACTGGCCAGGCAAGCAGACAGGCCACGGTTCATTTGAGGACTGAAGCTGCTCCTTTCCATCATTCGACTGTTCATTAATACCAGCTGTTCCTATGGGTCTCTCTGCAACTAAGCCTTGCTGCACTCTGCAAAATCTATCAATATCCCAGTAACACAAAAACACCGCCTGTTCCATAGCTCAGCTATAAAACTGACCAGCAGTCTGCAGGGCGTGTGTTTATAAAAATAACCGTCTCTGAGATGCCAGATAATAGCCTGATTGTGCTGTGTGCATATGTTGTTGACAGTCTGGATGTTTCTGGCGAGGTAGTTAAATTGGTGGTGACTACAAAAGAGGTAAGATTAACATAGATGACTTAACACAGACTCTCAAAGTGCAGCTCATGCCAGCCCACATGGTGCTCCACTCAGTGTGGGTAAAGGGTTCATTTTCTCAAAATTAACCTTGTCAAACTCCTGTTCTGCCTGGGGGAGATTTGTATTACTATTGTAATTTTTCAATCAGAGATTGGGGAGAGTGTGAAATTTTAACATGCCTGTTCACTCCCTACCCACCCCCCATCCCCCATCTCTCCCTCTTTTTACTTACTCTCCTATTTCTTACTCTGTTTTTTTCTCTCTCTCATAGTCCATTTAGAATTTTAAGAAGATTTCACCCATTCTTATAATAGGATTCTCCACTGCCTGAGTTGGGTGTGCGGTGTGTATATAGCAGGCGAGAGTGTGTTCACTATATCAACTCAAGCTCAGCACACTCCACACTCTGCTCCAGCAGAAGAGTTCTGCTAGGTCAAAATTAATTACAGAAGCTGTTAAGCACACACCAGCTGTTGTAAACAAATGCAAATAAATTTTCATTTCAAACAAGCCTCCTTGTGTCACGGCACACAAAATACTGTAAATTTTCTGAGTGTTTACCAACAACTTGGGCCATCATCAAGCTGTGCTGGTGCTCCTACTGAGAAATTACTCTTCTTCATGTATACCCAGTTACTGAAAATCACAATCGCCACCATTTTAATTAAGGGTGTTCCTCAGTTTATTTGTAGATTTGCTTCTTTTGCTGTCGCGCTTTCAGACTTGTTTCATTCTTTTTTGCTTTTAGTTGTTTTCTTTGACTGAGTCTGTTCTATGCACACACACACATATATATATGCAGAGAGTGAGAGCAAGATAGAGAAAATGCTACCAAAGTCTATGACATATTGTATTTAATCCTTCCTTCTACTGAATTAATTCTGGTATGATGAACAAACGTGTAAGCAAGGGTGCAATTTTGTGCAACCAAATTTTAATAAATTATGAATGAATAAAATTTATAGATAACAAATTGTTAACTCAAACGGCACCAGCAGGGGGCGCAAGCCCGGCATGGTGGCGACGACAGGTCTCAAGTAAAAACTCACACAGAAATGTCGTGATGCAGTTAACTAACAGTCTACAAACTGCAGACTGATGGCAAATCACTGCCACTGTTAAAATGTTCACATTCACATCAGGAAACCGACCTGTAGAGTTAAAAGGTCTTGCTTCAAATGTGTGATATTTAAGAAAAGAAAAAGAAAAAAAAGTGGAAATGGCCTGTCACCGGTTAACATCACATCTCTTGAAAAATCCAAAAATGCAGGACAGTCTACGTCGCCAATCCAGATGACTCAATTTTCTTTTCTTTTTTTTTTTCCCAAATGAGACTCTAATTTGTAGATGGCAAATAAAGAAGAAAAAAAAACTGACATGAAAGACAATAAAATCATCATATCTGTTTCAACCAAACCTGAAATAGTGCATCAATCCAGCAAAGGCAGAAGGGTTATAGGAGCCTCAGACTATTTTTACAGTTAGCTCTCAGCTGTATTTCATTCTCACCATGTGTTTAATACCTTTCCACTCCCCCAATGGTCCGTCTGACCGGTTATCTGTGCTGTTTTGAAAGTGGCCAACCAAACCGTTATAAAGGCCACCCTCCCTCAGCCGTCCAGCAAGCCTGCCCTGCCAATCGGCCATCCTGTTTCCAGACAGCACAGTCATTTCCCAGCCCAATGGAGCAGCACTCCCTGACCTCTGCCTCGACCTCCGCCTCAACAGCCTCAGCTTCAGCACCAGCTCCAGCTCAGAGAGCAGACTCGGGCCACCTCTACTTATTTATGAGCCATTTTACACAGTGCTGCTCCCATTAGAGACCCAGCCTTGGCCCACCTTACACGCCACTCTCCTTGCACTTAACACATAGAGTACACCAGCAGGGCCTGTGGGACATGGACGGTGGCTGGGTTGAGGAAACCATTAGACCCATTATATAGGTACTGTCACACACACAGCTTTTGACAAGATTACGTCAAACAATCAGAGAAAGGCAAACATATCAATCTTCTTGGTTAGCAAACATTTCCTGCGGACAGCCATTAGGTGACCAATCACTCCATCTTGCACAATCGCTTATTACTGTATTACCTTTTGAAACGTGATGAATAGATATTTGACTATCCTCCGAAAAATGATCGCCCACTGATCTCCTTTAACGATGCATAAGAACTGATGGGTTATGCTTATTCGACCATTATTGCACATTTTATTATTTCCCATTAATTTCTTTGGAGACGAACTCAGGAAACAAAGGGGCTTGAAAGAAGAAGAAAAAGTTGAGTCTTTATGTCATAAAATTCAAATGACTGATGCAAGCATGCAAGACTTTAATGAGAAACTCTGTGTAGGCATGACTAAAAATGAGATTAGTGTGCACTAGAATGAGGGTGAGAACATTGACTGAAAGACCTGGAAGCTATTTTTAAAAAGGGAGATGGAGACCTTCACCCACCTGTGATTGTGACAAAGGCATAGCCCTCCTCGCCCAGCAGTTGGTTGATGAGTCGGCAGCTGTAGGTACTATTGGGCTCCAGCACAACTGTCAGCACGCTGATCATGGTGAACAGCCCTTCCTCATTGGCCACCAATGAGATGGTGATATTGTCCGTCAGGTTGCGCCCTCCTCCGTCCTGCCATATCACGCTGGCCTCTGGAAAACCACCATAGGCCACGCAAGTCAGGGCCACCTCATCACCTGGTCGTAGGTTGGATTCAGGCTCCAAAGTTACCACGGGCTTGGAGTAGTGGGCTGAGAGATAGAGGAGTTGTACACAGAAAGAAGATGAGAGGGTGGGTGAGGATTCAGGAGGGGAGGGAGGAGAAAAAGAGGTAGAAGTGGGTGAGGAATGAGAGAGGATACTGATTTTAGCTAGATTCTCAGCAGCAAGAGTCACCCTGGGAACTGTTTGACATGATTCCCATTAAATTCTTAATTATGTTTAGGGAGCTTAGCATAACACAGTGCTTACAATCCCACAGACACAGACAGCATCTGTGGCACATCCTGATGCTGCATCCCTACACTCTAACGCCGCTCTCTCTCTCGAGACAGAGAGAGAGAGAGAGAGAGCCAGAGCACTGAACAACTCCCAGAAAGGAAATAGGGTGCCAGCTGAGAGGTGGAGGTGCGCAGGCCCGGGAGAGAACTGGCAAGCTCAGAGATTTGGGACGACTCAGCCTATATGGCACAGAAAAGTGTGTAGACAGGTGGAGGTGAGTGGTGAATCGTCAGCTGAGGGTGACATCACGCTTCTCCAATCCCTGGAGCTAGAACAGGAGTACAAAGGTGTTGGAGAAAGAAGCAGCTGTATTCCCAGAACCAATCACTGCACAGCAAACAACGGGGTGGAGCTGAGGGCGAGATGAAGTAAGTTTGTGTTTTTCTTTTTTTTGAAAAGTGGACTCTCAACAAAGGCAGATTTAGCGTGGAATACACTAACTTCCCCAGCTGTCCATTTGACTGACAGGCAGATTTCCATTGAGGGCTCCTTTCATTTTCCTCCAGCACAGCATGAAGGGAGTCTAAAATGTTAACTGTAAATGCTGGCTAAAAATAGAACATCTATAAATCTAATGCATAAAACTGAGCCAATTTGTCACTGTTGGAGACATTGTTTTTCCTCTCCCAGGCCAGGAGAAATAAAAAAATGTTATTCATTAACTCTGCCTAATGCACATCCATCCTTGGAGAATACAGAAACAATCTCACAACAGACACAGAAATGTGAGAAGGAAGGAAACGCACACAGTATCATTATAAATAAATAAAAGGCTCTCAGCTGTGAAGGTGGACGATGTAGTCACACAGCAGAGGAGATGTTAGTGATGGCTGATTGGCCGTAACAACAGCTAATAATCAAAGTCAGCAGATACTGACCATGACAGAGACCACAATCAGCGCTTCGTGGCCAGAAACACAGCTCAGCAATCGTCAAAAGACTGTTTATCACCTGTTTACGTCTTGTGAGAAGAAACAATCCTAAATCATAGTCTACATTATTAAATGTACAATACATTTTATTGCATACTATTAGTGTAAATGTATGTAGAAGCACTGGGGTTTAATCACTTTCAACGCAATCAATTCAGCATTTGTTCATTATCTAGTCATCATACTGGACAGAGTGAATCATTAAAACAGCATTTATTTTTCACTTGTTTAGTTATTGGTAATATTAAAATCATCTTGCACTCTAACATGAGGGGAGAATGAGTGGGACAATTCACCAACCAAAGATGAATTCACTGATCATTAATATTACCATTTAGCCTGAGAAAACAGTTGCACAAAGCAGTTACAAAGTGGGGGCATGAGGTTTGAAAAGTGGGCGTTTATCAGACAGCAAAAGCCTAACAAAAGATGCTATTATGCTGTATTGTGGAGAATGTAGGATTCGGGGGTTTTGCAGCCTGAGCCATAATAGACACTAAAAGTCAGGATACCTTAGGCTCTCTATTTTATAATTTTTGACTTCTTTTTCTTAAAATCTGCCTCCTGCAAATCCCCCATTTATGGCTGCAACTAAGATTTTATTTATTATTAGTTTATTTTCGGTCCATATGTGTGTTCATCTGTTTGTTTCTACATGTGTCATGGGTGTCACAGCTTGACTCACCGGCCACATGCAGCTGCAAAGCAGCACTGCCATAGTCTTGCACCCTGACGAAGCAGGTGTAACTGCCTTCATCAGCCACCCCCACCCTGCTCAGCAGGAGAGAGGCGTTGCCAAGGCCCAGCTGGGTGGGGAACAGGCTGGTACGGTTGGCGAAGCTCTCGGCCTGGTCCGTCAGCTGGTCGTGTCCCTCGCTGTACCGGTGCACACTGTATTTGGTGTCTGTCAGCTGCCAGAAGATGCTCAGATCAGTCAAGTTGAAGGGACTGTTGTGGCTGAAGGAGCAGTTGAGTATGGCATCTCTGCCATGCAGCGCCACCACTGGCTGCTCCGGGACTTGCACTTCCATCACAGCTAAAAGAGAAGAGGTGGGACATATTAGTGTTGAAAGGAAATGGTCTTTTTATCTACTGAGAATGGTGATTTGCTTTATGCTTTAGAGGGTGTCGGCTAAACTGTCAGCAACAGAAACATACAGTCAACACATATAAACTCAGACGCCTTTGCTGTGTCTATTCTATGCCAAACATCATCCATTTTTCACCTTGATAGTCCAAAATAGACTATACACAGTATTAGTAAATACTGTTTGGCCCTGGTTTCGGATAAACATACAGTATTCACTGAATCACAGCATTAATTCAGTGTGCTGTGTTCAAACGTGACAGACCAACACCTACTCAAATTTGAATGTCTTTGAAAAAAAAAAAAAAAAAATCAATGCAGCATTTAGAAATACATGATGTTACTGCTACAGAAACATCCACTTTGTTTGTGCAGTATGGTAGCAGGCAGCAGGTGAGGTGGGATGCAGGCGAGAGGGAAGAAGAGAAAGGATCTGGAGGTAAGCATTAGGACTATGTTTCTGTTCCTATAGGCTTTGCCTCCTGGCGATGGCTCAGTGCACTGAAACTCAGATGGAAGCAACAACATCTGTACAGCTTCAGTTAAATCGTTAGTTAAATCTTAAAAAAATCTGGCAGGGAGGGGGGAGCAAAGAACTCCAGAGAAACTCTTCAGTCTCTGTTTGTACTCAAAAGCATCAGTGCATCAGTGCCTATGCATGTCTGTGTGTCTGTGTGTATTGTTTGTCTAGACTAGGCCAAGAGCAAAGAGTACACTGCATAATCATTCTGGATTAGTAGCCATCTCAGACAGTCCAGAGTATATCCATAGTATTCTCAAGAGTCAGCATTCACCATTGATCCCTGTCTGCTGTTATACAATTCAGAGACACTCATCAGCATCACAGGGGAGGGAAAAAAAAAACCACTCGACCCCTGGAGCAACACACTCCACATTATGCTCAGCCTCTCTAATTGTTATAATCATAGTGGCATTTTAGCTTCCTCACACCTTTTTGAGCTCCGTCTATCACGCAGCCAACATCAATGTTGTGTCACTTTGCTATGAAGGAGATGTGACTGCTGCAGAGGTGCAATAATCACTTCCCCTATTAACAACAAACATGTCTTTCATCTGGGAGAGTTCATATGTGGATGAGCATTGCTAAGTCAAGGCAGAGCTATTTTTTATTTATTTAAATCATATTCAGCCAATCCCAGCAAGGTAGTTCTCCACATCCCACCCCCACTGACCTGCTCATCTGTAGGAACAGTGCCACCTACTGCCTCTGTTCACAAGTGCTGAGCAATGAGACAGAAAAATTCACAGATGCCAATGTACTACGTACTACTCTTAACCTGGCTGTTGGGGCCTGAGTTGCCCATGAAAAGACTTCCAGACTGACTGAATCAAAACAATTGATTGCTTATGATACAAACGCTTAAATAATGGATAACTGAAACATGAAAAAGGTCAAAGAAATAATGAAATGTCTTCCTGCTCCATCAAATAGAAATATAAACAAGAAATGTGTCACAGTTAATTGGATGACATTACCAATTCTGATCTGGAGCAAATCAAGGTTTCTATATCAACCAAGTGCCAAGCACACAACAATGCTTTGACCCCTATGGTGAAAATGGCAGAGGGTTTTTTTTTTCTTTACTGTGATTACAGAAGCTGTGCTGTTGCTGTGGGGGTTTTCTATCACATCATATTCTGCCCACATTCACCCACCAGGGTGACAGCATGGCACATAATACAAAAGAGTTACCAGGGCAATGCATGGCAAAGGGAGGCTATATTGTGCCACCATCAGGATAAGCATAAGCAAGCAGTGGAGTCTGTTTTTGGTGTCTTTAGAGGTGGCCCAACCTTTGAGGTAATGAATAGGTCGCTGTTGTTTTTTGTAGGAGTGGAGGGTCAGTGACAGCCCTCTCCGAGACCGTGCATGTTGAAGGAGG
This sequence comes from Rachycentron canadum, assembly GCA_038496675.1. Taxonomy (NCBI): domain Eukaryota; kingdom Metazoa; phylum Chordata; class Actinopteri; order Carangiformes; family Rachycentridae; genus Rachycentron; species Rachycentron canadum. Next base: position 4,163,965 of record CM076648.1, on the reverse strand, counting down.
AGGAGAGAGAGCAATTAAATCACTCCCCGAGCAGCCTGGGATGACTCACACCACTGAGTTCGTACAGGAAGGGGGATGGGAAAGAGGGTAACAAAAGAGAGAAGAAGACAGGCCACCGTCTGGCTCACGCTTTAAGATAATATCTGGAAACAAGCCAAGGAAGAGGCTATGGTGGAGCCTCACACACTAATCCCTCAACACAGACCAAAGCCATGTCAGAGAGGAGACAGAGATAGAAACTCCCCTTTCTCATTCTACATCTCTGCCTCACTCTACGTCTTTAACTCACTGCAGTGACCTACCACTCGAGCCGAGGCCCTGAGAGGATGCAGCTCTACACAGGGACCTTGTGCATAGACACCGACCCGCTCTTTGAGAGAGAACACAAGGGAAGCGTTTTGCATTGGATGGCGGGGAGGGAACTGGACAGGAGAAGAGGGCAAGCTAGGCCGGCTGTCTGACGTCATGGACAACGCACATCTGATGTCCTTATTCATCAGAGGTGAAATCCCACTAGCCAAAGAAAACACTGCACACCTATCCGTTTTTGATCTGGTGCTGCTTACAACAAACACGGTCTGTACAGTAGCTGACTGTTTGATCATCTCTCCTCAGGTCTGCTCTCGACATGAAAAAATGTGTATCTTTCAAAGAGACAAGGGTAAGTTGTAGAGGTGAAAGATTAGAACATAAGTGGTCTTTGGTGAGAGGGCAGGGCCGTGCCCTGTAGCCAGGCCCGTGGTGTCCTCTCAAGGGGTAAGTGGGGATGTGGCCTCTCCCTTCTCCCTCTCGATAAAGAGGTGCTGAGGAGTTGTAGAGGGCAGGCTGGGAGACGTCAGGCTGTGGGGATTTACACATTGCACTTTGTGTTTATGGGCCTCAGCTCTGTTGAGTGCCTGCGAGACAGAGACGGGCACTTTCACAGCCGACATGAAATAAACTCATTACAGTCTTTGCAAGCGCTGGCAATGGGCCCCCGCTTTCTAGCGAGGCACGGGGCTGGCTAGAAAAGGCTGCAAGTGATCTTCATACCGCTTTCCACTCTACTTTCAAGACTACTCGCCACCTTGTCACTATCAACACCTCCTTCTGCCCTGCTTTCCTCATGTGCGCAATGCATTGGGGCTGCTGGATTTGCTTATACCCTGTGTTTTTGAAAAACACAAGGTACGGGTGAACTGATGCTAGCTAGGCACGCAAGTTCAGCACGGAGGCTGAGTGTGAGACTGAGAGACAGCGTGGGATGCGAGTAGACAGCAAATAGGAGGATCATAGCTTTTATAGGGAGGGTGCATACAGGGTGATGAGTGACGCTGTTGGTAAATAAAATCCCGTGGTACCTTATATCCTCACTTGCAAATACAGATAGGTGAGCACACATGAACACATCCACATGTGCTTACAGATATCACATGTAGAGAAAATCAGATAAGTGGACTGGAAGTATAAGTCCTCACCAGTCAGTCTAGTTCATATCTGACTGCGGCGTTTAGATTAAAATGAATCATAGCTGTGTTTGTTTTACAATTAAACAAACTCGAATGTAATAAATAAAATAGGCTCTTTTTTTGTTTCTGTCAACCACTGGTGCTCTCCAAGGTGAAAAGATATCATTTTAAAAACATTGCTCATCCATGATGTCTTCCTTTTTGCCTCTTTAAAATCAAATGTAGTCCATTTTAGATTAGAATTACTTTTGAACAGATTACTTACTTTCTATCATGTACGTCAGATACCCAGTATATCACTATACTGTCAACAAGCACTTTGCAGCATTGCAGTGTCAGTGTATTCTGGATTCATTCATATGTACACTTAATACATCATATACATTTTTTCCTATTGTTAAATAGGAATGTGCTGAGTAATTATTACTAAAATGATGTACACTACATATGCTGTGTCATATGTTGGGCTTCTGGTAGCTATATAACTTTGTTAAATGGGCAAAATTATAAGTCGGACTTAGAGTTGAGTTTGTGCTGAGAAAAGATGCCATTCACGTGGGGTGAGGACAGAACAAAGACAAAAATGAGTGCACTGAAAGTCAGCAAAAATGAACCAAATTGAGCCTAGACTCATATCTCCCATTATCCGCAATACAGAAGGCATCAGCCGGCTAAAAGCAGAATTTACAGACAAAGTAACAAACCAAATATGCTGATGCTGTCACAATTTGTAAACAACACTATCAAAACCAAAGGCAAGTGAGGAGTGTTGACTTCTCTTCCTTTCTGTCACTCACCCACTTACTCACAAATGTAAACTGCATGCAGGCAAATGTGTGACCCAGCAGCCTGTGCAGAAAGCTTCATCCTATTGACTAATTTTACGGAGATCTTTTTTTTTTTTTAAATGTCTTATCCTCCAGCCCCAAAAAGTGAGTGGCATGGACATAGGCATGTGTAGGCACACTCTGTTTCAGATAAACTCAAAAGTGTTAGAGAAGTAAAAATAGGTCGTGGCTGCTGTCAGGTGAAACACCTATGACATATTTTCATAGTTTTAATTTCTGTGTCTATCTACCCTTGCAATCTCAATAGACAGATATCAACAACAGTTTAAATGTGATGAGCAGGGGAGCAGCTATTCTCTTTATAATCTCTACATAGCTAGCTCTACTATTTATCTATAATACAACGAGCTGGCATGGAGATGGAAATTGTGCACTTGGCAGGTTTTTGGCAAAAATTTGACTGGAACATACTGAGGATACAGATGGACAGCAGACCCAGTGGATATTGCTGCAAGAATTTTTTTTTTTTTTTTATGGTCACTTGTTAGATTTTTTTTTTTTTACCCACTGTGAAAAATCCATTAACTTAAATCAAATCAAAACATTTCTACTGACGCATTTCGCTTCTACAAAGAGCGTTTGTTACTCATATTAAACCAATTTAATAGTGAGAACTTGACAAAAAAATGTGAAATAGCAAAACTATGTCTTTCTCAGAGGCTGTAATCACTCTTTTTGATCATCCTTAATTTATATCCATACACACAAGCCCAGACTGATCCACAGCATGCTCCAGTGGTTGTGAGTTGTATCAAACTGTTGATCAGCACAAAATTCCATCAGCTTTTCTCTTCTGAAAGAAATAAATACTCCAAAAACTAATCATGCTGATGCCAGGAAGGATAAGTTCTGTATGGGTGGGTCCGATTTTCGAAATGATGCTCATTTCAATACTCCTGATGTTTATTGACGTAACTTAGGAGAAGAATGAAAGCATAAGCACCCAAGTATTGTTCATTTTTGGTGTCAGTTAGCAGTTTCAATGGAATTAGTATCAATAAGATTCAAGCAATATCCAGTCCACCACACATATTCACACCACCCAGCACATACACACACAATTTCATATGGAAACAGACACCCAAAGGCCAGAGAACACATTGATATTCCACACCTGTATGACTCCTGACAGCTCCACAGCAACCCTCTGTCTGAGGAATTGGACACGAGGTACGCTGACACTACAATGGAGGCGCAGTTACAAAGCTGCTCTGGAGCAGATAGGTTCCCATCAGCATGACCAGCAACAGTCACCCATACACAAACGCACACATGTACACAGAGCAAGTGCACAGGTGTCCAGGACCCCTGTTTTGTCTCTGACCAACACACACACAGGCACACACCTTAGCAAAACATACAGGGCTGTTCAGGTTATCTGGTTCTACAGCTATCTGCAAAGATTTCTATTCACGATTCACTGACCTCAGATTCTGTTCATACTTTTTGTCACTGGCTTCTAGCACGCACACATACATTTCACATACAATTCAATGAGAAGGCCTTCCAGCTCATTACAGAACACAACTTCTCTCAAACTTGACTCCATACCATTCAACTACGCAAAGATTAGCACCTCACAGCCTTCCTTCATAAAGGCGATAGTGGCGACTGTTCAGTAACTGTGGAGCAACAGTGGAGCTGTTGACACTGCCAGTGGAGCCCTTCATTAAACACACTGTGTATACATGCTTAAAGTGTATGTCTGAGGCCTGCTGCAACTTGTGACGCGGAAAGAATTGTTAATATTATTTCACATATACGGAAAATCAAGCACCAGCACTGGAGGACAAATTACAGAGGCAATATTGACACAGCAAAGTAAACAGGTGCAATACCAACAGACCGCAATGACAGTAGGTTTTATTTGAGCATGAAGACAAGCTGGAGAAATATGCTTTTACAACACTGCCCCCCTCTGTTGATAAGTGCGAGTGCAGCTCAATGTATTATTCTGGACGATTTTTCAGCACCTGAACATCAAAGCATTCTGCTCAAAGGATCTGTGAGTCCTTTCATACCGATTATTCTTATGATATAACCAATCCCTGTTTGAGTCTGAGGGGAAAACTAGCTTTTGATTTCATGCTGTCAGGAGCAGATGCAGATGCCCATAATGCTCCCATTTGGGGGAAAAAAAATAGCATCTGGAAAACATTAGGGGAGGAAGGGGAGTGTGTGCATAGTAAGCATGATTTGGTCAGAAATCAGCAATCTGAAAAGAGTCTTTGTCTTGAGCAGTGGTTTTCAAATGCCCTCTTAGTGAAAGAGCCACAATATGGATGATATTAAGTGTGACTTAAAGCCTTCTGCAGTGTAAAGGGGTCACTTTCAACATTAAGCTCTGAACATAATCTCTTCCTTTCCCATTTTTGTTCCAGGAACTCAACATTGAGTGTGAGTGCCCTCGCTCAGGGAGAGATACAGGTGATGGTAGATAGGGAAGACAAGGACTCTGACTTGCTTATTTTCAGCAATGTCATAAATCAAGATGAGACTCATAGTGTGCCATTTTTCTTTTTTTCTCCTTTCTTTTCTGCTCCCTATCACTGCTCCCTCTGTCTTGCTCCCTTCAGAGATGTATGCCATCTAATATCCCGTCAATAACCTGTTAATGGGCTCCGGCAGTCAGATAATAGTGCTGGCTGAAGAACAGTGTGCAGATAAGGGCAAGCCTCAGGCTTACGAGCCTGAGAGACAGAGAGCTTTTGATGAGCAGGAGGCTGGGGATGGAAAAGAGAAGAGCGAGGAAGATGGACAGGGGAGCACCTCAAGGTAGCAAGAAGGTCACGGGGTCAGATCTGATTTGAGTGTAGTGATTTGTAGTAATGGCAGGCTATATGAGATTCAGAGAATATAAGGCCATCATTACTGAGGAGCCAGAAAGAGTTGATGAGAAAGTCCAAGAGGCACACGGGGATTTTCCTGATTTCTTTGACGAGGCAGGTGTTTTGCATCTGTTGCCTTAGAAATTAAATTTCTCGCTCTTTCACAGGCTCATAGCTTTGCTGATACAAAGTTTCAAGCATCAAGCTGTCGAAAGGTGAAGCAGGTGTCAGTTTGTAACCAGACGTGCGTTGTCTGAATGACAGAGCCACCATGTCTGACATCACCCGCACCACGTCACGAGGCAGGTGTCTCCCTGTGTCAGCTGCTGGGCTGCTTCCTCAGCAACTCGGTAGCTGTGATGCTTTCCAAGCACAGATCAGCATCCGTTCAACCCATTCATCACAGCCCACTAGACACACAGCAGACCCACACATGGCTCTGGGCCCCACTTCCCCTCCAGAACTGCTATCTCGGCATATTACCCGTATCAATTTTTTAGCGATCCCACAAGGCAACCTTTTTAGGTCTTGTTGAAATAATCATGAGGTGCTTGTTGGGTAATGCACTCTGTTTCAATGAGCGCACTGTGAGAAAAGAAGAGCTGGGAAACGGTGAGACAGAGGCAAGCCTACAGAGACTGGTCATTATGTATGCATTGCGGCAAAACCAATCTTTGTTGAGCCTGTCCTCGATTGTTTTTAAAAGGATACTTCACTGGACGCAATCAAATTAGCAAGAACATCACTGATACGGGGTAATAACCCTAAATTGAATTTCTGCACAGGCTAAAGTGTCCCCTCACTGCAGAATCAATTGCTGTGAAGAGAAAAGGAGGACAGGAAGAGGGCATTCATAGTTAGCAGACCTTTAAAAAGTACACCAGAGATGCAGGCATGAGCAGGCTATTTTCACGCTCTGGGGCCCTGCCATAATGTGTGCCTGTGGACTACTAAACTAGATGCAATCTATCCAATTATGCTAATTATTTTGAATTACCTTACAGCTCCCATCACTGACAGTGAAATCGGGTCAGCTTTCCATTTCTGTATTTGCATGAATCCAATTCTCTTTCATTGTTTGGGTGCTAAGAGGTGCGCACGGCGAGCTCTGGCAGCCCAGTGGCTATGCTAACTGAACAGAGAGTTTGACAACAACAAGCAATTAGCTAGACAGCCTCCTGTTAGCTCTGCCACTGGCTGACACTGCTGTATGCTGTGCTGGAGTGAGCCAAGGATGTTACTGTACTCAGCTGCTGTTGTGGCTCAGTCATTACTGTACATGCATTGATATTTATGCATTTTGCTGACATTTATAAGAACCATAGTTTATAATGAGCATGATAAAAATAAACTGAAGTTATTATAAGCAACCAGTTGGGTTGAGGTGGCAAAGCCAAAATGGGTTGAAGATGTACATTTCTATACGCCTGTCTTCTCAATAGTGTACCTAAGCACAAAAACAACATCCCCTTGTAGACAAGCATCTTCACGGCTGCAGTGACACAACAGCTGTGCAGTGCTGGATGTGTAACATCAGGGAGAGGTTTCTCTGAGAATGATCCATCATCTGACTCCTGAGTCAGTTTACAGCTGGGAGCTACAGAGATGATGTTACTGCAACAGGATGACAATGTTGTCATGTGCGGTCCTTGTGTTTTTCTTCCACAAATAGTGTTCTAACAATAGGAAGTGTTTGGGCAGAGACCACAAAGTGTAATCGTGTCTACTGATATAGGCACTTGCTGGAGTTATCGAGCAATGCCACTGCTGAATACAAGGAAGATTACAGCCAGTAATCCCAACGAGGGACCTGGAGACCTAAGAGACCTTGGATCATATCAACACAGACATGCCCAGGAATACACACACACACACACACACACACACACACACACACACACACACACACACACACACACACACACACACACACACACACGTGTAGTTTCTCTGTTTGTGTGGCCAATAAAAGCAAAACATGGCTGTTTATAAATAAAAGGCAATCAAGCTGGCATTTAATTAGTTACCCAGATAATTATTGCTGTTCTATACTGACAGAAGAAAACAGAAATGCTGTGCATTCATTTGTTTGCACCTGAAACAATCCTTAGAGCTGGTGCCACACTTCAAGTTACTAACATTACATGAAATTAAATTTACTCGGCAGAGCACACAGTGTTTTTGCATCATCGTACAATGTTACATGTGCAGACTATATAGCACAAAACTAGACCCCAACTAATTCACTTAGTGCTCCAGTTAGCAAAGAGAAACTCAATCATTGTGTGAGCCACAATAGCCCATTACCCGTGAGTTAAAGAGCTCCATCAGTCCCCGACACCTCCTCCTCCTCTTCCCTCCTGGTGAGGGGAGCAAGTTAGGCAGTGGATGCCACACAGCCAGTAATGAGCAGGCCGCAGGCCCATTTGTGCTGGGAGAGAATAGGTCCCTAATGAACCACTGAAGACACTTAAGTCCACTGAGTCAAGATTGAAATGTGCCACTGATGGCCGATAGGAGGTCGTGTCAGCTCAACCAGAGAGCAGAAAAGGCAAAATTAGTTCTTTTTAAATGATGTGTTTTGGACGATAAAAGTTCTTTGAGAACTTTGTAGGTTTGCCAAAGTATGCTGAGCCCATGTTTTACCATTTCGCTTTCAGCACATAGAGGGAACTGTCCTACTTCAGGCTATACATTAATATAAAGGAATATCATCCACTATAAGAGTTTAATTTACATTATGTGTCAGGCCCAAACCGAGTGGGAAAAGGGTGGTATTAAAATATATGCACTGTCAATGCCTCTTCTGACATGCTCAATTCCCTTCTTTTATTTACCGCATCGTGAGATGTTATCAGAGCAAGCCCAGACTATTTGTTTCTTTTTTATGATGACACAAGTTTTTCTTCGAGCACCATTTCTACTGAAGTAAAACTTTTGAGTGTGTGAGTTATGAATCCTCAGTTGCAACATCAACCACCACACTGCTTCCCAGTGTTATAAATATAAGAGGATGACTTCTTCACCACACTCCCTGAGTCACAGCAGAAAAACTGCACTTCTAACACTTTTCACCGAGGGCCTCACCCTACCCCCGAGCTCTCTACTCCTACTCCTCACCTGTCTGGAAAAGGTCAAAGCTATTCTATTTTACAAGCTGAATTATAAGGAAAATATATTAAAAAAGAACAAAAACAAAACACTCCCATATCATGAAGTTGTAATCATGTAAAAAAACTAAAGTTAAAGGAATAATTGTGAAAAATCTCTTTACTCCCTCAGGCAGAATGTCTGTATAAATAAGAATATGTTCTTTGTCAACATGTCTAGATGGATGAGAGTTTAAACAGAGAGAGTTTATAACTTTGGGCACATTATTTTTTTGGGAGCAGCCTCATTTGAACTGTTGTTTTGCCCAGTGAAGCCTTTGAAGGGTGAAGACTAATAGGCCCTGCAGGGTGTATTGTTTAACAGGCGGCGGTATTTCCCACCGCTGTGACTAGGATCTAATGGCAGGGCATGTGCAAAGGCGACACCCACCCAGAGCTTGGACGGCTAGTATTGCGGACAGCAGGAGGGACAGCATGATCTTCCAGAGGTGGATTCAAACCGCGGGTCAACTTCTTCAGACACAGCACTGCGGGGGGGACAAAACACAGACATCTGAGGAGAAGGAAGATGGTAATAACACAGAACACAACAGTACAGCACAATAAGAAGATAGGATGATTAGGAAATGACAGAAACGGGGAGGGGTGTCTTAAATGTCTTTGTTTTATCTTGTGTGGTATCCCAGGTGGGTGGAGTTTGAGACAATGAGACACTCCAACATATATCATGAATTATAGGCCATTTGAAAGTCTAGAATTATTCTTAAGTGATGATTTCAGTCTTTTTTCCTGCCTGCTCAAGGGTTTGTTTTTCAGAGGGAGTGGACCTATGATGACAAATGGGGACTTCCAAAATTGAGAGGAAACAGCCAAGTCATTCTCTCTGCTTTCCAGAGGGAAAGCACTACATTTGGAGTGAGTCAAGACAGACAAAACTACCCCCTCCCCACCAACTTAAACTCTACCATGCTTGAAATATTTATGAGATATTTATCTCAGAGAGATTAGTGGAGGGCACCACTTGTATCTGGGTCTGCTGAGACAAAAACTTGAATTTGTATTTCGGCTGCTGCCGGGTGCAGGTTTTTTCCCCCACTGATATGAAAGTGACTGTTCTATAATCACTGATTATAAATAATTGGATATGTCAACAGTATAGGAAGTGTAGGAAGGTATTTGTCAATACCAAAACAATTAGTCTGGTCCACTGCATGACCATACAGTTAAGGCAACTAATAAAGAAATAAACAAAATATTGTTCTGCTTTTCTATTTTTGTTTTCGTATATGCTTCTCAATGCAATAAGGAAGAAACGAATCAAACATATTTGAAAAATTATAAAATAATACAAACTAAACTTGTGATTTGCAGAAAGGGAACATCTCAAAGCCAGACACGCTCACGCTCTACATTGGTGGATAAACAGTATGTATTGTGTGCGAGTGCGTGAGTCCAAAAAGGAAAATTGAGTAAGATTTCAACAAAGAAAGGAAGGGAGAGATGGAAGTTATTTCTATTATAAAACAGACACAATCAGCATTTTGAATACTAAGCAAAAATATAATTGAGGAAAGATGGATAATTCCACTGTAAAACATATAAATATATCGAAAAAGATATGGTTATTGAAGTCATTTCATATATTCACCAGTTACCTTTACTGTCTTAGAATGTGTAAATATATTGTTGTTCATGTGTTTCAAATACGAGCACAGGAGGATGTGAGAAATAACCTACCAGCAGTCATATGTCTTGGTTTTCGCAACAATAACTGAATTAGCATGATGTCATTTCTTAGCCTGCAACAGAAAGAGTGCAGAGATCTGTTTTTTTTTTTTATGCTCATTTCCATGGTGAGGAGTCCACGTCCTCTTCTTGGCCACTGCTCTCTCTATTCCTCTTTTTCTATAAAGGCAAGTGTCTGATAAAAGCTCTAATAAATGGTGTCTCAGGGGTCAATACAGGAGTCTTTACAAAATTGTACCACATTTCAAATGCTTTTGTACACGAATTTGTTGGGGCAATTTTGAGGAAAACTAATGCTGCCTTTCCGTTGCTTTTCAGCTCTTTCACCTCAGTATCCCCAGGTGAGATTAGCTATGTGTGTGTCTGAGTGTATTTTTAATACTACCACTGGGACTCACCAAGTCTTGCACACTAAGGACCAACACCAGTTTAGTGTCAATAAAAGAACAAGGCAATTAACACGTAAAGGCAAACAGACTGTCTTTTTGGGCTGACATTATGAGTCAACACCAAATATCAGAAAATGGAAGTAACAGATACTTGTGCTGCTGGCTGTTATAAACTAATCTGGTTGATTTTGGCAGCATTGCTTTCCATTTCGACCCACATTCAACTCAAGTCCTCACACAGGGCACATTCTTTATCAAATTGGTGTCTCCCTAAATAAAGGGAAGATAACACACCAGTAATATTTACAGAGGTTGAATGGTTGACGTCATGAGTCGTTTTGAAAAATTCAGTTTTTATGTCCACTCCATACAATCTTTTTTTATATCCATTCCCTACTGAACCAGAGAAAAAAGTATTTTCAGTTTTCCACTTTTCATTACACAAGTGATAGGGAGTTACCCAGGGTTTACGGTCACCACTGTGGATGCTTTGCAACTTGGAAGACAAACACTGACTCCCACTAATGAAAACCTTATGGCTAAGCAGATAAATGTCTGTACAAATCACCTGCAAGTTCAGTATACTGTCATTTTCTAAGATTTGGATATATATATATATATATTCATAATTTATACATATATAAATTCAAAGCAAACAAATTAGTTGTGGTGCTTTGGTCCTATGAATCATTTCAATATTGCTGTTAGCTGTAGCTCCACCTCGTGACTTAACCAGTTCTTTTTCCATGAGGCTCCATTTATGGCTCCAGCAGAAAGGATGTGGGCAGGATTGCAGCTTCATCACAAAGTTTCCATAACAGCGCTCTGGTCTTTTCAGAAGGCGTTAGCCTGCCAGGGACCAGCTCAGGAAGCATGGTAACACTATCTGAATCATCCTCGATATTTACCCTCAGAGGCAAAGAATATGCACAGAGACTTAAAAATGGGAGCAAATACTCAATGACCAAAAATATCTGACACCTTTCCCAGCTATCCTCTCCTTAAATATATCTGTAAATCTTCCTAGGGATAGAATGAACTGAACTGTGCCAACACACCAAACCGCAGTCTGACTGTGTCTGTGTTGTCCAGACACCAAGTAACCATCAAAGGGTTTTTTATTGAATGACTCAAGTTCTTTACCGACCAGGGTGCCAGGATGTACATGCCTTTTTTCTTCCTTTCATTTTACAATTTAGCTTTAACAATTCAGTTCAGTGGCAGAGATCAAAACAGGCTTTCCGCCCTTGCAAGTCACAACCTGAAGGATATAATGATACAATACACTTTCACAGTAGAAGGCTATATTTAAAAAAAAAAAAAAAAAAAAGCTCTGCTATCCATTATTTTATTACAACAATGAATCAAAAGTATTGCCAGCTCTTTTTTCAAGTTTCAATGCTGCTCATGGAATTAATTAATAATAGTGCTCTCTAAAATGAAGACCATCAAAATGAAAAAGAAACAGTCACTGAAAGACTGTTTGAGTGAATATCTTGAATTTCTTTCAGTGATTGGTTGTCAGCTTTTGAGCCATAATCACCAGTGTATTTCATTTTGACACTGCGCTAAGGATTATTAAGCTCTTTACTGAGGTCAAAGGAAAGAAAAGTGGCTCTTGAGGTATCACAGACCATTAAGATTTACAGTGCTGCCGTGGTCATTGTGCCATTGTACTGTTCATCTGAAAAATCTGCGACTGTGGCTTTCTAGCGGTTTGTCTTTTTACTGCTCGAGTCCACTCCTCTCCAGGATGACAAGGCCGTTCTTAAACACAATTAATATAATGAATCCAACTGACCTTCTGGGCTCAAACGTTTCATTGACATATGGCTGGCATCATTGCCAAGCTTCTCAAACCACTGGGAACCATTCAGCCCTTAATGATAGGGACATTTGCAACCTGGATGGCACCAGTCCCATCAAAGGGGAAACTGGATCAGGGGATGAAAGTGAGCCTTTCGAATCCATATGGCAGCAGTAGTTAAAATTTACCAAGCCCTCTTTTACGAGGAGAAATGTGCCTGCACATTAGTTAGTACATTACTTAGTCAAACAGTACATTAGTTTGTCAAAGTGAGGAAGGACGAGCTCCATAAACCTCAAGAATGCTTTATCGCTGAATAGTTGGATGAAAGTTTTACTTGCCAACTTTAAAACTATGGAAACTCTATTTTCCAGTTCACACTAGGCCTGCATTAGTCCCATACAGCAATCCAATAATAAGTAAGATAAGGCAGAACAACACTGTATATGTTTTATCTGCCAGGTAATTAGCACATGAGGGAGAGATAACTTTAAGGAAGATGGTGTCTTCTCAACACCAGAAAAGGGTATAGACACGAAATGCACTGACAGATTTTCCGACATCCTCCTTACATTAAACCATCGCAGCCACTTTAGTGTAACCTTTATCTTGTGGCAGCCTGACATACAATACCTATCTGTGCAATAACACGGATATGAAATAATGGTATGAGCCGTCTGCTGTGACAAACTGCAATCACATCACTGGCAAAAACTGCAGCTGAGCATCTCATACGATGTCAGATAACATTATCTCTCTGCTGTATCCGTCATACAAGTTGTCACAATGGTAAATGCTACATCCCCTCACACCCCACAGGATGCTGTACCTGCCAGCAGCTGCACTCTCACGTGAGGGGCAACATGAGGACAGGCTACATCTGTGGCAGTGACTGCAGTCTAAAGCCCGTCCCCTGTCCCAGCAGCTCCTGTCCCACTGGCTCTCAGACTCCCCCCACCCCACCCCACCCTTAAAAACTAAGGAATGTCGGCCCGCAAACTCATCACTGGTTGCAGATGTCTTCCTTTATTTGTTTATTTAAACTGCTCTTATCATCTTCACAGATATCATTTGCATTAGTTCATATGAAAAGGAAAGCAAAGATCAGATTAAAGTCTGAAGAAGTAAACATAATTTCATTCTGATATAAATATTCCTTTCCACTTCAGTCCTATTTATAATCTACTGACCCCTGAGATTGGTCTCCTGAGCACTTGCTGGGTCTTTCAGGCTAAAAACCGCGACTATCCTGATACAATTTTTCAGCTCCACAACAAAAGACAGAAGAAGAATAAATACTGAAGGATGAATTGTGAAATACTTTGTTTGGAAGTTAGACAAAATGGGATATACTTACTTTATATGTGTAACTGAAGTTATACCCTTGAGATTTGCACTGAATGACTTTCTTAAATCATTGGTGTGGTTTGTAAATATCACAACTGCGTCACTTGCCAATATATATGTAAATACCCCCGTTTTCAGTTGTGGAAATGTCGCCGTTACGCTGATTAAATAAACGGGTGCAGTTTTCACTTTGGGTCAAATGGGGGCGCAGTCCATTTCATTCAGAAGTGCTATCGGCTCGGTTAGTGAAACGGCACACTGAAAAGCTCAGCTAGCATCTGTCCTGCTTTAAAAGTACATTAAAGCCAACCAGTCTTAGCCTTCGACACTGGCTCCAGCAGAAAAGAGCCAACTATCTGTGGACCGGTAATCCTGCCCTGAGTTCATGAGGTTCCTCTGCCCCGCAGCTGTTGCTCGTCTTGGAAAATAACCCAACTTCACAGTTATAGTTCCCGTTAGCCTACACGAAATAGACTTCACCCCCCTTTCAAACACAGTTTCTCTCGGGCTTACCATGACAGGAGGGCGAAAGTTTTAAAAAAAGAAAAGGAAAACACCGACCATCCAGCGGCGGTGACGCTTCTCTCTGCAGCCGATGTTATTTCCCGCAACAGTTCATTCCTCCCTTTGGAAGAAAAAAAAAAAAAAAGAAAACGGGACAGAAAAACTGCTGCCGACTCGATTTGAGTTTGTTTTGAAAGTGCAGGGTTGTTGTTGGTGGTTTTTTTTTTTCTTTCTTTCTTCTTTTCAGTGATTCATTGATTTGGGACGGGTCCCTTCACAGAAACCACTCCTTGCTGCTTTGTCCAGCAGTGATGTCATCGGGGGGGTCTCCACAGTCCCGACCCCCGAGTTAACCATTAACACACCGGTATCCACTCATTTATACTGCATGGTTCATATTCAACACCCGAGATTGCTTTTTTTTTCTTAAATATTTATACCAAAATGTTATTCAGATTTATCATATGTTTTTTTAAAGGTATCACGTTCTTTTTTGTGTGTATTATTATTATTATTATTGCTTTGGATTTATAGTTTATATATTGTACGAATCCGAATATAACTTTTTTTTTTTTAATTATTGTTATATTGGTAGTTGTTGTGGATACTTTAGGAGACACACAAACCATAAAAGTTCTGTCTGGAGTCACATTTGCCCAAAACATTATTCAACATTGAAAAATCCTGAATATGCAGCAGGAAAATCAATTGGAAACATGGTAGTTTATTGTACCTAGGGATAGGGAGAGGGGTATTTTAGTCTTGAAACAAAAAAAAAAAGTGGATGGGCATAGTCTAATCGTGTAGATGTTTATACTGTAATGTTTAAATTGTGGTTTGAATTGTTTCAATGTTTGTTTTTTTCTCTCTCTCTCTCTCTGTCTTGAGACGTTCACAGTTTGTTACTGCACGGAGGGACAGTGAGACGGGGACACATGGAGTAGCGAAATCTCCTGTGTTTGGCTAGTGGAAGTAAACGTAACACAGCCCACGTGACTAAAACCAGGAAGTGCATTGACTGTCAACAATAAAAGGGTGAGTGTGCAGTTATTTTATAGTGCACGGTTGTCGTTTTAGCGTTTTTGTGTGGCATTTGTTTTAATGTTATAAAGAGGGTTTTGTTTAAACCAGTTGTATCATACAGTCCAGGTTTAATTTAGCAAACCGATATAAATCTTTAGCAAACGCTAAGCAGCTAACCGTGGTTGCTAACATAAGATGAAAAGTGAGCTCGTAATATGTTTCATCCCATGTAAAAAAAAAAAAAAAAAAAGTAAAATTTTAATTTTACTTCAACCTAATGTTAACAACCACATGTTCACATCCCTAATCTGACAAACTCTAGATAGCCTGTGTAATAATCGTCCATGCCCTCATGTTAAGGCTATGTTGTGTTTGCATGATGAGGTGAGGATGGCGACTTCAGACTGGCACCTGTCTTTGAAGCTGCTGGACCAGCCCAAATCCATCTTCCACTTCCCAGAGATGATGCCAGGAGATGTTCCGCCCGGGGGATACAGAGTCGCGACCTTAAAACAACTTGTAGCAGCCCAGCTCCCAGACTCCATCCCAGACCCTGAGCTGATTGGTTTGTTCCAGCTCTGGCATTTGAACATAATATTTGTTTGTTTGTTTTTTTTCTTTTTGTGAATGAAACATGTCTGTCCCTTTCAATCTGTTTGGTTAATTCCTCAAAGCTAAAAACAGCCTGTGTGTTTCTGAGCCATCTATGTGCCACTGTTATTCGTACTTTAAATGTTATGTTTGCGTTGATGTCGCATATCAGAGCTGGTCCACTGTGGGCGGAAACTTAAAGATGATCTTACACTTGATGCCTGTGGGATTCAACCAGGATCCACCTTACACATCCTCAAAAAGACTTGGCCAGAGCCAGAAAGCAGTCCAGGTATGAGTGTGTGAATGTGTCCAATATTTACTCATTAAGGCTTGTGTTTAAGTTAGTGAAATTGAAAGTGTGTGTGGGTTGATTCTTTAGAGCCCGTGAATAGAGCAACTGCAGCCAGGGAGTTCAGGGTGTTTCATGCTGCTCTTCACTCTCTCAACTCTGCCTACAGAGACTCGGTGAGTAGAAGACACACACAGTGTCAAGCATAGTCAAACACCCTGCAAAATAATCTTCTTCCCAAGTTCCAAAGAGTGTAAATTGTTGATCCATCCACCCATCTACTCACAATACTTGGTCTTCCATCCCCTGCTCATGTGATTTCACTCTCTATGCTCTATCAAATAATATCTCTGCCACTGGTTATACTGTAAACGATGGATCTAGGTTTAAGGATTGTCTAGATTTACCATCTTGTATCCAGAACCACTTAGATTTACCAGACAATATACCTCAAGCACACCCTGTTTAAATCTATATTTCACTTCTCAGAATAATTTTTAAACAGTCAGTGCTTGCTTGCTTAATACTTTCTGCATTTGCACCTGGTCATGAAGTTAGACACACATCCTTGACTTGAAAACTATTTGGCCCGAGTCATGTGATTGCTCTACACAGTCCTTAATGTGTAGCCACAAGATTATCCTTAACAGGAACAGGTTCAGCTATTACAGCTATTGACAGCTTCCCATGGCATACTGTAAACCACCAGACAAACAAACAAACAAATAAACAAAGTTATAGAACGCTAACATTACTGCTTATTCTTCTACTGCTGCTGTTGATACATTTACAAAGTCACACTAATTGTCTTTTCCCCACACATAGGTATATAAGATGTTGACAAATAAGGAGTCCCTAGATCAGATCATTGTGGCAACACCAGGACTAAGGTCAGATCCAGTCGCCCTCGGTAAGACTTACTTGGTTTTCTAAACATCATCATGCCATCTCATTGTACCAGGCAAATATTTAAATAGTAACATTTACTTTTAATCTGTTCAGGTGTGCTCCAAGACAAAGATCTCTTTGTACAGTTCACAGACCCCAGCATGTTGGATGTGTAAGTGTGGCTTGTTGGAGCTTGTTATTGCTTCTGATGTGATGCAAAAACAGTGAATCCAGTCACTAGAATGAAAGGACGTTTAAATTCACATCTGTACTTTTTCTGCATGTTTAATAGATTAATCAGTACACATCCAGCCCTTGTCAATGCCATCATTCTGGTGCTGCATTCTGTGGCAGGCAGTATGCCTGCTCAGTCCAGCGCCAGCTCCTCTCGCAACGTCTCTGCCAGTTCTTACAGTGATATGCCTGGTAAGTCAATCACTCACAGGGAGCTGCTGTTGAAGTATTGAAACTACTGAAGCAGACAGTAGTTAGATCGTACATATGCATATTGGACATAATAAATGTTCCTTTGTGGAGTGTAAATTATTTCGTCTACATTATTGTTTAGTTCTCATCCATGTCTTTCCTTAAGAATTGTTATTGCTACATTTTTATGAATCAGATTTAGTTGTTTAGTTGTATCAATTATTTTTTTCTGGCAGGTGGCTTCATGTTTGAAGGCATGTCTGACGATGAGGAAGATTTCCAATCTGTGAGTCATCCTGGTTAAAGCTCAACATGAGATTTCATGTTCAGGACAACTGACAATGCTGAGGCCCTTACTATATTCCTGTGTATCTAAATGTATGCAACAGGGGAGCCCAGCAGGACCGTCTAACAGAGCAGGGGCCTCAGCAGGATTACGACCTGTATCTCTGAGCCACAGTGGAGCGACAGGTCCTCGACCAATAACACAGAGTGAGCTGGCAACAGCTTTGGCCCTTGCTAGTACTCCTGACAGCAGTGCAGTCACTCCCACAACAGCAAGCCAGGTGAAATTTATTTACATTTACATAATTTTTTTTTTTTAAATTTAAACCACTTAACTGATGAAAACTAATTTGTATATTATCAAATAATGCAATAAAATCTGGCTCTGACATTCCTGTAGGTGAATACATTTATTTATTTTCATTTTCCTGTCTTTTTCAGACAGACCCCTCAAGTGGTGTAGCCCCCATGACAGCAGGGACCCCAGTCAGTAATGATCTCTTCAGCCAGGCTCTTCAGCAAGCTCTGCAAGCCACCAACATGTCTGCACTACAGGTGAGACTATGAACTGGCTGACTCATCCCTATATTCACTTCATGGAGAAAATAAATGTAGTGGTAAGAAAAAAATGTGAGTGAATGCTTTTGAATGACCTCCATTTATGTACAAATTTGTAATGAAATGTGGGCATATCATCATCCAAATTGCAATTAACAAACACAATCTATTTTAACTCCAAGTCCAAAATTGTAAAGTTGAACTAGTCCAAGGTGTATGAGAACACTGATACAATGCTAAACCTGAGTCACTGAAGAACATGTTTTCCTCCTGTATGAAAGCTATCAAATGCAACAGAGCTTACAGACTACAGACAGATCACAGAATCACTTCATGTTGAGTTGAGGTCAAAGAAAAGCTTGTAAGATTAAACGTTTTTGTGTTATAATTATTTTTATTTATTTATATCTGTGGTGTGGGAGGAAACCGGAGCACCCGGAGAGAGAGCAGAGAGAGGAAGAGCTGGTGCCGAGGGGGGTTGAGAGGAATGAGGAGAGACTTAGAGAGAGGAGGATGTGAGAGGAAGAGAAGACGAGGCAGGAGGAAAGTGAACAAAAGGGAGTAAGGTCATGGGTTAGAGGTGATATCATTTGGGAGGTCAGAGCATGGTTTGATCCCTAAGTTCATTTGAAGAGCTTGAGGAATCGTTTTCTTAGAGATGTTTTCTTTGGTTTGCTCTGAATCTCCCTCATCTGATTTTCTAGATTGATTAATTTACCCATCAGTTTTTCACCACTTTTTTTTCTTTCTTGACAAATTTCATCCAGTGCTTCCTTGGTGGTCTTGAGAGACTCCAGTAGAAAGGTCTTTTCTTTACTCCACTGGAGCCTCTTCTTGCTGAGGTCTTCCTGCACCTGAGCCAATGATGTTTTCAGGCTGGAGGTTGCCTGGATTTGCTCTGCCAGGAGAGTGGACTTCTCCTCTTCCCACTGGCTTCGTGACTTTTCCAGGTTACTCTCAGCCTGGGCCAGTGCCGTTTTAAACTTGAAGGTTTCCTCCAAGTGTCTTGCTAGGCAAATCTCAACCCTCCTCCTCTTCTCTGTTGCTTCTTTGAGAGCTGCCTGTAGTTTTTAGTATCTTCTGCTCAGCTTCCCATTCCATCTTCCCTGATGTCAACAATGAGGCCCATCTTCTTCTGTGTTTCATTGGTGAGATGTACTCTCAGCTGCTCTGCCTCCATTGTCAAGGTTTCATTTTCTTTCTATGTGAAATACAAGG
The DNA here is from genome assembly GCA_038496675.1 of Rachycentron canadum. Classification (NCBI taxonomy): domain Eukaryota; kingdom Metazoa; phylum Chordata; class Actinopteri; order Carangiformes; family Rachycentridae; genus Rachycentron; species Rachycentron canadum. Next base: position 4,144,657 of record CM076648.1, on the reverse strand, counting down.
ATGCAAGACAGCTTGACAGGCTGGTGGAGAGGGCTGGCGCTGTCATTGGTCTGAGTTCGGACTGGCTGGATGCTTTGGTGCGGAGGTGCACACAGAGGAAGGTGGAGGCCAAATTACACTGTGTGGAACATCCTCTTTATTTCATTCTGGAGGAGCAGAGAGGCTGTAGGATAGGCTCACCTCACGGTGCTGCAGGACAGAGAGACTCAGGTGATCCTTTGTTCCTAGAGCCATAAGACTATAATTCTCTCTCTGTAAGATAGTCAATTGTTTTTCATTGACTTTTATTAATCATTATGATTATTATCATTATTATTATTTTATTATTATTGTTGTTGAAGTGATTTGTCATCTTTGCCTGAGCTGCCTGACAACTTAATATCCTTATATCTATGTATCTATCTATACATTCTATAATTATTCAAAAAGTACAAAGCTGAATAAACTGCGATGTAACAGAGAAGCTCAGAGAAAATTTTAAAGGAATCATCGGAGCTGGTTAACGTCTCTGTTCACGGGTCTAAAATACACAGATCGTGATGCAGGGTTTGATGGGGCATGGAAGAAGCTGCTGTTCTCCAAAAAAATATTGCTGCCCCCTGAAGTTTGCCACAGAACCACTTGACATGAAAATGTGTTATGAATTGATAAAAACTAAGGTCGAATTGTTTGGCAAGAACACGCTGCATACATGCTACATATGAAAAGAGGGTTCTGCATACCAATGTGAAAACATCATCCCAAAAGTGAATGAGTTGAATGAGCATTGTGATTTGATTTTTTTTTTTTTTTGGTTGCCTCTGGGCCCGGACAGCTCGGCATCACTCATCAGTAGAGGCTGGGTGATGCAGCAGAGCAATGACCCTAAACATCAAAGTAAATCTGCAGCAGGGTGACTTAAAAAAAAAGAAAAGAGAATCCACCTTTTTTGGGTGAAGCCTCAGACCTTAACCCAGTAGAGATGCTGTGGTATGACCTGAAGAGAAACGTCAACACTAGACGTCCTGTGAATAATGGTCCAAAATACCTCCTGAACACTGTGCAGGTCTCTGGAGGTTCAACCAGTCATTCAGTACAAGGATTCACTTAGATAAAAATCAGATCACATTGATGAGCACTTATGAGCAATCTAAGGGTTCACATATTCTCTTGTCACTGTATCACATAATATTTTAAATGGCGTGTTTATCCTTACTGTTAAAGAATTTGTATTTTTTGTGATATCAGGTATAAACTGTAGCAAGGCCGTTCAGACTCGGTGGTCTTTGGATAAAAGATTATTCTTTGTATGTGTGTTTTTGTTTTGCCAGGGCCGCTGGCAGTCCCAGATGCAGCAGCTCCGGGACATGGGGATCCAGGATGAGGAGCTGATGCTGAGGGCGCTGCAGGCCACAGATGGTGACATCCAGGCTGCCCTCGAGCTCATATTTGCTGGAGGCCCAGGACTCTGAGCTCATAACCAACGCAAAGAGGCTTTTATAGAGGAAAGAGCAGGAGAAAGCGTGTAAACTGCTGCCCAGAAAAGATAAATTCTGGCTTTAGACACACTATGTAAATGTTTCTGTTATAATTCAGTTTACCATTAAATAAACATACATTGCCTTTTCAACTGAGCCCCATAAAGGTTGTGACAGCTTTTTTGAATTGATGTGACAAGCTTTGTAATAAATTGATTCATGCTAAACTCATTAGCAGGTCTTCCTAATGTGTAACTGGTGTTGGTTAGAAATGAATCAGTCAAGGCACTCTTACACAGTCCTCCTGTAATTTCACTATTTGTACACTAGATGGCAATGCAGTTATTTATTTCTACCCAGACATGACTGACTCAGGTCATTCTAACACAGATACTGCCTTTATTTGCTTTTTCTTTCTACCCTGAATTTAAAATAATGTTTTTGATTTCCTCCCTGTTGAACAGTGTTTCATAAAGGGTTGCTTTAATTGCAGTTTAGTGATTTAATTTTTCAAAGAGGACAATATGTGCTGACAGCCAGTATCATAAAAATGAGTTGCCGAGATAAATTGATAGGTTTATTAACAATCTCTGAGATGATGCTGTGCTTGTCAGAGCATTGTTACCATTAGCTAGACCCCCCCCTAACCCCCCCCCCCCCCCCCCCCCCCCCCCCCCC
>CM076648.1:4062759-4142152 GCA_038496675.1 Rachycentron canadum | reverse complement strand
ATATTGTGTGCCCCCCTCTGCTACCTACCGTTCTCCATCTACAGTAATTGCCCTGCTTAGTTTTATTACTGCATCTGTGAATGTGACAGCTCAATCAGTGGATTGCCCTTTCATGAGCACAGCACCCAAACAGCGCTTTGTGTCCGTCTGTCCCCATTACCATTTTATATGCATGCACACCTGCGGGCAATTTCCACCTCCAACTGCCTCCAAGGGTATTTTAAAAATAAAGCATTTCCACCAGGCTGAAGGAAATAGTGTCATAGCTTCGACAAAACAATAGTGAATAAAAGTGTCATTGTATTTCTGGCAAATTTAGGAGACTATTGTGCTTCTCCAGAAAAAAAAAAAAATAGAATTCTTAAACCAAGCAGGTATAATGGGTAATAGTTTTGCATTGATTTCAGATGAGATGATTAGATTAGATGTGTAATTTTTTAGCGCTTCACTGAAATCAAACGTTGCAGCATACATACGCTGTAGTGTTTTATGTCTGTTTACTATCTCAAGCCTCTTAACAGCAGCTTCCAGGATATTCTCAACAATTTACTGTGGCAAATCACCATGTAAAGTTGTCATGGAGACACTCAATGGTGTGTGAAATAGTGTCACACATATGGTATAGAAAAGAAGATATTTATGCCCTTATTGTTGTCAACTGTGAACAAACTACAAAGTAGTATTGACTATATGTTGACTCTCGGGTCTTACCTGATATTAAATCTGAAATTACAGTACAGTGTATGAACTGATAAGTATTGTTTGTGCCTGTCAACTCTTTCATCACCCCTACATATATAATACATTGCTTTAGGGAACATCTAAAGAGGATATTCATTCCATTGAATTTATATAAATAAGATGTTCAAAGTGCAGAAATACCTTTTGAAAATACAGCGCATTGAGAAAGATAAGTGACTCCTTAGAGGGGATTTTTTGTTGTTGTTTGTATGTTTTATAATGGGACAACCACTGGTGGAACTCACTGTCTTTGACTTTGAGATGTCAGGCGGCAGAAATAATGGAACATAATCTGTTTCCTATCTACAGCACCACCTTATTTTTGAAATCAATATTGTCCCTGTTCCCTGGGCTTCACCGCAGTCATCACCGGGTGCCTACACTGCACCTCAGCCCATGACCATTGAGGTCCTGAACAAAAGCTGTTTGTTCAAACGTGGTTATGTTGATTTAATTTTTTGAAAGTTAATTGCAACAATGGCACGGTGGTGGATACATATCTGTGAAAAACGGCCTCAGAGTAAGAAGAGGAAATGGCACAAGCAACTAGAAAGATGCTTTGTACTGAATCAAGAGGAGGTCTTTGAAGCTTACTCCCACAGTGACCGCGGATTCAGGTAATGAGCACGGGTCTGCACCATGTCATTACAGGCAATATGTTAAACCAATCGAAATCATCAATGTCAGATCTTTTGAAAAGGTGTAAAAGCTCCTCTAATCAAGCCTTCACAGACAAGCAGAACAATACCGACGCTATTTCTCTCCAGATAAAAATCCTCTGACATGCCAGTGGAGGAGAAAAGGATTGGGTCACTATAATATTCTTCATCTGCCTTTTGTCTTTTAGAAAAGAAGCACTTCACGTGTTATTAACATAACACCCGTTAACCTGAGATTGTTTTGTGTCCGATGTGACCGAGTGGAATATGAAATGAGTTTCTGATGGACACAAGGCCATTTTATACCCTTGTGGCCCATTCATTGCTTTCAAGCCATGCTTTTTTTATTCTTCCCCTTCTTTTTCAGCACCCTCCCTTTTTTTTTTGTCCACAAAAGCTTCTTTGATGCATTTCATCCCAGGTGCTTTAACCCTTGATGGAGCTCCTCTGGAGGAGAACAGAGCTGCTGTGGAGGGAGAGGCAGAGATCATGCAGAAACCACTGTGGGGAGCCAGAAAGGAATCCTAAAATAGTAACTTCACTCCTCGTTTGAAATTCTGAATCTGATTAAGTCAGGCGAGATGAAGACAATCAACTACTAAATCTAAAATGACGTGTGGAGCCAGAGCTCTTCTCAAACAACGTTGTACTGATTCTCTCTTGGTTTTGATTTTTATTTTTGTGGAGAAGTTGCAGGAATTTTGATATAATGTCTTTATTAATTTCAAACAATATTATTCAAAGACACAAGCTGTGGTGAAATAATATATTAACAAATAAAAATATTCCCCTCAAAAATATCCCCTCAGTGGCAAGGGCCAATCTCTCGCTCTCTCTTTTCCTTGTCACAGAAAATTAGAACGAATTGTATCTTATTTAATGTTCATATAGACCAGTCTGAAATGTCTACGTACCCATGTGCCAAATTCACAACATTTAACAACTACCAAACCCAGAGCTGTCAGTATTTCATTGATTAACTGTTGGAAAAATGTCTCCTCCATTTAATCCTTGCACTTATGTTTCACAAAGGTCCCTTCTTATGATGAGCACATAAGCAGTTTCTTGGTGACAAACCACTTTTCTCACTATGATCTAGCTAGTGAGAAAAGAAGAACCTGAAATAACTAAATATGTTTGTATTGATTATTTTTATTTACACTATCTAGCCCCAACAGGCCACTTTTCACAGAAAGCAGCAGTTTTTGGTGTTAGCTGGAGACTGATGGGCATTTAAGCTCAGAGTATCAGTATCACAATAAGAAATTACTTTTATTCTCATTTCAAAGGCACCACACATCCCACAACAACAGAAGAGACGAGACAAGCTTGTCAGTGGCTGTCTGACAGTGGCAGAGCTGCATCTGCCCTCGGGAAACGCTGCGTGCTGGTGGCACTAGAGGACGCCATATTCCACTGACAGCATCGGCAAAAACCGCCCCACCACTAAGAAGCAAACCATTAGCCACTTCCTTTCTCGGTGTCTTCCCGTGTTTGTTAATTGCCATAGCTGGCTGCCATTGACTGTCAGCTGTTAAGGCGCAGTCTTTCTGACAGTTGCCTGGCAGCTATTTCTCCAGAATTAATGGAGAAACTATTTTTTGTAAAGAATCATTAATGTAATCTTCCCCAATGGTGCCGAGGGAAAGTAATGAAATTAGTTCTATAGTAGCTCATAATAATACACAACAAAAGAGAGATGGCAGATTTAGTGAATTCAAAATCAAAATTAAAAATATTCAATATTCAAGGAGGTAAAGTCTTAAACAATACTGGATCTTTGTCAGTGTGTGAAATACTTTGCAGAGACAAGACTGGACTCACTGATAGTGGAGACACAGAAACTCAGAGATTAGTTAGGACCAATTTACTTGCACAGCAAACTGGAATGAGAAAGAGTTGGAGCACGGCAATGAGACAAGTTGTGTTCTGGTCCTTAGTTGAGCCTCTTGGCTGTTTTGAGGTGTGTGGAGTGGGGGGGGGGGGGTTGGTTTGGGGTGAATCCAATGTTGGGCGCTAGAGCAGCTGGCGATGGTGGCACAGAGAGAGATCCAGGACAAGAGATTGAAAGTCACAAGGCTGAGAACAGAAGGTGGGGAACAGGAACCAACTGAGGCTGGAGTGGAGCACGTGAATAAGTGGTAGACCTGAAACTCAGGGAGCAAACGGGTAAAGAAAACCAAGCAAAACTGGAATCACGATTTGGCTGTAGCATTGAATGGAGTGTAACTTGATTGGTTGGATGATGGTTGGATTTGAGGCTTATCTTTGGCATCTGGGATGTTGAATCTGAATTTTAACTAGAATTTGGGATCTGAATTTGGCCTGTCGAATACAAATAACTTGAATTTTTTGAATTTTTCATTCAGAATGTCTAAACACTGAAAACATAACACTGAAATGAGTTAGGGTTAGTGTTGAGTTCACAGTCACAAAAAAAAAAAAAAAAAAAAAAAATCAGATACATAATTTCAATGTAGAAAAAAAAAAAAATCAGTAAAATTCACTGGCTTTACAAATTTAAGAGGGATTTGGTGCCATAAGTGTGTGTGTGTGTGTGTGTGTTTCGGGTGCTGCCTGTTATCGAGAAATGGTTCGAGAGGCTGTGAATGTTCAACGTTTCCTTTTATCATCCCCCTACCTGTGCCCTTTCCTACTGCTTGTCAGTTGTACTCCGCAGAAACTGTCACAATGCAGCAGTTCTGAAAACGAATTAGGGTGTTCACTGTTAATATTCAACAATTCTACAATAGCACTGAACACTCGACTCTGAGCAGTTTCAGGCGCATGTAGTGTGATGGATTGTAAGTATCCAAATGTCCGGCTGAAAAGTAGACAAATTTACAGCGCAGTGCAAATTATAGAGCTATGCATTCACAATGACTGGTTTTCTACCATATAAAACCTTATAAAAGACAATAAAAAACAATAGTCAGCTCGGCTACAATGTTTATGTCATTGTTATAAAGCATCAATAAAGCATAGATTTGTCTGTATTGTCTGTATTTAGCTGATACACTTCAATTTTAAAATAATGACAAATATGGAGAATTATTCACAGCCTCTCGATAACAGGCAGCACCCGAAACACACACACACACTTATGGCACCAAATCCCTCTTAAATTTGTAAAGCCAGTGAATTTTACAGATTTTTTTTTTTTTTCCTACATTGAAATTATGTATCTGATTTTTTTTTTTTTTTTTTTGACTGTGAACTCAACACTAACCCTAACTCGTTTCAGTGTTATGTTTTCAGTTCTGAATGAAAAATTCAAGCTCTGAAGTTCAAGTTATTTGTATTCGACAGGCCAAATTCAGATCCCAAATTCTAGTTAAAAACTCATACCTAAGTGAATAGGTATTTTATGTCACAATTAAGAAATTACTAACATGAATTGAGTTCTTTTAGGAAACATAGGAGTATTACCACAAAAAAACAAAAAACAACTCTACTGAGTCCATTACTGGTGGCAAAGACTTTTTTAAATGCCAAATATCATATATGATTTACACTTCATTAAACTCACAGCATGGACAAAAATAGCTCAGTTGCGTACGATGCTGCTATAAACTCCTTAATTATCAAAAAGGGCCAGAGGTGTAATTACTGGAAGCAGGAAACTGTAGGAAATATGGAAAAGCAAGCTTTAGACAGACACATCACACAAATGCTGCTGGCATGAACAACAGAGTGAAGAAAAATATTACAGGACTGTGCTACAAAGTGGATCAATAGAGAACAAGTGCTGCAGTACTGGCTTGATAATAGCTCCAGCATTCTGTCCTTGACTCAAACAATAGTCGCTCTTCACTATTTATCGAAAGGCTTCACCATGGTAACCGTTAATGGTGAAGATACAGGAGGGGGCTTTGCTCTTAATAAATAATTATACGTTTGCTTTATTGTGTTGCGTCAGTATGAAACGATGGGGAAAATCAAATCAAAACCTCAAATGACACAGTTAACTCATAAACCCAATTTTATTTATTTTGAACCTTAATGCCTCTATGTCCCCATACAATACATTCAGTATATACATTTGGCCATGAGGGACTGTACAGAGATATGTTATAGTAGTGCATACATATGTGGCACGAAAATGTACACAAAGGAAACTCATACATGCCACTTTACCACAGTAAAGTGATACACAAGATACACACGGGCAAGTCAGTGGCTGATGGCTGCTCACACCAGTACACAAATGCACTCACACACACCCACACAAACACTGTTTCATGCATGCACATTTGTGTGTACACACGCACTTTAAGACACTTCTGAGGGAGGAGAAGGGCTCGTTCAGGTTCTCATAATAGAAATATACGAATTTGAAGAGCGTGTCTGCTGATTGCAGCAAATCCCTCACCCCTGTCCTCACACCCTCTGCTCTGGCTCTCCCCTATTCCTCCCCTCCACCCCCCCCCATTTTCCCTCTCTCTTTCAAAGCTAAGGCCTCTCTCTCTCTCTAGGCATGTGGCTATTATACACAGGCTCTTTCCTACAGTAGAGAAATACTCATGAGCAGCAGTAACTAAATAAAGAGCCTCTACTGTTTGATCTCTTAAACGGGTAACATTTAGAACAAAGGATACAACACACATATAGTTTATCTTAAATTTGCATTTCTTCTTAGGATCTTCTTTCAAGGAAATACATAGGTCCACTGCAACAACATACTATTCCCTACTAAAGCTGTAGAAGTTGCCATATCACACAGACACCCTCACATGACATACTGTACTCATCTGACGACAGCGATGTCACTAACTGCACCAACAAAATAAACGTCTGTATACCTCCCACTTTCTGCAAGCCACTTTTACTATTCAGGTGAAACTGCTATATTTCTTCCCTGTGGACATTTTGTACCATCACGTTAAGATTTGGTGGAGGCACACACTCACACAATCATCTTCCCTTCAAGGACTGCAGTTTAAAGTTGCATAGCGCACAGCGGAGATATATATATATATATATATATACACAGTGGTCATACTTGCTAAAGTCAGCTTCTAATTCCTGGTAGTCTTTTTAGGCTTGGAAAAAAGCCACCAATATTTTTCAATTTTACTTGGATTTGCCCATTAAGCCACCAACCAAATGAATTTCGCAACTCATAAGACTGACAGAGATTTTCTCTGAACACGCACTTTGACCACGCAAGCATTAGGCACTCTCATTTGACTCAAATCTGTGCATTTCTACCGTGACTGGTCAGCAATATTATATGCTGTGGGCTGAAATATTATTAGATCTGTAACAATAAAGAGAGCAGGCCACAAGGCAGACATTTCGTTCCTATGAGTTGCTAAAATCAAATGTGGTCGACGAGTGAATGCAGGAAGAGAAAGAAAATTAGTAAATTTAAATTCTCAAGTTCAAGGGAGAAACAAAAAAAGGAGCTGACAACCAAAGAGATTCAAGCAATAAGTGTCAGCAGTTTGTACCGGCAGGGTTAAATCACACCGGGGCTCAGAAAGCCTGTGCACACATTACCATTTGCATACAAACACTGTGCACATGAACGTGTTGGACACCTGCGTACTCACTCGCATTCACACATGTATGCACATCTGGTAGTAAAGGGTAGATGATAGATTTTTACTGCTAAGCGGAAGTAGGTTGAAGGTAGGTGTTTATCAGGTTCTAACAGGCTGTGTTGTGATTGGTCCAAGGAGAATATGCCATCATCTCTCGTGTGAGGCTTGACAATCCCGTTGGTCAGAAGACGCCATGACTCGTGTCCCAGAGTCTGGCCACTGAGGCAAACGTGCATTTAGCAAAACTTGAAGCAACAACAACAAAAAAAAAAAAAAAAAAAAAAAAAAAATGCAAAGCACCACAATTAAAGAGGCTGGAGTAGTCCCAAAAAACACGATCACATCGGCACAGGACAATGATGGCGAGGGGAGGGGGGGCCAACGGGCCATCACATAGGAGTAACACATCAGTAATAATTACCCCAGAATAAATTACAGTCACAGAACAATCGTTAAAAGCAGAATTGGAAACCAGCTGATCTTGCGGACTGATTTGATCCATGCATTATAAGGCATTAACCAAACATTTGTTACTGACATCACACGGTATCATATTAGTGACTATACATACAATTGCTGATCTGGAAAATCTTGTTTTGATTTTTTTTTTTTTTTCTTATGAAAATGTTTTCATAAAAAAAAAAACCTCAGATTAACTGTATTAAAAAAACATATTCCTAAAACCAATGATGCAATTTTAAGGGAATTGGGAATGTTGAAGGAAGGGCAGATCGATGTCTGCAATCCCATTGTACCTATTGATCTGCAGATGGGCGAACGAAATTGATTTTCTGAGGTAGACAATGCAGGCATATTTCATTCTCCCGATGCAAAGCCATTCTAAGCAGGGGTAGCGGGGGTAATTTGGTCCATTTGGACAGGCTCTGGTCTCCAGCCTCAGCCAATTGTACTGTGTCAGATGGAATGACCCATCCATCATGCTCCTCCTGCCTGTCTCACCACTATAGTACTTACACTGTCATTGGCATGGTACACCCGCTCGGTGATGGATAGCAGTCAGCATGCACTATGACAAGATAGAGAGATCAGTCTGCACAACTCACAGGCCTGTTGTCTCCACGCAGGGGACACACCATTCATACAAGGCCAGTTTATTCAATATCCTGGCCACTCTATGGGGCCCATGTGGACAATATCCTTTAACATGCCTCATAAAAGTTGCTTCCCTTACACAGCTCTTACAATCTTCAAGTCCCCTTACAAACAATTACAGTATCAGTAGAGCCTAACCAAACAAGAAAATCAGATGCACTTGTTCCTACACAATTGTCATGAAGCGCACTCTCAGGAAAAAGGTACAACACGCTGATAAAAGGTACACCCCAGTGACAAATGTGACAATGTTGTACCTTTTCTTTGAGTGTTAAGTGCTGTGGGGAAATCAGCTGAAGACTAAATGAAATTGTGTTCATCAGATAGTCAGTCTGTGTTGTAATGAAGCATGTGTCATAAATAAAATAAAATAAAAATAAAATAACACAAAATAAAATAATAAAGACTTCTGCAAACATTGAGTCTGTAAGTATGAGATACTATGCAGGAGGCCTTCAAAACAGGTCTGGATTCTGTCGGCCTGTGAGGTGAGTCAGGATCAGCAGTTTGGGATGCAACTGTTCATCTTCCCATGAGCTGACGGGGCTCTGTCCAGAGGGACAGGAAGACTGGAGCCACAGGGTGGTCCAGCGCGTACTGCAGGGGCCGATGCCTGCAGGTGAACCACAGCACTATAGTGTCCTGATGGCTACAGGGTAGAGCAGGGACATGTGTTCGGCGCCCTTGATGGGCAGCTTGCGGCTGGAGTAGAAGTGGATAATCTCAGGCACGCTGTCAAATGGGCAGCTGTTCTGGCCCAGGATGTACTTGTTCTCCTTTGTCCGCGACAGCTTCATGTGCATGAAGCCCTGGCTGCTCCTGGAGACGGGAAGACAAAAGACAGGGACAGAAAACACGTTAGTTATATAAAAACAAGATCATCGTTGCGTGAAATTGTAACTTGTGTAAAATAAGGCGAAACAAGACTTTGAGCAGGTCTGTTAGGCACAGCGCTGCTTGGAGCTAACGCTAACATTAGCATCAGTGACGTATGACCATCATAAATGAGACACCTTCAATGGCAAACAAGATCATTTACCACTCTTTGTACTATGTCGTTTTAAACAATGGAGGTTCTATATTTGTATTTGCACTTTAATGTGCACAGTGTCATGACAAAGTCTATGGACCAAACAGAAGAAACACATATGCACCTGTGCAGTGCCAATCTGGATAAGTGAAAACTTTAGATGTCGCTAAGTGAAAAGTGAGGGGATCATTAAAGTCTTTTGGGTTCACCCTCTGGGAACTTTAGATATTTCAAGGCAATCCATCCAATAATTATAGATATTTCGAGATATTTCTGTCTGGAACAAAGTGGAGGATAGAGTGACAGAATGACAATCCCATCCCTAGAGCCACGCCACTACATGACTAAAAAAAGAATTTGTAAAGCAAAAAGTATGTAAGAATGAACCTGAATATATGAGAAACTTGACGGATCACCCCTCCTTGACAGCCCATTTCTCATTTAGTCCTGCTGTAGTTGCTCCCTACAGTACGTGACAATGTTCTGAAAGCTGGATTACCTCTGATAACTTTAAAGCTGCCTGGGGAGCAGACTAAAAGGCAGGTTGCTTAAGGGTCTGGGTTTCACATCTAGAGCATAAGGATGTTGCTAATGAACCCCCAGGATGAATCACTTAAGCTACAGAAATAAATGCACAGCAAATTAAAAGCTCCCGGAGCCTTCAATCAATACATTTTACACCTTGCCAGTAATCTTAAGGCTTTAAATTGAAAATTAGTTTTTGTTTTTTTTTTTTGTTAAGTGATGCAACAGTAAGCTTTAGCAAAGGGCTGATGGGAAACTAATGGTCCCAATATGCTGCAATAAATATATGTTTACTCTTATATATATAATATACTCTTTAGAAAAGACATTAGCATAATAATAGCCTTTTCAATCAGTATCTAATGCTTCTAGTTATGATTGCTGTAGGCTCAGATACCATGAACTCACTTGCTACAAGTGGACATTATGGCCTGTCATCAACATAATGTCCATCAGCACATTAAACTTCCGCCTATTCTGCTTTTCCCCCCTAATCTGAAAGACAACTGGCAAGAGGGAGCCCCACCGATCTCACCAACCGCTTCTATGACAAGCAGGTAAACATGACAGCTGTGAACACACTGAAATATGAGGCCAGTCAGTGTAATCTGAAATATGCATTTCATTTATATCAAAGATGTTGAGGAACAGGACTCTGTACATGCAGGTCAATGTGCACTAGGTGTATGTTATATTTATTCTATCAGGTTGTTGGAATATTATTCTGACAGTCACACATGGTTTTGAGAAGATGGGGTGGTCAAGAGTGTTGATGAGGTTTAGAACCTTTATTGGATGCAATGCTCCTCTTTTCCATACATATAGGTTCACTAATAGGGCAGGTAGACAAACAAAGCAACCACTGCTTTTGAGTTCATTGAATATAGTCTCACTGCAAATATATACACATGTTTGTGGATGTTCCATTTATCTGTGATGAACAGGGGGAAGGACTGGGCTTTAGGCACCTCAAATACGAGGCCATTCTTTACTTATCTCGTAATTGCATGCGTAAAGCCTGCGGGTGTGTTCTCTCCCTGATGCACAGGGAGAAACACTGAAATGGGAAAGAAAAATCAAAGAACAGTACAAGGTTCAATTTAGGGTCATCTATCAAGAGTAACAACGCATTTAAACCAATATATGGTGAGAGCTTTCTGTGAGATTATGCTTTATCTCAATAGATAAGTCCAATCCTTCTTTTTTTATTACTGTGATTAGAATTACTATTATAGAGAGACTAGTGGAGGCTGGAGAACCCCACATATCGTATGTGGCAGAGGTTGGAGAGTATATCAAATACTTCACTGCCAACATCTTTTTTCTTTTTTTTTGTAGGCAGGCTGGTGTGAAAAGCTGTAGGCTGAAGTAAACACAACTATCAGACTTCTCCATTACTGAGCCTCTGGCCTTGATATTTGAGCACGACTTTAACAAGTTCATCATGATTTGAGGAGAGCGAGACAAATTTCCCTTGCCACAGGTCTCTACAATTTGACCATTCTGAAAGTGGTGCAAAAAAAAATCCTCCCTGCTAAGTGCGTTTGATGAATCTTCACGCAGAGTGATGGGATACAGGTGTCAGGTTACAGAGAGCCACACTTAAAAAGGCAAACACATCAATAGCATCATTTTTAGATCCCCAACTGATTTTCCAGTTGGTGTGCAGGGCAGCTTATCATGTTACAGTCCTGCAGAGACAGAAACCAGGACAACAGAGTAATACAGCACGGCTGCTGATAAAATGGATCTGGGGCTGTTTTTTTTTTTTTTTTTTGAGAAGACAGGCCTTTGTGGTGTCATCATATCCCTATGTTTGTGGCCTTCTATTGTCTAATCAGGATTAATCTCTTTGGGGAGGTCTGCCTGTCCTGTTTATTGAAGTCTCTGACTTTGATTTGAACCCTGTAGACCTCAAAACAGGAACAGCCTGACAGCAATCACCGCTTATCTCCACCTGAGACATATTGGATTGCTCCATGAATGATGTTCTCAGTCTTATGAATCTATCACACCAGAAAAAAAAAAAGGCAAAGTCATCTGCCAAAAGATAATGATCCCTGGCAGAAGCGATGACCTTTTTAAGCATTACTGGGCATCAGATATCCTGCGTGCCCATTATTTCACATGAGCACAAATTGAATAAGTCTACCCAGGATGATCCCTACCATTCGGGAAGACACAATTTATGAAAAACGGATGTAGTTGGTGGCGTGAAGCAGGCTAAGAAGTTTAAGATACAAAATCCGTCATCGAGGTTCTGTCTTTATCTCATCTTTGCCACATAAAGGAAATTGGATCCTTTGTATCTAACCATAAAAAAAAAAAAAAAAGACGAGAAAAAAAAGCAGCATAAAAGACTGTCTTTGGAAGAAAAGCACGATTTCAGATGCAAAAGACTTTTTGGTTGCTCTTTCAATTGGCTATTTAGTTTGCCTTTCGCTGTGCTCTGGCATCAAACCGTTTCTGTTGGATAGATTTTCTTCTTTCGCTGACAATTTCTCTGCTCAGCCAGTGGAAACATGCTGTGCAGGTCTCTCTCACAAGGTAAGGACACTGTGCTCTGAAAGACTTGTGAAGGCTTTAATATGTTTCAAACACCTAAAAGGTTTCTCTCCACAGAAAGAAAACAAAAAGAGATAAGAAGGATAGGGAGGGTAGGGAGTGAGGGGCAGGTGAACAGAAAAAGGGGTGAGGAGGGCACAACAGACAGAAAATGCTTTCTGTCAGGGCTGAATACTCCTGAAGCTGGAGGTCCCAGCAGCGTCTGTCGTTATCAATAATGCAATACACATAGGTGCTACCTTATGGCCTTATACATTTTTCAGCAACCTCAGACATGAAGGAGCTTCACCTTCAGTTTCCACTCATTTTCAAGGACAGCAGGGGAGGCGTGCGAGCAGGCTGAACTCAGAGTGACCTCTGCCTGCAGTGTGACAGCGCCTGTCCCACCAATCAGCTCCTTGATTGTTTTCTAGGCTCACGTCAAAAGCACGAGACATGAGGTTATGTGATCTGATTCTCTCACACACACACACACACACACACACACACACACACACACACACACACACACACACACACACACACACACACACACACACACACGCTATCCAAATGATTTGCCCATTTTTATTGGCAGAAAATGCATTTGAATCATTTATATTTGAACAGAACAGCATAAGCATAATTTGATATGGAATTTATAACAGAAGTTTGTAACTGGATCCCAATAAACTAGAAACTGAATCTAACATTATGAAGATGAAAATTCAACTCTCTACATATTTCCATCAAGTTGAGCTTCTCACAATTCAAATACAGATTACTGGGACGCACTGTTTTTTAGGGAAGAGCAATCAAGTGCAGATTGACAGAACTTTTCATGTTCTTGAACAGTAAGGCTGGGATCCTCCTAGTGGTGCTGTCAGACTGCACCATACAATCATTTCATCTTTTTTAATTCTTCTTTCATTGCATGTTATTACTTCCACCAAGATGATTATGTTTTCAGCCACTTGGAAATAGAAAAGAACAAAAACACACTCTTTACTAATCCTTCATGTTCTTATTGCAAGAGTGAAATTGTGGATTGTGTTTGAGTGAACATGTAGGGCACTTTGTGAAAAAAGTAAACTACTTGAAGTTTTCACATTTTTATGGACAAACTTGTTTCTGATTCACTTTTTCCTCTTTGTTTCACTTTTTTTTGTGACATCAGCAGATTGACAATTGACACCTCTTACATTTTCCAAGGCAGAATGACAGATCTTCATTCAGCACAGGGTTTTAGATCTGCTCACTTGAGGAGCGATGCACAATATTTCTTATATTTCTTTTAGTTTGCTTGATATTTCTTCTGACCATTTTTCTTTATAGTTTTCAAATAGCATGTATTTAGAATAACTAACACAAAAGGGCAACTTATTTAACTGAACTTTTTAAATGCAAACTGGATCATGTAAAATTAATTTAGGTCAACTCTAAATCTATTAGACAGTAGCAGCATGTCACCCTTTGTACACGTAACCAAGATTTTTACAAAGCTTAACTTTGATTTAGAACGGCTCCGCAGAATCTGACATGATTCTTACTCCTGTTTTTAAATGCAATCATTTAAGTTAAACGATGCAAATTCAAATTATGCGATTCAGATTCAGTTGTTTAGTTCAATCATTCAAGTAGATCTATTTAAATTCAAAGTCAAATCATATCATTCATTTTCATTTCCTGTCCATTTGCCTTTTGTGAGCCGTTTCCCATAACATTACAACACAGCCTAATTTGAACATATACTCCATTAGCCTTTATGCCAAGATTCAATTATTACTCCTTAGAAGATCCTTTCTTCACAACCTTTGCTGCCAAATTTGCCATCGTCAAAGCCAAGCCCATCAGCTGTGAGGGGAAGACACAGTCCATTAAATGTCTTTATTCAGCCCTGAATCTCATTCTGCGGGAGTCAGCTACCTGGCCACTGGGGAGGGGGAGTACATCTTCCAGTTAAAAGTATAGGCCATGCTATGCTAGGGCCCCCGACTGAGTCACAGTGAGTCCTCTCAGCATGGCTTTTTTACTCTTCTACTTTTGTACTTGTGATAAATAACTATTACCACAGGTGCCAAAGAAATCATCTTACAACTTGCTTTAAGTTTCTCTAAACCATAGCCTTGAAGACAGAGAGTATGCGGCAAGAAGATTGTAAAGCTAAAAAAACAAAAAAAAACAAAAAACTTCTCTTACTTTACCTCAGTTTCCCACAAACAAAACATTTTACTGAACTCTCCCAATCATCTGCTCTATTACTGCAGCTTATTATAGAGGCTCAAATGGACAGCCACAGGATGTAGTAGTGTAAATATATAAATGTTAGCGAGGCCATTACTGAAGCAGAAGGTTTAAACATTTTTAATCAAATAAAACTTTAATTTGAGATATTAAGATATTGCCTGACTGAATTCAATTTGTAAAAAATATTCAGCACTTTTCCAAGACCTCCTGGTCTTGCTTTAAAAACTTAATTTATTCAATTTATCCAACAATCAGCGATTTTATTTGAGGAGCTTTTTTCCCCCAAATAAAGAGACTAATTCATCTCTTTCACTAAATTAACACCCTGTTGTATTTATCACTTATCATTTATCATCAACATCAATGCAACATTTGTCATTATGTATGTAAACTGGCGGTCTGGCTCACTTGAGTCTTACTTAGATCTCACATGTCTGTTTCACAGTTTATTTAATAATATTTAATAATGAAAAGTCCAGTTTGGTTACACTGGCTGGTTCTTAATGATATATGTATGAGACTTGTGCTGTTTTTTTGTGCTTTTGAGATACGTGTTCTGGGCTTCTTACAGCTCCAGTATTGTATTGTCCATATAGCCTAAGATACATGATCAATAGCTGTTAAGCTCTTAACTATCCTCGATGTCCCTGAGGAAACGTCTGTATTACCTCAAGGTCAAATCCCATTCAATAAAAAGTTTGTGAATGCAGTAATATATATCTAGTTTCTTATTTTTTTTCTTTTATGTTTGTTAACATTCAATAGAGGGATGTGGTTTATATAGATTATCCTTTAGATTAACAGTTGCCTGCTCTAATGTCAGACACATGGTTGACATAAGTGCGTATTTTCAAATGTGGAGGTTTGAGGTGTTTAACTTAATCCGTCAGACAGGGTTTGGGTTTTTTTCTTGGTCTTGCCATAGTATAGGTGATCGGCGAAGTCAGGCTAGAGTAACATGCTTGCAACATTGCTTCCCTGCCAAGATATATAAGCCTCCAGTTAGATGTGTTCTGCTGTAATAAAGGCTAATCAATGTCTCTCAGCTCATTATAGTTCATCTCATCTGAAGGTCATCACAGAATAGTGGCAATTTTTCCAAATGTCACATGGCTGAGCCTGCCTTGTAATAAAAAATGGACTTCATATAAGGTCAAAGGAAAAGAGCATTTGTCCACAAAGATACTGAGATTTCATAACTGAGAAATTTTACTTCTTTAACTTGGAACATTTTTTAGATGGTAATGAATTTCAGACAGTGTTGCCTCAGCACCTGATCCTAACAGGAGGGAGAGGGGAAAATCATCAAACCAAAGCCGCACATTTCCATCAACAGAGTGGGATATGACCGCTTCACGCTAAAGTAACCTCCACCAAATGTCAGACCAGAATAAACCAATCACAGCGGCTCCTTTGAACTTTCTGCTGGGTGTGACACAGATCAGGGGTTGCTGATGAAGAGCACCATTAACTGAGTTGTGGGCGCATCAGAAAATCGAGGAGCCGACGATGTCAGAGGGGTTACCGGGGGGAGGTGGAGGACAAGGGACAGGCAGGATGTAGGTGGTAGACAGAGGTCTGAAAGGTGAAATGTATTACCATACTGAAAAGGCAGAGTCAGCAGACTGTTGGGGCACAGGTGTACGAGGACCTTTGCAAGCAAGTCGTTAGATTTGTCCGCTGTGTGTAATCCACTAGTGAGCATGTGTAGCTGCCATAACACTAGTAAACACTTTATCAGGCTAAATTGCATGCAGCTTGTGCAATTACTTCATGACCTCATTTTCCACTGCACTTGTGTATCTATACCACTACAATATGTGAAGCAACCGCTGTCCTTACTTAAGGGAGAGGGAGTAGTCGTTCTTGCTCGTCTCGCTGTTTCTCACCAGGTAACTGGCCTCTTTACACAGCCTGAGCAGAGACTCTGCATCTGTT
The DNA here is from genome assembly GCA_038496675.1 of Rachycentron canadum. NCBI lineage: Eukaryota > Metazoa > Chordata > Actinopteri > Carangiformes > Rachycentridae > Rachycentron > Rachycentron canadum. The sequence continues at coordinate 4,125,809 of CM076648.1, read as the reverse complement.
CGGCTGATTGCTCCGTGGTACCAGCTACAGTGAACAACAGAGAGAGTAGGAGATACAAACAAATATAATAAGCAGAAAATCGAACAAGGAAAATAAAACAAGGTTCAAATCAGCTCGTAACCACAAAATGAACAAAAGGGCAAAAGCGGCATATTTCAAATAATAAAATAATTCCAGTCATAACAAGACAACACCAAGATCTGACTCACAACTGGCTTTCCAGGGGCATGGTGGGGTCAATACGCTCCCCTAGAGAGGAGCTGCAGTGGTCTAGTGACGTCATTTTAGTGTTGACCAGGCAGCCGCTGGAGTGTCGCTGCAGAGGGCGAGTTTTGCCGTCCTTTGTAGGAGACATCCGAGGCTTCTCCACCCCATCAAACTGGACTGTAATAGAGGAAAAAACAACAGTTGAAAGACTTTATTCCGGAAGGATGTGATTGCAACTGTGATAATAACCAAACAAAGTCCTTTTATACTCTTCAGCTAGACTTCGGTTTGAGGTCACCTGAAAAAGCTAGTGTGCTTCACGGGAAGCAGAAGTTGTTATGACGTTATGTGCTTGTAAAAGTCTCTACTGAACTACTGTAGATCAGGGCAATGTGTGAGAACTGAAATTCAGGTTTGTGCTTTCACACACACACACCCACAGTGTCACTTTGTGTAACTTAACAAGTGAAGGACATCTACACACAATGGAGGAGGTATAAATCAATTCTCCCCCCACTATGTACACATTCCTGTCAGAGAAAATCCACACACATGCAAACTTCCTCCAAACCACTCAAACAACCACATGTATGTAAATAGAGCCATGTATTTTACAGTGTATGTCACTCTTTGCGAACACAAATGTGTACAATCATACAAGCAGCCACACCTGAAAAATTCATGCGCACTAACGCAGAACGCTGTTTGCACACAGTAATCCCAGGCACAAGTGCTGCAAGTTAAACATTAAACTGGCTTTTCAAAACTCTCACGGTTAACTGTGGACACGACAAGCTCTCTTGGCAACCTCACAGGGAAGTGTTGGAAGGTATGTGGGGGCTGGAGGTGACCTGTCCTCATGACATGACTGGCGAAGGTCACTGGGCAAATTCACAGCCAATCAACACACAGAGAAAAAGCCTATACGTTTATTTACAAAAGCTGATGTGAGAACAAAAGAAGTGATAATATGACATGTGACAGTGAATTTGCACTCCTGGCAGAGGGTTATGGAGGCCATGAGAATGAGAGGTTCAACAGTGAGGATTGGAGTAGTGTTGTGGTCAATATATGTGTGTATGTGAGTTTTAGCCATTTTCTCTCAGCCATCCATCATTGTAATTGATGTCACAGTGCCTTTGCCTTCGGAAAGACCTACCTAGAGCTACTGACATGCTTCTCAAGCAATAACAGAGGCCCAGCTTCCTACAACAACTGCATGACAAGCTTTAGCTGAAGATTGTTTGCTGCTTTAAGGCTTGAGATCAGCATATCAAAGCTGAGCCTTTGATGAGAGGACTTAGTGTTGTGTGAAGCTCACAGATTCCTTTGCAGCTCTCTCTTTCTCTCTCTCTCTCTCTCTCTAATGGCCAGTCTAGTGTTTAATTAGTCAGGCTGTACATGGAAGCTTCTGTTCAGATAGACAGGCACTGTGATCTTCACAGCATGTCGATAAAGATGGGCCTACAATTGTCTAGACTCTGCATTTCAGTCAGAGGATTGCATTACACATTACACTGTGAGCTTGCCAAGTGTTAGTATATCACACTGAGTGGAAGGGGCTGACAGTATCAATCCATCAATTATAGCTACAAGAGACAACACCACGTCAACAAATTTCATTGGGGTTGTGGAAACGAGTAAGTGGGGATAAATGGGCAAACACATGACCTTCTGTATTGTAAATTTAACAGTTCAAGCAAATGGCCAAAAGAGGAATTGTCAATTGGCTTTGAAAGAGATCAAATTTTAGGTTACATGTGATTTGAATGGCTCTATAAGGTCAACAACTTCCCCTGAGACAGTTCACCTGGAGTGGTGCATCCTGAAATCTTGGCATCAACGTGGAAAGAAGTATTATTACACTGTTGTATTCGGGACTTTAAGTGAAGACTTTAGAGTGAAGGATCTGAGTACTTCTCCCAATACATCAATACAATCCAATACAATGCCCACGTGTCTATGAAGGAACATGACACCAACAGCAGATACAGATGCTGAGACCAAAAGCTGCAGTTTCAGCTCCAACCACCAGGGGCTCCCCTTCACCTCCACACTCCACTGTGGGTTGAACTCGCTGGCCTCGAGCTCACTGATGCGTTTCTCTAAACATAAACTCATGGAAATGATTATTCAAAATGACTCCAACTACCGTTGTTGTCTTGGCCTCTGCACTTCTGTTCGTTATAAGGCTACGACTGAGTCTTCAAACAACAGCCAAATTGTACTGCTGCATGACAGCTGGGTAAATTGTGGCTCTGACCTCAAGACTCGAAGAAGATGATCCTAAACTTCCTTAGGATCTGATGCTTGGACTATGGGCAGTCAAATCTTGCTCCCATGTTGCTTCTGAGTCCACTGGAAAGATGTCATTAGTTCTCGACTGTCCATTTAAACCACATGCTGACTGCTGGGAATACAGTGTAGGAGTAGGATGAACACACAGTATATGTGTAAGGGTGAGAAATAGTGTTTCCATGGAAACTGACCAAGGGGACAAGGGAGATGCATTTTTGCGCTGCTCATCCCCGTCAACGCTGACAGATCACAACATGAAGACGCAGCCAATTGCTCTCACCACCTCCTTCGCTCTCATTCTCTCTTCTTGTTTGCATATGTCCGGCCCTTCCTCTTTTTCTCCCCCTCACCTCCTCTTTTGATCTTTCAATCTCACACTCCCTGGCCCGATTTCTCCAACTCACTCTGCATTTTTTACATGTCAAGGACAGAAACAGAGAGGGGGAAATGGACTGCAGAGGAATGTCTTCACTAAAGAAAGGAGAGAGCAGTAACAGCTTTGATTTGTTTTTATCCTGATGTGGGCCTATCAATCAGTCAGGTCATTGGTTACATTATATCACCATATATAAATTATACTACATTACATTATATGTATTTTATCAGTTCACCAGTGATCAACTAAAAAAAAAAAATGAGGCTGGAAATGGTATCTGCTATTGTGGCATAAGGATTATTGTTGCTATCTTGGGTTCCCCACACAGTCCATCTCTCAGTGTATCTCTGGCCCAGTCTGCCTGACCTCAGCTCTTCACGTTTCTCCCATTCTCTCAGTGCCCACGTCAATTCCTCCCTCTCCGTGAATTCAACACAATCGGTGCTTTATTTGACCTTGATTAAACCCTTCGTTCCTCCTCCACCTCGAAAGGGTTGACTGGCTATTCTCAGTGGAGCTCACCTTGTCAACCTTTCCTGCCAGTGCAGAGACTTCTCCAAAGGCAGAGTGCATAGATCTACAAGAAGAATATTACCCTGACAAGAGAGTCTCCAAACTAAACAAAAGCTATCACTTTATGTGCTCGAGTGTGAATGGTACCTTGTCTTCTTTTATTGTCAGTCATCTTACCAGTACTAGCTTTAAACTGTTGTAGAATTATTATGCTTTAAAGGGTGAATATCAATGGGAGTGAGCCAAACACATTCCCCTTTCATTCTCTGGAGGACACACTCCAAGACAAGGCCGACGGGAGATTGACGAGAGGATTGGGCCGCAGGAGAACAAAAGCCCTGAGAGGCGGCTTAAGAGAGACAGGAGTGTGCACATATATCCAAGTGAACGCACACACAGACACAGACACACACACAAACACACAAAGAAACATATATAAATGTGCAGGGGCATCTGTGTGTGCGTGTGTGTGTGTGTTATCAACATTGTTGCTTGTAAAGTGCAGCAAATGGAATCTGTGTATCAGATTGAAGTGTCAGTCAGATGGTGACTGACGGCTGAAAGACCTGCCCCCTTCAGACACAGAGCTTCCTTTAAAAGACCTCGATAAAGAACAAAAAAAAATTAAAACAAAACAGAGGAGGTTGGGGAAGGAGGGAGGGAGGGAGGAGTGGAGGGGTGGAGGGGTGGAGGGTGTGTGAGAGAGGGAGCTGATTGGTTAGGATGCAGATAAACACAGAGGTCAAAATGACATTTCCATGATTACACTGCAACCAAAACAACATGAAGTGCCGCAATGTAATACAGTGGAGCACAACACACACGTACACACAAACCAAAAAAAAAAAACAGGGAAAAGAAAAAAGAAAAGAAAAAACAACGAATCTTAACTCAAATAACAAAACACTATAAAAAGGATTAGCAAACTTTTCAGGGGTTTCTCTCCTCAGTCTCAATAGGCCTTTTTTCACTGCAGAGAAAACAACACTGCAGAGCCACAATGCCGCAACTGTAGTCACATTCATCGCTGAGGCTTCTGAACAACCTGACTACTCATCGCCCTCTGAACACACTCCTGCACAAATTCCTCTAATTAAAATGGCTAATTAATTCTCATTTACTAATGGTACTCTTATCAAAAAGGATGACTACTCTGAGGGGCGCAGCGAGCCATCGCCCGCTATATAGTGAGGTTTTCCAGCTAGAACGTGTGAAATGATTAACAGGTCTGCATCTCATTATAAAGTCCTACGTGCTGAAAATAGTGCCCAGTGTGGTATGATACCCCAGGTACTGCTACCTTTAAATAAATCATTGACTGTTTAATTGATATTAATTATGTGCAATGGGAATTTAAACAATGATTTGCTGGATGACTTTTAATGAACTATTTTTAGAGCACAGAAGTTTTATCTCTGATGATTCTGTCATCTGGGAATCTAATTTCTCCTTTTATATAAATACCAAAATGATATTCTGATTAGTTTTTCGAAGACAAAGGGATGACCCACCAATGTGCCGGCTAGTGGTTGTATTCAAAATGAAAAGCTTTATATCTTTGTTTTCTTTAAATCCTCTTAGTGTAGATCATAGGAAGGAGAGGGTAAGAGAAATGCTTCAAAGTGTGGATAATTAATTCATGTCAAAAAACAAAGGCAAAAAGCTTTTCATTATACTCATACAAAAGGGGCCTCTATTTATATGTAGATGTAATATATCTGCCCTGTCAAGCCTCATTTAAATTTTGGTAATGAGGTTGATAAGACAGACTTCCTTAAACTGTAATGGATATTGTTTTTTCCTGGTCCATATTAGAGGGAACCACAACAGCATAAACCTTCAGACCTTCAGCTCTTTAGCCTGAGCCAGTTTTGAGTATGTAAACAATCCTGCGTGTAATGGATGAGTAATGTCTTGGTGTGTGACAAGGGTCTGCCTGTACGCTGAGGTCAAGAGAGTGCATTGTAACTGTATTCACAAGGGTTGTGGAGGTCATCAGCCCCCCCTGTGTCTACCAAAGTGACCTTTGACCTCATAGATGTAGAGTGGGGCCATACTGGCTCAGACAGAGAGAAGATCACTTTACAGCTGGACGCCAATCTTAAACCCACTCGCATCACATAGGGAGCCAGAACCTTTCCCATGGATTTATGGACATAAATCAACTCCTTGCCCTGTCCTCGCCTACAGCACACAGCGGTGTCCTCTTACATGGCCTCACTCTAAGTCTTCCCACTCTGCCAGGGGAAATCCCATTCCTGGCATTAGTTCTGCTACACGTCCTTCTTTTCCCTGGGTAATTACCACAGTCAGAGTGTGAGGCTGTGGAACGGTTTCAGAAATCAACCAAAGGCTCTATTGGTTGAAAATAGATGATTAACTTGTTCATTGTGTTTGACCAGATGGTAAATATGGCTAAACCTGAGGTGAAGGGACTCAAGCCATGAGCTGAAATTGCCTCAAATGAGTTTGGTTTTCCAGTTCTTGTAAGTCACTTGTAAAGAACAGCAGGCCAGAGGGACATCTGGGACGGTTATGAGTATGTTGACAAGAGGAAATGGGGGTCACAGCGAATGGCAATTATGCATGCAGAAGGCAGTTCAGCACAATTAAAACTAATGAGCCTTCAGCCCTAAAACCTGCACAATAGTTAGTGATTTTCTGCCACATGTAATCCAGATGGAGAAGTACAGCCATTACTGAGCTAATACCTAAAGTCATATTATGCATTGCCTATAAAAGATGTGAACTCTTTAAGTAAGTCATCACTGACCAGCAGATTAAAAGGCAGCACTATCACAAAATATGCATGCAACCTCTTGCACTTACTGCTTTAGTGGGAGCACACACAGTTTTTAAAGTCTTAAATGTAATCAGGCAGACAGACAGAGAGACGGACAGACAGACAGGTAACCACACTGGAGAACAATGCTGAATGAACAGACAAATGGGAAGATGAACGTATGGATATGGATAGATGGATTGTTTTGTGGATGATGGACAGACAGACTAACAGGAAGGGGACGGGGTTGGGGGTGGGGGTAATGGCGAGAGAGACTGGACAATGTTAACACCAACACCCACCATGGTGGTGCTGGTCACAACTCGTCTGTCCTGGCGAGGGCTGAGCTGTCTGGGAGGGAGACTCCAGCTCCTCCACCGGGGGAGGGCTGGTGTTGAGTTGCCCAACAGGAGGGGGCCATGGTAGGTCCTTGATCACTTTAATCTCTACTGCAAGTGTCGCCCAAGTCACCAGAGGAGAGGTGGAGGGAAGGAGAGGACAGTAACGAGAGGTATAAATGGACAACCACAGAGGGAGTGAAGAAAAGAAAGCAATGACAGAAAACAGAGGGAGGGGGAAAAGAGAAAAGAAAGAAGGGGTAAGTGAAAAATAGATACAAGCAGAAGATGCCAGAATTGTGGAGAGCTGGTTTATATTGTGGTCCAAGAATCAGCAGCAGCTGTAGATAAGAAAAGGAAGGAATACAACAGGACTGAAAAGGAAGAAAAGTTAGTTCTAAAATTTAGGTGGGGTTTTGACAGCTGGTCCCATTTCAAATAAGTAAAATAACCAGATTGCAAAAGAACTGAGGCCTGAAAATTCCAATAAGGATCGTATTCAGAATAAAAATGTAATTCTGGCCCCAAATCCAACAAAATCCTGTTGATCCCCCAACCTGACGTGAAAAAGGATACAAAGATTCACAAGAAACACGCAATGCAAAGGTCTGAATAATTACTTTTACTTTCATGTAATGCATGATTTGCCGTATGACAGACTTTACTAAAAACAAATAATACAATGCCGTGACTTAAGGATCCGGACTATAAAATATAAAGCTGCCTCAAGCTCAGCTACAGAAAGTCACTGATACAGAACATCAGCTGCAGTCTGTTGTTATCCTTAGTCTACGGTTTGGAAAAGAAGACCTTGGGCCTCTATTAAGATACACAATAATATAGACAATATCCTTCACTGGAACAAACCTCAGGGCAATCCATCCTGGTAGTGGACACTCCCCAGGCATTGCTCCTTAAATAATGTCCAGCCAGGGTATTACCAGGGTAAATTTAGTGCTCTTGCAAAAGCAGATCTGTTACTGAGTAAGGGCCACTTGTTAAATAGCTGGGGATAGGTAATAAATGGGCTGGGGAGCGGGGAATGTTTTTTCAACATCCAAGCGTAAGTTAGAGTTAGAATCCAAGGCTAATAAAGACACTCAGTCCTGCAGTAGTAACTCTGGAGAGCTACTGTATCATCTTCTGAAGGTTAAGATTGCACAAGTGTTCTTTTTATTTTTTTTTCCATTGTTATCCAAACACAGATCTTCCATCAATATAACACTTTTTTGCAAACAAAAAACAAAAACATGTTTTTAAGAAAAATTAAATGCCTCTGTCCATGGTGCTGGAGAAGTTACTGCAGTGGGTGAAAATAAAGAAAATAAACTAAATTCAGTGTGAATTTATCGGTTCTGGAAAACAAAGCCTTTACCCCTCCAAATTAAGAAGCCTCAAAAACGGTGACATCTCCGGCTGTATAAGATAAAGGGGAAGAGGAAACAAACAAGGCAATGTTCCCAGGAAAACACCAGTCAAGAGGCAAAATCAGGAAAAAATATCAAAACTTACCATAAAATATCAAGAAATAGTGGCCTGATTTCACTTGGGAGGAAGTAAAGCTCTAAAACCCACCGTCTTCGTTCAAGTAAAAATGACAATAAATAAGATCATTGTGGGTTTACATGAACCAGAAACCCCTTCGGTGGTAGCCTACACTCATCAACGTGACGACTATACAGCACATCAGCTGCATCAGTCATGTAAGGGCGATGGCAGCCTTATTTGACCCAGGAGGATGTCGATGAATAGGAGAGCAGCAGCAGATTGGCAGATGTAAATCAGTCAGAACGTAGTGAAAATACAGGGCAACTGTGTGAATAAGCTGCCACAGACTCTCTTTAAAATGCTGTTTATTCCAGTTAATGGCTCAAAATTGTTAATATGTCATTTACCAACATTGAGGTTTGCTTAAATGAATGACATTAATTATTTTTACTGCATTTTTGAGTAACACACCCTCATCTAAAGAGAGTTGATTAGGTGTTACTTCAGCTGCCTAAGATGAAAAGAATGCAGCTGCATTCATAGCCATTGGTGTGTCACTGGTTTACAGGCTGATTTTCAGTAGGAAGATGGGCATAATTTGATGGACTTGTCTGTCTTCCTTCCTGGAAGGAATTGCAGCATGGTGGTACGACAGGACATGCTAATGAGAAGCAATATCTGCAAACTAGATGAAGGGGGAAACTAGAGAATATTCAATCCGACAAGCAATTAAATAGCCGGGCCTGCGGTGTCAGGGGGCTAATCTAGAGAACGGCGGCTGGAAAGAGGAGCTGCTTGCTGTCTATCCTGATGGGAGAGGTGCGGGGTGGTGGAGCAGTGGGGACAGAGTGTGGGGAATGATGGCAGAAGGTCAGAAACTCTGCAAGATAATATAACTTCCTCTACTTTGGGGTGAAGTAGGGGACTGTCTTCCTATGAGATTAAAAGCCTAACACTCATTTCACATTGCAGATTAGCGTGTAATTGTTTGGGGAGCAGCAGGCTGCCTGCACTCTGCAGCCTCACAGTGAGGACGAGGAGGCGACGTGGGGGAGTGTGGCTCAGATTCGCTTGGTTGCACGGCTGAATAATAGCATTTAGTACTGTGAAAATTGCGGTAAAGTGATTCAATAGCCAGGTGTTTTGTTTTTGCAAAACTCTGGGTGACTGGAATCTGCCACACCTTATAACATATTCAAAAACACTGCCAGTCCTAAGGCCCTCCGGAATAATCACAGTCGAGCGGCCACGTCGTCTAATGGGTGAGTGCATCATTATACCTTGCAGGAGTCTTCAAAGACAAATTCAGTGACAAATTCAAACTTAGGACTAAGGTGACAAAAGCAGTCGCCTACACACTCTAGAGCTGATTTACACATTGACCCTGAAGGCTCAACACACAGACACTTTCATATATCCACCCCATCACACTGCCCTCTGTTAAATGTATACAAACAGTGCTAAATAACCCTATGAACAGCTATACTGGCTGATGCTGACTGATTATTAGCTCTGTGGGTGGCACATGGTGGAATGTGTGAACAGGTTAAGTGCTTTAGAAGCTGGAGGTGCACATTACAAAGCACCTTTGAGAGGAGCTGCAGAAAGACAGTGTCCAAACAAAATGTATAATTATTCCCTGTAATTAATGGCAGTGGAGTTCAGCAAAAGCACAGAGGTCTTGCAGAGCCTAATGACTATTTCTGAAGGAATATGCAAATATGCCCAGAGATCACTACGTCTTTGTCATCTAATCTGACTGCATTGGGATCAATATGCAATCTCTCATCTGCAGAATCCTCGCTCCATATTAGTAAACATCGCCTTCTGTTGATGTAGAAACAACAACTGTCAGTCAAGTTAATTACACAAACACGGCCGTGTCAGTACCTTGAATAGGAAAATTCAAAAAGACCTTCATGTGTCACTCACGTGTCCAGCGAGCTTTGATAAGTGGGATGTTGGCAGCATTTCACCTGGACTCAACTCTGCCAGTTTGAGTACTAGCATTCAGTAAGATGGAATGTCAGACTATTTGCTTCACTGCTATGTTGACTGAAAAGAACCAGACAGTACATGAACAATCGGCAAAAGTCCCCTTTTTTTTTTTTTTTTTTTAATTGGAGTTTACCTTCTCTTTGTTCTTCCAGGAGCAGAGCTATATTTAAAGCCAGGTATTTGTTTACCCGGGCTTTTCATTAGCCCATGGCACTTCATCACTGTAAACAGTGCAGCACCATAAATCACCAGCTATGCTTGTTTCCACCAACGCCATTTAATTTAGTTCTGCTTAATTTGGTTGGCTAATTGCATGCATATTCAAAACAAGCTGGAAGATTGTGATGTTTATGCTGCACATTATGAGTAGAAGAGCACAGAACACAAAACCAGTCTCCTCTGAAGACGCGTTTGTTCCATCGGGAGCCGAATCATTACAGATAACAACTGTGTAATGCCCAGGGGAAAGTAAAATGCCACCTCATAATTCTCTGCGTACTGTTATCCATCACATTATACGGTGCAGCTCTCTTTCAAAGTAAAGATCTGCTTTGAAAGACCATGCGTTTGTATTAAAACGAAGGTGGCACAGAAAATGGTAGATGCAGATGAGATGACAGCAAAGCCATTTCCTTGCTCTTCTATGAAGAGAGAGAAGGGAGAGGTGGGTGAGTGACGGCCAGCCAGCAGGAGCTTCCAGGGGGGCCTGCTGGCGATCTGCTGCTTCTATACTATGTGAGGGAGGTTTACAGTGCTGTTGTGTGTGACCAATGTGTGCGAGTGAAGATAACACCCGTGGCAGCACCCAGAGAAAGATGGCAGGACACATTTTGAGGCTCATGAAAGAGGGCTGTCAGGAAGGTTATCAGCAGGGTGTTGCAGCAGAGGCCAGGAGGATGAGACAGAGCTGCCGAGTGACAGACAGCGCTGGGGGAAACTGGATCATCCAAGCAGAGAGAGACAGCACCGTGGCACCAACAAAACAGCTGGCTTTAACCCTGGTGCAAATAACCAGCGCAGGACTGTAACTGAATCAATTATTTATTTTAGGACATTAGACACGAGCCTCAGATTTCTGGGTCGTTAAGCCCATGAAGATTCATTAAAAAACCATAAAGCTCCCCAAGACCTGAGGGAGTCAGCGACGGCACCTTCTCTTATCTCCTGTATAAAATGTATGATACCCTGCTGGCCAGGAGCCAAGTGAAAGGAGCCACTAGCAGGTAACAGAGGGCAAAGAGATTAAGTAACAATGGCTCTCGATCCCATTCCTGCTGTGAGGAGGTTCAGATTTCCGAGGGTGGCTTGTCCATGTCTGGGTGTTTGAGTGAGCGTGCCACATGCAGAGTCAAAGCACACAGTCTTAAACTGATGGACGCGCGAGCACACTTTCACATGCAGGCGTCGTCATGTGGTCAAATCCCAATGTGTCTTTCTCACTCTTCACCTTCAGGCTCATCCATCACCTACTCACCAGCCAGGAGGGAGGAAGGAAAGACAAGTGCGTGAGTGTTTGTTCCACAAAAGTGTGTGGGGGTGGGGGGCAAGGATGAGTGATTAACCAAACCGCAAGTACACAGCCTCCCAGCACCCTAACAAGGCAGGGAATTTACATTCCATTGCATACCTGTCAGGAGATAGCCCAACAGTGAATAATAACACCAGACCAAGTGTTGTAGAGAGGCAAGCATGCCGGCAGTGATAGGGACAGCTGAGGAAAAAGGGCTGTAGCCGGGAGCATTAGTCTGCTCTCCTTCCCCTATCATTAATGAAGACAAATAGTCTTATATGCAGATTGCATTATTGTGTTACACCGTGAAGAGAAGGCGTAGGCAGCACTTGGTGGTTATTTAATCCCTTTTCTTTTTACACCCACTCCACGGTTTAGTAAGGTTGTGCATCTTTTTTCATTGTCTGTTAATACTTTGTTTGCAGACACTTTTATTTCCCACATAATTGTTGGAATATAACCCATGAAGGGTTTTTTTTTTCATATACACAGGAAAGTGCCTCCAAAATCCAAACAACAGTATCATTAGTCATTGATATTACACTGCTACAAAGTGCCTAAACAGCTATAGAAACATTACTGAGGGAAATTGCACTTTAGAAACCTAACAGCACTGGAGCTGTAGGCTGACTGTAAAACAGGCCAGCCGCCTATATGCCAAAGTGTTGAGTCAGGCATGAAATTGAGACCGGAAAACATTTTTAATTACCAACCTAATTGCTGAGATCTGGGGACATGGCAACATCACCACACTGGAGTCAAGATGGGCAAATAACACGAGTAGTCAGGCAAACACACAAGTTGTTAACAAATCCCCAGTCTGACCATGTTATCTAGAGCTTTTAATAATGTTATCATTCACCGCGTAGAACAATTGCTGTCGGCCACGTTACGTTGTTGTGATTCAAAAAAAAAAAAAAAAAAAGAGACATGTTAAACTGTTAGCCCTGTCGTCGCTTGGCTACTCTAAATTACCCATAGGTGTGAATGTATGGATTATTTGTCTCTATGTGCCAGCTCTGTGATCTACTGGTGACCTGCCCAGGGTAGCCAGCCCTCACCTAATGTCAGCTGGGATTAGCTCCTGCCCCCCTGCCGTCCTAAAAGGATAAGCAGCATAGCTCCTGTCAAACTAGCTCAAAAGTGTCTGATAGGCCATACACTCCAGAGGGGTTGAATCATAAAGTACCTTTGCAGGATGTAATGCATATTGACAATGTACAGTTTGGGAAATACAACATTTAAATTTAGTTTCTCTTCCAAACGTGGTTTAGATAAGATGTCTAAACAGGGGATTTACTAATCTGTCAATAAAAATAAGACCTTTTTTCTTACTGCAGCAGAAAACATCCATACATTTTCTGGTTTGTTCCTAGTTTCACATCTAAATGTAAATTCACATCAAGTGTTTTCCCACATAGTATTGTGACTACTTTTTTTCCTAAGAGACCTCCAGAAACTAAAAAAGTTCAGAAAATGTATCTCAAAAAAAGGCCCAAGTATGAGAAACCAACCGTGGGATCTAAACCCAACCTGGATCCCACAGTTACTAGAGCAAAAATGTCCAGATGCCTCTCGCTCCTACTGTAAACCCACAATCTCATGACTCCTGTCTAAGATTTCAGAGACCATGCATAGCCCTAATTTAGGTGTGGATGGAAGACAATTCCATCCTGCCTCTGTAAAATGTGAAAATTTTAAAGGATGAAATTTATCACCATTAACATCTGTGTTATGAAACAGCTGTTCAGACCCATGTTTAAAATGGGAATCCCCAGGACCAGATTAGGGTAATCTGGGAAAATCTGGTAAATATATTCCAAATTGAGCCTGAAAACAGTCCAAAGAGGGATGACACAGGAATGACTTATGAAGGGGGAATTATAGGATTGTCAGCTGCCCTACAGAACTGGCTCACAAGTGGACTTAGTTGCTGAGGCAGTGTATAATTTCTTGACTTGGAGGTAAACTGGTAGCAAAGATCAGAGCCTTAGGTGCAGGCACACAAGCTCAAACCTTGAAAGCTGGGAAACTTTCTCTAAGCCTCTTGATGTCTGGATCCGAGGCTGCTGTATAAAAGCAACAAGCCCGTGTTGACAAGGCTTGTCCCAGAGACGTCTTTCTCATCTTTCTTCCTTTTTCTGTCTTCCAAATAGTGGGGAAAATTTTCTGCTTGAATTAAACATAACACAGAATGAAGACGTGCATTAAATCAAAGTACTTTTTGGTCTGCAGCTTTCTTTTTTTTTTTTTTTTGAAAGACAACTAAAAGACTTATCTCTTCAATCCCCAGCCAACTCTCTGTCATCCAATGGAAATTAAATTAACCATCATCAAAAGAGGGACACTGTGTGTAAAGGGGGAGTTGAAAGAGGGACGTATTAGTAAATAGCGCCCTAACCAAACTCTTCTGAGTGCTGCTTGACAGAAAAATAATGAGGGAGAGAAGGAAAGTGATTAAGAATGCAGCATCCCTTATTTAACTAATCACTGGCAGAGGCATAACAGCGTGACTAGAAAAAACCTTAGAGCTCAGAATACACCAAACTAAACAAGAAACAGGAATTAAGTGACAAAAAAACATCGAAAGATGATGTATGACTATACAGACCTATGAGCCTGCCCAAACACAAATAAACTGCTGTAAATCTTGCACAATGCAATGAATCCATCTATCATGTCATTCACTCTGTTACAAAGTCTTAGCATTTTCTAAACAAGCCAAAAATCATTTTACATGCCGAGGAGTGAGGCTATATTTGAGCAAGGAGGTAGGCTGGTGTAAATTGTTCCTCTCATCACCTGCAGTTTTGCACTAAATACTCTCTTGAGCCTCTTTTACATCTACACCACAAATGAGATTCATGAGCTTTCGACTGTTTAATGCCACATAAGACACTTTAGGCACATTTAAACATGTAACACATTGCAGAGACGTACACTTCAGCATCCTCTCTGACTCTCTCCGCTCTACTGCTGCAGCTATGGTTCACCTTGTCGATTAAGAAGAAATATTACTGTGCGATTCTGATGGTTTTGAAGAGAAATGTCAACATCTGCAAACACACAGTTGGAAATTTAAGCATGAAATTACTGATGCTGTATTATTTTTTTTTTTTTTCCAAAATGTTTTAAGGCTCGTCAATCCAAAGGAAATTAATGACTCACAGTGTTTGAGACATTACATAAATATGAGATCCACCTCCAGATCTTTGAAGCGGTCCCCTGGTGAGTCCATCGGCACGAGGGATGAGTTGCTTTCTCAATCTCTGTATGGTAATCAGCTTTTCTTTATCAAAATTCCATGTAAAGGTTGTGCAGTGTTCTCAAAACACATAGACGGGAAATTTAAAGATGAATGAAACAGAAATATCTAGAAATAACGATAGAAGTATAAAAACATAAAAGATGAAAATGTACTTGTGAATTATTTTCATTCAGTGTCTCGCTCTGTGAAGCTTTTTATTTATTTACATTTTTTCACTTTATTTACACTTCTATAGAGCTTAGTCACTAATAATAAGAGCCCTCAGGCCTTAGATATTTGAATGGCTTCCTTCATTTGGCTGCAATTAAAAAAGAAATGGATTATTGATTGATGATTTACTCACCCTGACTTTTTGCCATACAGACTTTCTGCAACTTAAACCAAATAAAACAAAAATAAATAGACTTTCATAGTGGAAGTACACCTGTATGTTTGTCTTCTTATGCAGAAGGCAAATGCAGTGTGAGCTTTGCACAGAGGGGAAGCCATCCCAGAAGAATAAAATACACTTTCAGTCTTTAAATGCAGAGTTAATTATTTCCACAGCTCCACGGGAGGTGGAGGAGTCAACACAAATTCGCTCACTCAAACCCATAAACCCCATCATCCCTTCTTCTGAGCACCAAGTGTTACTGCACTTATTGCACTTGTTACAACTCATGTGTCCACTGCAACACTGATTTGAGGAGAATGTCACTAGTGGCGCCACAATATTTAGTTCACTTCAAGCACAAGGCAATCATGCCAATGGCACCGCGATAATGTCATTTGAATCAAGAAAATCTTCAAGGGAAGGTAATTTGTATTGTATTTGAAGTGGGTGACCTTTTCTCAATCTTTATTGAGATCTATTTTGAGAACATAAGATTTTAAGGCTCAATTAAGACAATTTTTTTCAGTGTTAATCAAATCTGAAAGCAGCCTATAAGAGCCTGCAAAACATGTGTGTAACTTCTGTCTTTATGACATATTTAACCTGGGTGCTGAGGATTTGAGTAAGAAATAAACCCCAAAATGCAAGGTTCAGTGCAACCCAGAGGGTTCAGGCAACACCGTCACCACTCCAACATGAATATATTACAGACAGACAAGAAACACTCCCCAACCCCGTCTCCACTGGTACCTGTGAGGGATTTAGAGGTGCAGTCCTTTCTTCTGCTGGGACCTGATCCAGTGCCACTTACAGAGCCCTCGTAGCTAATGCAGTCATAACAAAGCAGAGCTGTTCAAGGATAAAAAAGAAAAAAATATAAAGAGAAAAGGGGCGATGAAAAATAGATTCAAGGGTTACTGATTTTCAGTTAAAAGGCTCGGCATGTTTTTTTTTTCTTTTTTCTTTTTTTATTTGGGGTGCCGTATTCTTTCCAGGAACAGCCCTGTTTAATGTTATGGCTGTGTTAGCCATGCTGAAGCTCCCGAAACACAGTAACTACCTGCACCTACATGCACCTGCACCACCAGTCATGCCTCCCCCGAAGCAGCAGAGATATCAACTTAGTTTTAACAGACAGCAGCTGGATCAAAACAGTACACTGGACACCTGCAGAAGAACTCAGCGGGTGCTTTAACAGAGGAAAAGAGGAAGTGTTAACAGAGTTTGAAGCAGCAGCAGCAGAACCCTCAGACCTGGCAGAAGCCATAATCAAATTTGTTAGAGCTGTAAAAACAAACAGCTGGGTTAGTTAAGCAGAGAAGAAACGGTTTCAAATTTAATAGCGTTAAAAGCTTGAAATTTAAATAAGGCAACCCTTGCTGAAATACAGTCATTACTAAACTGGATTTGAGCAGAAGCAGATTGATGTTCTGAGCTTTTGACATCATAACTAAAAGTATGCAACTGAGACACTTTTTCAAGTTAAAATGTATTTATGTAAAATGTAAATGTAAATAAATCTTTTAATTAGAAAGAAGAAAGCTTGTTTTCAGCCTGGTTCAAGAACAGTGTGTTTGTCTAAATGATCCTGTGAGAGAGTAAAGTGAGGGGGCCGTGTAGTTTTTCCTCAAATGTCCTTTTATTCCATGCTGTAAGTTACTGACTTATTTCAGCTACTTTTCTCTGTCGTACATTATCCTAACTGTTATTTTACCTGCAAACGCTTTGGAAATCCTCTCCTTTTTCCACTCCCAGGGCTGGTCATACTCTTCGGGGGGTCGCTCATCATCTTGGGGCAGTCGGCTTTCTCTTGGGCAGCGCGAGCGTTCGGGGTCAGAGTCGCCACCGTTCTCGGCTGGCTCATATGGCGTGTCGTACAGGGGCAGCTGCCTCACAGGTCCTTCCTTGGCCCCTCTTCCACTAGATCGTATTTCTAGAGAGAAGGAGGAAGGCTGGTCATTAATGTTAGGTCTCTGAAATAAAATTTTGGAAATGAAAATGGCTCTGTGGGGAAGAACACACTGTCAGTATATGAGAAATGAGGATTTATGACCATAGATGCACTTACAAGACACTGAAGCAAAACATTTCTTAAAGCCTGACTTGCACATTTCTTGTATAACATACAGAAGATGAATGTGAGAAGATAGAGACAAAATAGCTTAATGGTCACAATTTCAGCTACGCACTTATGGTAATTATACAGTTTGACTGAAATCACAGTCAATTACATCAGTTTGCAGTCTTAGTAACATTATCTTGCAGGCTACAGAGTTGAATTTACTCAGAATAGTTATAAGTTCAGCCAGTCTTTCAGTTTTTATGGCTGGTAATGAACAATTTGTTGATAAAAAGAGTGAGATAAGATCAAAATATCAGTTTAATTGATATAAATGATGTGGGTAAGTTTGTAGCTCCCTAATAAAAAAATCTTGAATGTGGACTTCAAACAGAACGAAAATGAACACCAACAGTTAGCCAGGTACTGCGAGTCTTAATGCCAACATAAGACGATTACAGATGGTGACCACGGGTAGACAGGCTTGTCGACAGCATAAATGTTTTCTGGGCACTCTCTCTCTTACCCTCATTTTATTTTATTCACAAGTGTAAATCCCTGAGACGGCAGTGGACTCGGAGAAGAATTGTGCAAGTTGATAAGATGCGTCAATGCTTACCGTTCACGCATCTTATCAACTTGCACTTGCAGGGGCCACCGACATGAAGTGAATTATTCTGAACCGAAAGCAGAAAGGGGAGGCTGAAGACTTGAAGAGTTGATATAACGGGAGAGTAGGGGGACCTGAGACGCTGAGCACCTGCAAAAGCACACAGTGTGACCTGCCTGTACAGCAAAACCACGCAAAACAGCTCTGAACAGCCTGGCCCCGGGCTGCACATGCCTGCTCTGTCAGAACAGAGATAAAGAGACTGCAACGGTTTCCTTTCTCACCCTCTTCCCTCTGTGTTTCCTCCTCAAAACTATGAACACAATACTCAACTTTCACTGTAACTTTAAAACTAATAGCACATTAATGGGTCATTAGGATTATTATTTACCTCAGAATATAATCTGCTTTATTTTGGTGGCACAAAACATTGCCCCACATTTCCTCTTGGTGGCAATATTCTGTATTGTGATAAATTTCAAGTTTATCAACAATGAACACATAGTGTCACCATAACATTTCTTAAGATCAATGTTTTTCTGATCAAATGTGTACAAAGTCTAAAAACCCACTCAAGTTATAAAACACCAATAATGTTCATAACCAAATATAATAATTAAGTAAAAAAAACCAAAACAAAACAATATACCAATTACTTAATCATTGTTAGCTTTAACAATGGCGGGGGCTTAAACAATTTACCCTGAAGGTGCTACATGTGTGTTGGATGGGCTGGTAGGTAGAACAACTGCCCATCAACCAGCATCAGCATAGCACTGTTCAAGCTTGGAACCTCAGAGGAGGTAAGAGATCTCCACCACAGCAAAAAATGAAAATGTATATAAACGTTCCACTCAACAGCTTGAAGTACAACCTTTTGAAGGCTACGACTTTGCAGCATGTGCCACTCATCCAAAGATGGAAGGTTGAGAGAGCACTTGCCAGACAAGAAATCGTTGGACCAGAGAGCTAGTGGTCTCTCAATTTTGTTGGGGATTTTATCGATCATAGCGGTAGAATGAAAACAAACAAGGGCATACGGGCGTTTGTTGTGAAATCTGAACATGTTATTCTATGACGTAACCCACAAGGATGTGTACCAGTTCTCTCCTTTTTTTTTTTTTTTTTTTAAACATTTCCAGCTTTCTGGTTTGTCCGTAGATCAAGTTATGTCAATATTTTCTATACATGAAATCATGAATATGATTTATTTGGTAGTTTTTTTTTTTCAGAGACACCTGGACCCTGAAGAATGCTGCAAAAGGAGATATATTTAAATAAGATTAAAAAAACTTTCAAAATTGCATTTCAGAGAAATACAGACTAACTCACTGCAGCCTTGTGGTTTTCATTCTTTTTCTGAATGTGATTTTCTTTCTTTGAATTATAAATATAATGCTCACAATCTTGAACCCAGTGCACATTTTCATTTTTTGTTCTTCTTTAATGTTGTAAATCTACTTAACATTACCTAAACTAGGATGCAAGCCCCTTTATTCTCCATGCAGAGAGGTGAAACAGACCTGACTCCTAATGAAGCATCATGCCCTTGAGAACACCCCTCCTCTCCCCTTTCCTCCGCCTCCTCCTCCCCTCTTCAATCTCTCTCTACTCATATGAAGTTGTTAGCAGCCTGCACCCTTCCTCCTGGGCCGCATGAAGCTGTTAGCGGCCAGCACCACCATAGAGTAATGCAATGTGAAGAGAATGAAATATTATGCCACACTACTGCATAATTGCCTCTTAGCCCAGGGGAGCTCTTGCGGAAAAATGAGCAATGCGTTGAGCCTTAATGGAGCTACCCGCCACTGTTGGTGGTGGAGGTGGAGGGGTGGAGTGAGGTGAAGCTGCCAGGTCCCGTATCTCAGCGTAATCCCGCATTAGGCAAACTCGCACTCTTTGATCTTAGCAGTTAAAAGACTTGGTATTATGAGATCCTGGCATGATTAGGTCCTACCTCCCCTGCAGAAGAACAAATAGCTCTAGAAGAGGGTGAAAGATGCAAAGGGAGGCTTCCATATAGGGTAAAATGAGAGGGGGAGAGGAGGAGGTGAGATGGTGAGTAAATCTTTTGGGAAGAACCCTTTAATTGGAGGCATGCTGCCTTCGATAAACTGCTGCATTGGATTGAGACTCCCCAGCTAGCTCCCATGAATGGCCTTGTGCATGAAGATAGGAGTTTTGCTGGCCTCCTTCCCTTCCTCTTGGTGTCGGTTTTGATTTCTTTCTTTCCTCTAAGTTCCCTTCCTTCCTTGTTTCCTTCCATCCTTCCATCTTTTCTTTCTGTCAGCTCTTGTTGAGGCATGCTTGGTAAACTGGGTGGGGACACATCCATCTAGGCAAATTACAGTGATTGGCATGACAGTGGGGTTGCATGTTGCAACACAGCTGCAGTCTATCTTCAGTCTTTGACCTCTACCCTCTGTTTAGGGTGAGAGGTCAGGCACCACACCCTCCCTTGATGTACCTTGTGCCTCCCCCTCCCCGGATGTCAGAGTTCCTGTCCAGATGCTGCACTTCCTTTCTTTTGCCTTTTTGCCCTTCACCCCTACCTCCCCCGACATTTATGCCCCAGAGCAGCTTGCAAAATTAGACTTTTCTCTGCTATTATTACTCTTTTATAAAGTGACCAAGATGAAGGAAGAAATTTCAAGACATTTGATGCTGCTACAAAGACTGCGTTGCTGCTGCAAAGTGCTTCAGGTATTTTAAGCAACAATTGAAGAGTGTGCTGCTCTCAACAGAATTTCAACAGCAATGTAGCGGCAACAGCAGCACTGACCACAGCCATCTGTTTAGTGCCACTAAAAAAGATGAGTGTGGGGAGGGCAGACCATACTGCTGAGAACCAAACAGCTGCATTCAACCTAAGAAGCGTTTCTCCCTAATGAGAAAAGACATGGATACTGGCTGTCACAAAACCTCAGCTGTAAAGCACGCCTCAGTTGAATGTAAGTTTCCACATGTGAAAAAAATCAGAAGCAGCAAGGAGTAGCGTTAAGCTTTGAAACAAGTGACAGAGCCAGTCTTTGTTATCGTCTTTCTCTCTGGTTCATGAACTGGTGAGATTAATCCTGGGGGAGAGAGAGGAATATATTCCTTACAATAAATCCAAGGAGGCTCCAGTTCCACTTAGTACAGGAAGAGCCCTCTGGGTATATTACCATGTCAGTGCAAGGGCAGAAAAAGAGCTCTGGATTAAATCAAAAAACATTAACTGCAACCAACCTGGCAGCTGCATCCAACTGCACATAAAGGACTGACCAGGCCATCTAGCCCTCATCAGCAAAACCACTCCTGTCTTATAGATCTTTCTTCTCCGTTATATCCAACCAATAGAAGTGATTGCATTTCCAAGAAAGTAGCAAACAAGCACATAACTGTGCTTTTATCACAAGGCTAAAGCTTCTAATATGTAAAGGAAGAACACATTTATTTGTCTTTCTGGTTGACTACAACACGCCCACTCCTACCAAGCTGGAGAGACTCAGCTGCAAGCAGTGAAAATCTGCATTTGATTGAGGGGATCTCTTGTGCACTAGTAACGGATTAAATGTGATTGACTTTACACCCCATGAAAAGAATGGCCAGAAAATACCAGGCTTCAGATACTGACTCTTACTGCTCCACCAGCTAAGTCCCATTTGAAGAAATGTTGAATCTCTGCTATTATCATTTCTGTCAGATTGGTCATTAACAATGTGGTTCTCTGTTGACTGCATCCAAATCACTGAGTGAGATGGGTAACTGAATATAAATTACACAGACAAACAGAAAAATGACATTGCAGATGTTCTCTGATTCACACAAATTAATTACTAAACTCATACCCTGGTAACGAACCGCTTATGAGTGCTAATGCTTAAATGTAGCAGCCCATCTGTGACAATGGTGAGCCAAGCTTGTTCCAGAAACACACTTTTAAGAAGGCTACAGGTTTAATTTACAAAGCCTCTACAGCTTTTATGTAACTATGTCCTTGATTTCATTCTGTTTGATTGCCCAGGTCTGTGAGGAGCGAACGCCGTCTATCTAAAGGCGCCAGTCAGGGATTTGAGCTATATCGGGGGCCACCCACAGGTATTGTGTGTCAGTCAAAGAGCTGGCTGACAAGCGAAGGTGTTTGCTCCTTGACCCGTGACGGCCTGCTATTGAGTGTCATTCTGCTTCCGCGAGTGGAGCTGAGACAAGTCTCTCGCCGCCATCCGTTCCCCACAGACCTCTGGGAGAATAGTTAGGATAAGCAAAGACAAAACAACGCTGTCAGCTTTGTGCGCATGTCTAGCCCCAATTCCAATTTCATTTTCGTGTCTCACAGTGTTTTGAAGAAACAAAAGCAGCAAAGACAAAAGGAATAAATTACCACGTGTGCTTCTGCTGTATGTCTTTTCACAGCCTGCACAATTTTAACATTTTGTACTTGATTTGATGTTTTCGAGACAAAGCGCCTGCAGTCAATATCTGTAGATTTTTCCAGTCATGCTCCCGTCTTTCTATGAACATAACAGGTTTGTCCATATGCAAGGAGGACGTGTGTCTGCGCTTGTGTGTCTGTGTGCTGCTGCGTCTCCATCAGCCTCCTGCAGACAGAACAAAAGCAGCCATGCTGTTTGTTCTCTCAGTCTCCTTCTTCCCCCTGGCTCACACTGTGCCAAGCTTGTGGTGGGTACACTCTGAGGCCTCTCTGCCTGTCTGTCACACATGTATATACTTTTGGGAGGCCTGGAAGCCAGAGCTCAGACAAAGTCTATTCCTGCTTTGGCCCAGAGGGAAGAGTATTTTGGGTCTTGCTTCACTATTTTTGGTTTGTGCTTTCTTATAAATGCCTTTTCTGCCAGGGGCAATACTTCTTGACAGACAAATGACACATGGTGAGTGGTGCTTTTAGGCAGAACCAAAGAGCTGGGAGTCCTCAGTGAAACTAATGTTATGAAATCTATCTAAATGGCATTTCAAAACAACCAACAAATAAGCATTAATTTGTCTATGGATGGGATTGTGTAGCCGGTCACATGTAATATCCTAGTGAAGACATGCCTGTGTGGGTGTGTGCACTCGTGCATGTGTAAATTTGCTGTTCCCGCAGATGGCCTGAGGGAGTGGAAGCTGAAGAGCGTCTTCCACAACCCGCTGACATGTATATGTATTCACTCCCTTACTGGAGCAGGAGAGTAAGCCTAAAGAGACAACATACACAAAGCAGAAAACAAGAAGGAGGTGGGTGATGACGGAAGAAAGCCAGACAATGTAACAGAGACAGAGAGAGAGGAGGAGAGAGGAGCGACAGAGGCAGACGGAGGGGCTAGATAAAAAAAGAAAGAGAAAGAACAACAGCGAGTGAATAGAGAAAGGGGGGGGGATGAAAATTAGAGACAGGCAGGTGATGCAAGTTTGTCACAGAGGGAGAAATAAACAAAGAGGATGTGACAGGAAGTTGAGGAGAGCGATGGGAATAGAGAGTGGGAGACACAGACAGAAGGAGAGAGTGGCAAGAATAATAAAAATGCACAGCAGTGAAATGCTCTCAGTTGATGAACACACATCACTTGAGGGCTCGCAACTGATGAAAAAAACTCTTGCGTAACTTAGGTAATTGAGGCTCATGATTAACAAACCGCTGCTTCCATGTGCAGTAAACCTACATTAAACCAGAAGGAGCTTTCCAGATGATTATAATATGACAACATTTCAACATAGCCGTCTCTGTTCTCAATGTAATTACTGTTACTCATGTCACTGTCTCCATGTCTTCACAGCAGTAGGAGCGACTAACTAAATTTATATACACATCAACTGCCCTTCTTCACAGGGCTCTGCATTCTGCAGTACACAGCAGTGCTGTGAGGTAAATACTCAGACAGCCAGCAAACAATAATGCTACGATGATGTTGAGGTATAACGTTGGCCATCTTAGTTTAGCATGCTAACATTTGCTAAACAGCACATTAGTTGTGGAGGTATT
Organism: Rachycentron canadum; assembly: GCA_038496675.1. NCBI lineage: Eukaryota > Metazoa > Chordata > Actinopteri > Carangiformes > Rachycentridae > Rachycentron > Rachycentron canadum. The sequence goes on along the minus strand of CM076648.1, from coordinate 4,102,027 downwards.
TGATTATAAGCGGGGCCTTTTGAGATTAAGGGTCAAAGGATCAAGGGTTATCAGTTCATGCTGTAGGGAGCAGCAAACAGCTGTCAGGCTATTTCAATACCAGAAACAATATACTGATCCCTGTGCTTTGCTCCCACCGCCTGCAGGTACGGTGGGCATGCCAACTGTTTAGCTTTCACGGTTACAAACCAATTGATGCAAACACAAGTGCTCGTGTAGACGTCCATGAATTACTCACACTGCATGTTTGTACAAAATTTATTGCCAATCCATCACAAAGATGTTGGGTGAGAAACTTTTAGCTGTTGGTGGTGCTACACTAAAAGTCAGGGGAATCCCTAGGGGAATTTGAATATTCCCTAGCAAATAGTTATTAGGCCCTAAGTGTTGGACCGATACCCTAACAAATAAACTGACAGTGTGATCTCTAGAGCCATGGTGGACCTTTCGCAAACAGCCTGAGGTCAAATCCTAAACACAGACAAGCTTAAGATAAAATCGAGTTTCCTGTTATCACTGACAGGACTGCTAATTAACAAAGTCTGGCATCCAGTAATCAGTAATTAACTGGATTTGCTGTTTAACAAGAGATGATGTAACATCGTTGTGGGACTTCCTGTTATTTGATCCTGCCTCACTGTGTAACACCACACCAATGCTTCACCTATGTAAATGCCTGTCCACTGCAGGGACACTGCATGGACAGTGCCATTGATCCTATGTGGGGCACAATCGCCATTATAGCTTGTTAGGACTCAGGTGAAAGCTCGTTAGTAGAAGATGAATGCGAACGGCAGCTTGGAGAGGTTCCCGTCTACCTCCATGAATCACAAAATAGCCCTCGCAGCTAACTCGCGCAGCTCTGCAGCGAACAAACAAAAAGACGAGCAGTAGATCGGCACACTGACAAGGCGACAGCGAGTACAAATGTGATTAGTCATTCACCGTTGCCGTCGATTGCACTGCAGTAATAGAAATTCAATTTGGACAACAGTCAAACACACAGAAGCTGGAATCTTTTTCCAACATACAGTGAGGAGGACTTAATGTGAAGCGGTGACAGGCTGCTTGGCTGACGCTGTTGGATGCAGACAGCCTTGTGGGAGCAGAGCTATTTTTCTGAAGGCTGCGGTTCTGAGCTGTGCTTGCTCTGTAGCCATTGTTCCTGAGCTGAGATAAGACTAGCAGTGGATTAGAGGAGAGTGCACCAGGAGTTCAGGTTGTGTAAGGCTGCTGGAAGGGAAAGACAGCATGGGGATAGGATTGGTTCTGGGAGGTGGACTGGGAAGAGGAGAGAAGATAAACAGGAAGAAGGAAAGGAAAGGAAGTAAAGGAAAGACAAGTTGACCATATCTCTGAGCAGTTCTTGCCATGATCCCTGTGTGGTTGCAGAGAACAGAGACAGGGGTGTGATGACACGTAGATGTGGCTGTGATGAATAGTCACTTCATGCCCCCACACCAAGGGGGGTCAATAGCCCATTAATGGTGATAGGCCTCAAGCAACAGTCTGCAAAGGCCCACTCGCACCCCCACCACCTCGCTGCCTCAACCTTCAACCGGCTCACATTCCCCCAGGGGATGTCAAGACTGCTCATTCCACTCTTCTCTATTGGGAAGAAAATAGAACTGATAAAGAGATGACATGGGAGAGAAAAGTCCTATTCATGGTACAAGGGAAGTATTGAGTGCTGTCAAAGAAGTTCTGCAGCAAAAGCCTTCATATAAAACACACATGGGTCAGACAGAGGTCATGCACGTATGAATTCACAGGAACCACAGATGACATCTTAGTTTGAAGAAGGCCTGAGGTCACAGCCACATAGACATGTTTTCATTTTAAAACAGTATTTAAAAATGATCCACATCCACAGATGAATGTTTGAGCTCTGGCTGTATTAACACACCTGAAAATGTATGTCACATGATCATTCAGGTCAACAGAAGGTAGACTGTCTTGTACGTCTTTGCTTGGACCAATGATGAGGTGGAACTAAGGTGATAGTGGTGATGGAAATTAGCAAAGATACCTCGTGACTCATTCAATCAACGAGTGAATGTTTAATGAGCTTGAAAGCTCTGAAGTACTATGGATGCCGGCTGTAACTATAGAAAGAGTGATTCATTTTCAACTAAAATTATCTTAGAGTGGATGTGGCCCGAACACGCAGTGACTTGGTGTCTTGGTTAAGGATGGTTTTAAAATTGGACCCTGACAGCTGCTCCTGGGGGGAATAGAACTCGTGATCATCCTGATGCTTGGATCTCCAATGATTTTTTTTCTCTCAGCAACCATCTGCAAAGCTCAGCCTTGAACAAAGCCAGCACATATGGCAGTTCACTTAAATAGGCTCCTTGCTGCGAGTGGGAAGCATCTCATACTTTTAAGTCTTTCCACTTTTTTTTTTTCCTTGACATTTTTCTGTATTGTGTGATAATCCGATAATCTCTCCCTGCAGCACAACAATGCAGACAGAAGCTGCTGCTGAGAAATCTGGGGGAAATTAAGTTCTATCATCTCCACGCTGAGCGGAGCTGACAGTCACTCTGGTCTCCTTGGGCTGTCTCTCATTAGTGGAGATGGATGCATGCTGAAACGCTGACATATTTAACTCACAAACTGGGTTTACAAACAGGGGACAGCAGAAAATCTTCTCTTGTCGCAACATTACTCAACCTGAACTTTGTATGATCTCAGCTTTACTAACATGCCAGCAAGTTTAAATTGTAGCAGCTTTTACAAATACACCCCATGAGCACTTACAAAATAAAGCATAGCGCTGTTCTTACTATTCCTGAACTTCAAAGTCAAGGCTCATTATGAGGCATATCAAGCATAAAATGAGAATGAAACTGAAGCAAATTAGAAAAAATATAGTGTAACTGCTTCAACAGAAAAGCATAAATATTCATTATGTCAAAAAAAGCAGTTGCATCTTCGGGCTAAAATGGAGAGAGGGAGAGGGACAGAGACAGGGAGACACTGGAATACTTGGTATTAATTTGTTCCCTTTATTTGAGATGGCTACTTCTGCTGGAGCAGCATTGTGACCTGTTTACCAATTCTTCCAGTCCAGAGGGCGTGCATGTCCTCAGGGAAACGTGCATTAGCAGGACTCTAGTAATGCAAATAGTTACACAGCAGTGACCTCAGTCTCTCCCTATGTGTGTGCTGTTGTGACCTTCAGATGAGTGCTGCCTCTTGGTAGGCGCTCCCCCACATGACTATATGTAGAGAGGGTAAAGAGAGTAAAGGTGGATTACCACAGTAAGCTGCTAACAGTGTTTACATGACTGCATGTGATCTGATTCCTGTCACCCGGCGTCTAAGCAAATAAAATACAACATGACCGCAAACAGATGAAACAATGGGAAACAATAATGGCCATTCGCACGACAGGAGAGGTCAAGCCCTGACTGGATGTTTTACAATGGTGTTGTTAGGTCAGTCGACAGTGACAGAATTATAAGAGTTATAATGCAAAACCAGCCCATCGTCGTTGGACACAAAATATGGTATTAAAATTTAAAATAATAGAAGTCAACTGTCCTGGCTAATAAAATGAGAATTTCTGCAGACTTCTACTATGTAAATATAATAAATGAAGTGTATTTTGCCAAAAAGAATATAAAGCATATAACAAAATGAACTTATCATTTGAGGACAGCAGCAATTTATAACTCAGTCAGGCATTTCTCTGCTGCTGAATCATTTTTGTTCTGTTGGCCGTAGCGTAGCATGTGGCTTAATGCAGAATTTGATTAAGCTTGTGCTTCTACAAAAAGGAGAGAAAATGAAGCCAGGGCTCCGACTCTGACAGATATGAGAAAGGCCAATTAGCCACTGCTTGATTAAAAGACACAAGGATGTACAAGGATCTGGCTACAGCTCGAGGCTGTATTGTTGTTTACTCTAGCTTAGCTTTTGTTCACACATGAGCACATGACAAAAAACAAAACAAAACATCAAGGTCTTGTGCATAATGATGAATGTGAAACGCTTCACCCCTCCACTGCTCTGTCTAAACAATGTCTGTCCACTCTGGTCCCTGTCTCTGTGTATCTGTACTATACACAATGAGCAGCACAGGACTGAAAGTCTGCAGTGCTAGTGTGTGTGTGTCTGTGTGTGTGTTTTAGCATGTCCGTCCTCTTCAGCTTCCATTAGATCAGACATCAGAGAGCCCAAAGAGAAGCTTCTGGAGTCCAGTCAGGCCTTTCAACTGTGTCCAGCCTGATTCACTCTGACAGGTCAGACGGACCAGTGCAGAGTTAGGCACATGACATATGATCTCTACAACTTTAATAAAAACTGAATAAGGCAGACATAATGTAAAGGCCACTATAGCTTGTAAGTAAATGCGTTAGTTTACTGTCAGTGAACAGAGAAAAGGAGAAGTCCTCATTCGTCCTCTTGCACCATCTCCTCATTTTCATTGATGTTTCACCCACATGCCGACCAGTTGGCACAAATATGCTAACCAAGCTCCACGCAGGTGCAGCTGAGAGCGAACCTGTCTGTACACGGCACAGACTGGAAGAATGAAAATCGAGCAGCAGATGGTCATTTGCATTATTTTCTCCCACACCATTGTTGCTCCAAAGACATGGCAGGTTAGAAAAAAACCCTTATTGTGTTGGATAAGCAGGATGTCGAGCATCTTCCAGCGGCATTAGAACTGAAGTGTGTGTTGTATGTTTTATATCGCTGACAAAAATATCAACATCTAATGAATGGAACCAAGAATCATGCAAAAAAAAAAAAAAAAAAAAACAGGGTTCAGCATTTTTATCAGGAAATCCTGCCTATGCTGATTATTCTCCCCCTTGTGTTCGTTGGCTATAAACCTGTCATAAATATTGGAGCAAGCACGTGACAGACATGAAGTGAATTTTGTTTTTATTAAACCTTTTCTGTTGTGATTTGTTATTTTATCACATTGCCTCAGCGATGACATTTCATTACTCTCATAAGCTCTTTGATTGATTTGTCACATGGTGTCAAAATCAAAATTCTAGATTCCTTCTTGGCATTAAAGTCAATATTTGACAACACTGCATGTTGCGATGCATATTTTTTGCAAGGGATGCGTGTCTGAAATTTCATTAGCTTCTCACATGGCTCCCTGTTAATCAAAGGGTTTTAAAATTCATGGGGAGAGCTTACATATCAATACTGCTGAGCACCTGCCCCTGAGGAGTAAACAAGACAACACAACATGAAAAAAAAAAAAAAAAAAAAAGGAGACAGGGTGTCATTCTGGTTGAAAACACAGAAATACATTTCGATACTCTTGTAAATTTATCTTGTTTGAGTAACCGAGGCTGAGAGAACATTTACATCCAGTCTGATGTGATCCAATCACAAGTGGACAGCTGGTTGCACAAGTGCGAAAGTACTAAAGACTCAGTGAGGACACATTTGAGATCCACTTTGACGACATTTGGAGGTGGTCTGGGCCACATGTGAAGGCAAATGTGTCCTGAGTCACACTGAAGGACAGTCTGCCACAGTCTAATAAGTCCCACCACAGTTTCATAATGAACAAAACAAAATATAGTATTTTTACAATCTAACAATTGTATTTTTTCAATGTTTTTTTTTTACCATTTGGCCCATGGTAAAAAAGAAAAAAAAACATTGGTTTAAGTGTGTGTGTTTTTTTTTTTTTTTTTACCATTTCAATTTGCTTAAACCTTATTTTCGCTGTTGAGCTGTGCACAGCATAATGATTTTGCTCAGCCTCTCCTTGACTCTCTCGCTCTCACATTGACAATACAGCCGTCCTGGTTGGACTGGATAAAAACAACTTCTTTCTGTGCCTATAGAGCGGGAAGGGAGCTCCTATCAGAAGTGGTTACCTGATGAGCTCAGAGCTGTCAACTTGGGATCAGATCACCAAAGATGCATTTTAACGCCAGGCATTACAGGGCCTTAGTGTTAAATTACTCAACTTTGATTAGTAATTAATAATAATATAAAAAACACAAATCCAACAACAATATGAGTGTTTTGTGACAGTCAAAACAGTGCTTCAGTCTCTTTCCAAATGAAGCTCTTAATTTAAATGTTGCCTTACTCACACTCTACAAAGAGCCGTCCCATAAAGGCAGCTCATTGTCTTTAATGAGTCAAACACACAACAAAAACTGAAGAAGACTGAACAATGAGTGCAAATCGACCCCGGGGGTGCACTGTAGAAAATGAGTAAACAAATGTAAACAAAACCGATCATCCAGTAAAAAACAGGCTGCAATGTAAATCTTAACTAAGCTAGTACTATCGCTGACATTTTTACCTGGAGTATTATACACAGTATTAATAGACTGCAGGACAGGAGCTGGTTTAGAGACTGCTGATTGATGGTGTTAAAGATTTTTGGCTTATCCCTTACTGACCTCAGGTTAAAGGACTCCTATGCCAATAAAAGCTTGTAATGGAAAAGTCATTGGCATTAGCATATTTAATTTTAAAGCCCGGATCTCTGTGATTCCTTCTGAAAATAAGATATATCTGCATACATCTGCCTTCTTACTTTAGAACATATATGGAAAGGTTAAAAATGGTCATCTGTGTGTTTTACCAGTAAATCATTATTTGAATTTTTTATTATAATTTGAAAAATCATACTCCTAATAAAAGGCAAACAAGCCCACCTTCATTAGTGCTCACAGCTGAACAAGCATTACAAGTAATGATACAATGTCAGTGTCTGCTGTGCCAGGCCCCATGCCTGAGTTTTATGATGCCTCTCTGTTGGCTGGGCCCCAGACATGTGGCTGCAGCGTGCCACGTGGGCTTCTCCGCCAACTTCGCAAACAGCAACAGCAGCACTACTAGTCTCTTGGGAAACTCTGCCAAACATCCATCAGCAGGCCACTGACTTTTATAGTCCAAGTTCCAAAAAATACCACTAATGAAACTATGGCTTTAAGAGAGATCGCTGCCAGCAGAGTGTTTTGGAAGAGGCAGTGTCACTTTTGCAGAATAGTTATTAACATATGACTGGAAACGGACTTGGGAGTTACACAGCAATGTCCCACAGAACATCTTTGCAGCCAGCAGTTATAAGTCAATGGCAATCCCGTAAAAACACTCAGGCCTATAAAAGTGGATGATGCTGAGTGAGTAATCTTTGCCTCATCCCATTCCGGGATCCAATATCGGGCTGCTGCCATTGTGGAAAAAAAAAAAATCCCAGCAGAAGGTTGATAAGATTGCCAAGTAATGGATCACACCACTGACTTAGCAGGAGAAGTTAATGTGACAGTCAAGAGAAGTGCTTGTGCCATTAACTCTTGGCCATGCAGTTGCATGGTGACAAAAATGTGTTAGAGCAGAAAGAAAGTAAAGATGATCGAATCACAGGATGCACACGTTTTTTTTTTTCTTTAAATTATGTTTGAAAGTAGGTGAGGGAGCCATTGCAAGCGGTGAACATGCAGTACCGATGTGCCCAAGTAGGTTTCATTTCATTCTCCCACTGCATCCGCTCTCTTCCTCAGGAGTGCAATCATCCTCAGTGTGGTTTGGCCGCCTCCTTCAACCCCAGCAGGAATGCCTTGTGAATTGCCAAAATCCCTCTCACAAAATGTGAATGCAAGCAAAACAGAAAAGGGCCCATTGAGCAGGATGAAGATCATTCTGTCACAAGGGCAGGGAGCGTGTTATCACAGGGTTATGAGCAGCTGCCGAGCATGTTTCCAAAAGGAATGCCAGTGTTGATTTAAGCCATCTCCCTCTATACGTCATGTTATTCGGGGGGAACAGCACACTGCTCATTTTATACCATAATTATTTACACACGCAAGCGTACGCACACACACATAGGGATGCACACATGTTATAATCTCCACCTTGTAGAGGAAAACCTTCCATTACTGAGGTTTAAAATACCAGGTCAGGGCCTCACAAGGCTGCATATCTGCTGTTAGCCTGGTATTCAGCTGGTGAGAGGACCAGCAAATGGAAGGCTTCTGGATTCCTCTCCTCCTCCAGCTGTGTGGGCGACGACACTCATACAAATCTATGTTGGAGAAAGGTCAGCGGGAATACACGCAAATACGAGGCCTGCAGTTACATGACCACATCGGAGGGCACAGACAATTGGACCAAACACACGCACCAGGTACGCACCAGCGACTAATAACCATGTGCGCACCCGTATGGGACGCCACTGCGATAATAACCCCCCCCCTTCTTCTTACAGTGGGCCAAGGGTGGGCTGACAAGACCCATCCCGCTCAGAGCTGCTAACACATTCTTGCACCTGCTGCCTCCCTCCCAACTGCTGCTCATCCACCCTCTTCAGGGAGCACTCACACACACCGGATTCCACACTGGTGAGGTGGCTGAATGTCGAACAGTCATAATCTCTCTGCTATGCGCAGTTGTGCTGTTAACCTCTGACAAGTGTAATTCTAACTCGGGTTCTCTGTTTTCTCCAATGAATAAAACATATTTTTGCTGAGAAGGAGTCTCTAAGGGACTGACAGGAAATTAGGCAGATGAAGAAATGTTAGCGGGAGGGAGAAAAGCGATCTCTGCCAGCTCCGGTGGAGTGTAAGAGACTTTTGATTTATGCTGAGTAGGAGTTTGGAAGTCTATACCGTGTGTCTACTTGGCTCTATACGTCTCTGTGTCACTGAAATGTGAGACGGACAGAGACAGACAGACAAACTGACGTGAAGCATGAAGGCATAATGTTCCAGCAGCGTTCAATGCGGCCTACTAAACATGTGGAGAAGACACAGGCTCCAGTTGTGTGGGTGTGGAGATGAAAGACCGAAAAGTCTGACTTCTTGCACTTCCTGCTGAGACATAGGAAGCTACCAGAATCCTGTCAGGAACAGGAGGGGCCAATTCCTTCTGGCTCACATTCTCCAGAGTTTGTCACTCTGTCTTTCGCACACTAGAGCCAAAGGAAATAAAAAGTTTCTCTCATGACACCGCTGCCTGTTGCTCTGCGTGCACCGTGATCATTTCAGAAAAAAGCAACATGATTCATCACTTACTGTGTTTGCTTGCTCAGAGGTTGTTTTCTGCTAATTCCCCTAAATCACAGCGAGGTAGACAAGAATAATGTCAGAAGTGTCTTATCACCATGCTCTCTATGCGCTGACATTTTCCACTGCTGTTGTGTAAATTCTTGTGGACACACTGTGGAGGATGTGGCACCAGCAAACACATTCTCCGCTGGCTAAATGATGGCTGACCTTTCCACTGGCAGGCTGCGAAACAGGGAGCTCGGCTCAGGAGTGAGTCCTGATAGGACACAAGAGTGGAGTCGCAGATGTGGCTGAAAAATATCGACGACTCCAAGAACTCATGAATAAAAACATGAACGGATGAAATAGATGATGCGGTTGTTGTGGATGAGAGGGGGATAATTCCCTCACAATGGTTTTGCTCTCTTGAAATGGTTACATCTGAATGGATGTCTGCTTGCATTAGCAGGCTTCATTTATAACATTCATTAGTCTATTTGAATGGAGCACAGAGAATCTTCAGCCTCCCCCAGCTCCAGTCCTGATACACTTACATGGACCATGTAATGTCTGCAGGACAATTCAATTAGGAAAGAGGCATTTGATCACTATTAAGACTTAAGACTCACGTCCTAAAAGCATAATTTATCACCGTGAAGGTCTATTGTATGACACTGGTAGATTAGGTGTCCTGAACATTTTCTGGAAGGTGACACATGGCTTCCTAGAAATGTTAGGAGTAAACGAAATTAGCCTTGTATTTGTCTCTTCTAAAAATGGAGCCAAGCAGAGCACACTGTAAATCATACATAAATGAAAACCATCACAAACCGCTCCCTAAAAACAATAAAAAAGAAGCATCGTGTCAAAAGAAAAGCACTCCAGGATCTGTTTGTCCTGACTAAGACTGAGCCAAGGGGAAGAAGAATGAGTAAGAGCTGACAGTGACAAATGGGAAAGAAAGGGAACAGAGGGAAGGTGAACACGCCAGGAAGTGAGACAGGGCAGTGTGTGAGCGGGCCACGGTGCCAGCTGACCCACTGTTGGCAGGTGTGGCTGCCGGGCCCTCTGTTGCTCTCAACATTGCCCAGGCACAGAGGGGAATCCGAGGTAATTTGTCCGCTTGTTTGGATAATCCACCATCTGCCACAATGCGAAAGGCCCCAGGCCCATCCATAAGCCTTCATGTTGGACCCAAATGTTAAACATATGGGGCAAGCAACAATGGAGTCCAAGTTCCTCCGAGGGCACAGAAATTGCAAAACAAGACTCCACCAGGAAGCTATGAATAGAAGGAATGAATCTCCAAAATGTCTTCATCATACAACTACACACTGTGGATGTGTTTTCATTTGGTAATAGCAAATACTTAACAGTACTTACAGTAAATACTTAATAAGTATTTGCTCAGCAAGCTAATTGTAAATTCAGTCTCTTTTATTTTGAGTTTTGGCACAACACAATGTTCATTTTTCTTTCACGTTCATTAACTTTCATGAGAAATGAGGAAAGGACCAGATTTCCTGTTATTTACTTGAAGCAACAGCATGGTCACAATTTTACAGGGTATGTTTTCAAGGATCCACCTGCAGAACAAACATTGTCTTTGGAAATATTATCGCCAGACAAATGTCAGTATTTTCTGCATTTGAGTTGAGGAGCTTATGAGATCAAGTAATGTACAATAATCCAAACACTAGAGTTTATTAGACATCTCCGCCTGCACCAAACATCACAGTTTAAGTTTCCCCTGGTGGAAAACAGAGTCGTTACTGTCACTGTGAAAAATCCAGTTCTCTGCAAGAACATCTCCCCGAATCTTATAAAAGAGACACAAAAATAAAGCGCGAGATACACTGGTTCTGCACGTTTTAAAGCTAAATTTCATTTTATTCACACTGATATTTGTAGCACATTACAGTAGTTGTCCTGTTTGTTAGCAACACATAAAGATGTCTACTCTGGACTCAGTATGAAGATTGCTTTCCCCAGTGCTTATCTCCCCTACATGCAGCCATTTGCTGATGTACTGCTAATTTCAGTCTGCTGAAGTACTGATTAAAATTGTAAAGTATGAGAGGAAAAAAAAAAAAAAAAAAACAAACTTGGCAGGCACTCTAATGGCTCATCTGATAAAAATGACAATACTTGTGATGGTGGATTTCCTGTCATGGAAGGCATGGCCAGCTGCCAGCCTCAGCGCCGATATGGTCATCTTCTGTTGTTTTCTTTCTCCTTTCATCGATAACATTGTCACTTTCAATCTTGCCAAGCACGTGTTCTCTTACCAGGCTAGACCTGACCTGGCGCCCTGCTAGCATGCATGAACGAGACTGACTAAATGTGTCAGATATGCACAAGCCACACCAACGAAAGGCACGGAGACCTTTGTGACCGATAAAGCAAAATGCACGACGTCAAAACACGTCACGTTAGTGCTGCAGAAATTCTGATCGGCAAAGTGATGTGCGGTCAGTGCTAATATCTTTTGACTCACGTCTTCTCCATTAAAACTGTAGATTTTATTAGTCTCCCCTGAAGTTTCTCCAACTGTGGACAACTATCAGACAGACAAACTCTTCACTACACTCTGTTGGATCAAACACCATCCTGATCCTCTGATGTTGTAAAATGCCCTGCAGCTTTGCTTCCTTTGATGGGAAACAGAGCTCACTTGAGAACGAATGAATGAATCATAGTCAAATATAGACTGTCAAATAAGTCGACTCCACCCACATGAGCTCAAGAAAAATGATATTTGCAGAAGTGAAAGCAAAAGAGAAGGACGGCAAGATACTTAAATGTCATGGAAAACCCATCTCAGACAGGTTTGCCATCCTGTCAAGAATTATTACTTTCAATTTCCTGGTTGTTTATAGGGACAGGAAACGGAGACACATGGGAAGCTTTATCTTTTATATAACTGGGTTCTCAAACGACCCTTAAGAAATGTGAAAATTACTTTCCAGATCTGTCCAAGGTGAGAGCAGGATCAGGGCACGAAGGATGGTGAAATTGCGAGAAATTGCTTTGATTTAAAAATTGGTGACAAAGACATGATGTGGATTTAGAAACAAAAAAAAACAAAACAAAAAAAAAACAGAAATAACAGAAATAAACAAATACTAGTATGTGGTCGTGAAGAAGAATAGACACTGAACATCAACTGAAAATGGTCATGCTTCAACCATCTTCAGCATAACACAGCTCCATGATTGTAGCTCAGAACAGCAAAGAAAAATGAACAGGTGAAATGACAGGAGAGAAATGGAGCAATGAGTGAGAGTTGGCAGAGAGAAATTCAGAGAATGACTCATTTTGCTGTGCGTCTGAGATTTTACTTCACACTATTCTTCTATTGTATTCCCTTTGACAACAGTGTATCGGGGCAGTGTTGTGAAATGACACACAGTATTTTCATAGGAGGATATGTTGAGTCACTGGCCAGTGGTGTTACCAGGTCTGGAGATAATTACTGAGGCTGTGAGGTGAGTAATTTGGGTTTTGCGTTTTGGGTCTTAGCCTGCCTGCATGGCTGAGCACTACAAATGTGGGCCAATATTTTAATTTGACTGACTGTGATTTATGGCCACTCAAAACAAATGACTCATTGCAATCAAAGATGGGGTTTTCTCTTGAGTCACCAACGCCTGCTGGTCTTACACCAACACTGTTCCCTGGAGGACATATCACTAAGTGATAATTTGCAGTGGTTCTCTACTATTTAAACAATCTAACAAATACTCCATGGTGTGGTCAGGAGAGGGCTGGCAAGTAGCCTGTCTCTTTCAGAGGCACTGAGAAGCACTTTATTTTCACTGAATCTGACAAATATAAAATGGTTAATATTCTACGTTTATGTATCTTTATGATGCCTCTCATTTACCAACTCTCATGCACACTTCATGCAATAAAGGCAGAAAACTAATAAGCTAGACTGGTCTCAGCATCAGGAGCAGCTGTGGTTCAAAGACCAGTGACAACTCAGTAACAACTGAGAAAATTTACCACCAATTTTGGTTATGACCAGGCTGAGAGAAATTTGAGCTACGAGTACTGACCAAACAAGTGGATACCTGAGACTTGAATTGTGTTGAAGAGCTTCTTATGGAAGTTTTTGATGTTGCCTGAGTTTGACTTCATCAGGCCACAAATGGCTACTAGCTCTGATGTGAGTGATTTCTGAGAAGCCTGGCATCTAGACATTATCTCAAATATTCCTATAATTATATAATTATCTAATTATTAAAAATTAGATAATTGTCAGAAATGTTGCGCTGATAGATTAAGGTATATATCTGGTCTGAAGGCAGACCCTGTAGGCTGTGTTCGCCCAGATGTATTGATTTTGAAAAACATTTGAACTCATGTATTTCTATGGGGGGTACTGATGCAGTGTTACATGGCTTCTCTGAGTCTGAGTTAAAAAAACAAAAAAAAAACAGGAAAATGTTTCACCACCTGTTCGGACCTGGGACCTGGGAAAGTGGTCTGGGAAAACCAAACTGCATCTTACTTGTTTCAGTGCTTTTTGTCTCTCCTGGGCCATAAGTACACATGTGAAAGCCTACAGGTGCGTGTGTGTGTGTATGCATACATCAGAGAGGACAAAAAGGATGATCCACACCATTTCCCTAAATATGTAATTTGACAAACACATTACAAAGTTGCTTGAATGACTGTTGTGTTTTGTGGGGGACTAGTTCATTTTCTCAGCGCTTATCACTGCAACTTGAGCATCTGTACGCTCTTGCAGAATGCTGAATGAGGGCAAATTACTGTAATGAAGCTATTTCATTACGGGGATGAGCAGTGCTGAATAAACAGGAACAACAAGGCAGAGTGCTTCATTGAGCCATCTGTGGAAGTACTTTGGCAAGGAGTGCTGCTGTGTTTACAACACTGATGGCTGGCAGGAGGACAGAGATGACTTCTAGCTAAGTGGAACAACAGTTATTTCCAACTTCCACTGATCTACAGACAAAATGAATGCACATCAGGATGAAGAGGTGGATAGATATTCAACTCAACTGGAGTCATCTTCACTGCAGCTTTCACCCTGATTCTGGAAACAATCAACATTAACATGCATTTTCTCTTTAACTCTACTTAATAACTTTAGGATATTGCCACTAACTTACCCACCAAGGATCTGTGACTCAAATTATTAATTACACAGAGATATTAAAAAAAAAAAAGTAAGACAAATAAAAAGAACAGAGGTAAAAAGTACTTTCCATCTGCTGTCCTTTGATAAAACAATAAAAAAAATAGATACTCTCTTCCCTCTCCTCAAGCTGAGGACTTTGGAATGACAAGATACAAGGTAAAGGCCAATTTCTGTTGACTTTGGGGAGTATACAGGAAGCTGAAAATAGACCAGCAGCAATTTCAGCATGTTCTAAAGATAGCCAGGAGAGAGGCTGAATAAAAAAAAGGAGACAGCCAGTCAGAGAGGTAACGAGAGTATATATAACAATCCTAATCTACTCGCTGTGGAGTTCAAGTCAGACATAAAGTACACAGAGATGTCGCTGACAGGCATTGAAGAGCATTTGTATTAAGTGCTGCAGCATGGTGAACCCTTCTTTAACATCTGAAGGAAAACTGCCTGTCATCTTTCTGTCCTTGCAGGGAGAGATTCAGAGTGAGCACTTTAAAAGAGAAAAGGTCCAAAGAAACTGTGGTCAAATACAAAAACAACCCTAATACAGATCACTTCTTCTTTTCTTATTAGACCTGAAATTCACAGTGTTGGTTTTGGCAAAGGAGAAGACCGACAAACTTTCATTCGAAAAGCTCCAAGAGCAGAGTTAATATTGTTTTTTTTCAAATAAAAAATGTACGATTTAAGTTTGACTGTGTAGAATCCATTAAACATTTGATTAACATTTTACCAATGAATTAAAAAAAAAAAAAAAAAAAAAAAAAAAAAAAACTGGGGTCATTTAAATTTATTTGCGCAATCATCGTTTCCTTGCTATTGTTGTGTGCGTGCATACAGCAAGAGTTAATGTTAGCAGCGGGTCAAACCTGTAATCTTCTGCTTAACAAATGTGGCCTGCGATAACCACCCTGCTCTGCTGTAACAAAGACTGTATAAATCAGCTGATTTTCAGTCACAAGTCATGCCCAACAGATGGGTACATGCTAAAGATGAATACATCCCCTTCACATAAATCGCTATTCTCGCTAATGTGTCAGTCTGGATCAGCTCATTTTCATGCCAGAGTCATATTCTCCAGACATGTCATAATTACTTGTCTCCTGACATTCATTAAGTAACATGCTGATTTCCCTCCTTCCATCAACCGGGCTTAATTGACTGCTTTTAAAAGCCAAGCCAGTTCTTCCATTAGAACAAAAGCCAGACAGCTAAATGTGTCAGAGAATGAAATGTGTGTACGTGAGCATATGTGTGCGTGTGGAGTTACGGACGCCCCTGCACAATCTTAGCGCCGCTGAGTGTGGTAATGGGCTGGGGCAGCTGGTCTCAGTTTTCCTGTCATCCTCGTCAGAGTGAGGGAGGCAGGATAGTCAGCCAAACCGCAGCATGTTGCTCACCACCCAGCCCTGCATCTTATCCCCCTGTTGCACTGCTAATAAACACATTGGTAAATGAGATACATGTCACAGGGGCGCACTTGTAATCCTGAATTGCTCAGGAAAAGTAAATTAGATTAAAATCTTTAAAACCTGCAGTGAAGCTGCACAAAAATCTGGCAGTGAGTAAACGTGCATCTAATTTCATTCCCCTTGAAGTGAGAGTGACTCATGACGCAAATGTAGTCACTTCATTCGTGTTATGTTGTTTTGTTTTTTTTTTTTAAATTAAACGTACAGAATGCATCTGAACTAATGGTTGCAAATATCCTAAGGGGCTCAGAGGAAAGGAGCACACCTGCAGGTTACGCCACTTTTATGAGTTTGTTAGTGTACTCTGCACCTGCGACGTGCGGTTTCTCATGCCACGTCAAGCAAAATTAAACAAACATTAAACATTCCTCTTAATGGTCCTCTTAATGGAGTGAACCAGATGGGTATAATCCACAACGCATCCATCTCAGGTCTGAAGAGTTATCAGATTAACATAATCAGCAGTAACTGAGCTTGCCCGATCTCTCATTTTCCTGCCTTTTAAACACAGCTTACCATCAGACTGCTGACCGTGTGCCATGTCTCAATTACACTGACGGTAATGTCCTTAATTCTTTGTGATGCCATTAGATGTCACAGACAATCATCCAATCATATATGTATTCAAGAGAGCAGAGCCACCTCATTTCAGCTCCTTCCACTTAACGTCCTATCAGCACAATAAAATGTCTTTGAACAGTAAATGCGTCTTGACTCAATAGGTGTGTGCCATTACAATCTAGACTGACTCTCAGGGCCGTCAGGGTCTGTCAGTTGGTATAATTGCAGTATAACTGTGCCGGACATGGTGCCTGCGGGAGGTGGACAAAAGGGGTGGAGGGAATGGTTGGTAATTGAAAGGTGGCTGGTTGGATTCTTTACAGCAACAGGAGGGTGTGTCCCTCCTGTGAGCTGGTAAGTGGAGTTTGCTACTAAACCTCACAGTGCACCTGGTGTGCTGTATTGTCAGTGGGTCTGAGGAAATACATGTAGGACATGTGATGAGTGCAGTCAGGAGAGATACTATATGTGGAAGGACTAACTGACCTTCCGATAAACCCCTTTAACGGATATCGTCCAATCATAGCCTGGCAGCCATAACCGGACACAGCAGGCCTGTTTGAATCTGGGTTAGGGTTAGGGGTGGTGTTCACGAGCATTTTTAAACATTTCCAAAGCAAAAAAAAAAGACATTCGGAAAAATATAAAAGCAAGGATGCTACCATAGTGCTATTTCCATAGACTATAAAAAAGTGGACATTGACTCTGGGGCTGAGAAGTGAAGCAAATGCTGAAGTGTCTTAAACCACGTATTTAATGAGTCAGGGGGAAACTCCACTGGCTGCAAAAAGAAGTTTGATTGTATTGAAGTCAATGAGAAAATGGCCTCACTCCTCACTTGATTTATTACACAACATGGCAACGGCCAAATTACAAATCGGAGGCTTCAAAACGGCAGTTCACAATTCGATGGCTAACGTCACGGTGGGTTGCAACTTGGTTATTACCAAGGTTAAGAAGTACAATGTCAGTTAATGCTAGATTCCTCATGTCTTTATTTTTTGTTCTTGGTCAGCAATAGACTATTCAACCACCTCACACAGTTGGTAAATGTACAACTGCTTCTACTATGTTTAATGTCTCAACTCTGGCTTATCATATTTATGTTTAAGTTGATGTAAACATGTAAGAAGTCAGTGTGGGCCCTCAGGCTGCTTTTTTGCTTCTGCTACTGACCTTTTCTTATCATATTAAGCAGCTGGGCAGAACTGATACTGCTCTGTGGTCTGTTTATTTTACAAGTTCTTGAGCAATGCACAACTGGTATGGACCGACTTTGCAAGATAGGACGGCAGTGCTGCATGCCAAGCTCCACTGCGTAGGAAATTCCATGTTCTCATTCCTGCATTTCAAATGGTGGATCAAGATTTCTCCTGTAGCGTCAGTTGAGACAAACAGCAGACAAATGTCATATTCAAAATGCTTTCACCTGGCATCTGACTGTTGTGTCTGATTTTTTAAATAGACTGCTTTTTTACAATGAAAACAAAAGGTTTCAATCAGCTTTCACGTCAGTAACAATAAAGTCATTACTACTATGAAAGCCAACTATTTGAGTCCACAGACACTGTCCTTATAATGAATGTGTCTTCTTTGTGTCATGTACTAATATAAAGGCTTCCATTATTCCATCTTTGTTGAACTAGTATCATAACAATTCTTCATTTAAATGAATAAGAAAATTATATTTTGACGAGTTCACTTTCTGCGAGGCAGAAGTTTAGATCAGGTTGTAGCCTGTTGTGTATTGGTTGCTCTGTTTCTATGAAATTATTTCACTTGAGTCGTAGGAATAAATTAGTTTTGTCATAGTGCAGTACAGGAAATCATTACCATGAGAAAACACACACCACCATTGTGCTTTATTCAGAACATCTGCAGTGCTTATTAGTTATTAATATTATTGTTACATCGAAGTTCATTTGGGAGCACGGTCCTAACCACATTTATCAATCACAGGCATCAGCAGGATGTCTCCCTACAACCGGGACGATCAGATGTTTCAAATATGAAAATATAAGGTCAGGTCAGGTCTGTGCAGGACAAACTCAATGAATACAAATCAGCTATGAAGCTGCCAATCCAAGAGCAGAGATCTGGCTGCTACACACTGAGCCAGATGAGGGAGGGATACAACAATTTGATGAGTCAAAAGAGTCTAACAGCATAACAGAGCTACTCCCTACTCTACTGACCCGGCTTTAAGGTCATCAGATGAGGCCAGAAATGAACACAGAGGAACTGTTTGCACAATAATTCAAAGTTTTTTGTTTTTTTTACATTTTCTATATGGCACCAGATCCTCTGCAGTGTATCCACAATATGTTTTCGCCATTTACCTGAGAGCTACAGCCAATCCCAGCTGACAGCGAGCAAGGGCGGGGTACATCCTGTACAGGTCTGGCGTATAGAGACACACAAGGCGAACATACTCACAGAGACACCTATGGGCACTTTAGAATCACCAATTATCCCAACGTGCATCCTTTGGACTGTGGGAGGAAGCTGGAGTATCCGAAGGGAATATTACCACCCACCAACATTTTTTATGAATTGGAAAAATATTTAATTTCTCCTTATTGCCTAATAATTTTGTAGCAGTGTTCATAGAAAATTTGATTTCTCTCGGTGAAAGGACATTGATTAAAAAAAGTGAGTGAATTTTATTATCTAGTTAGTGAGTGATTTGAGAAAGACTATGATTTGATGAATAGTAAATAAACCTAAGGATAAGTATTGAAGTAAATAATGTCTACTGGTATTTACTCGGTGAATAATATGAAACCAAGAATCAAGTAGCCTGTGGATTTTTCATTTGTTTTCATCTTTGTTCATTGCAAGGATTTTTAAGCAAGTGAATCTCAGAATACACAGGGAAAGACAAAGAAAGTAACGCAAGTTGTTCTACATCATAGATTTCTAGCTTGTTATCATTTGTACTGTTTTTTTTTTCCTGAGAGTAGAGAAGGCAATATGTAAAACAGATTGAGACCCAAGAGTAAAACAACTGTTGCTGCAGTTGTGTTTGCAGTTAACAAACATCCAGCTATTTGCAGAATTATAATATAGAGCTTGTGTACCTGCATCAGAAAGCAAATATTGGTTTTATTTTGCTGCCTGGTGTGTTTGCTTAGGGAATAAACACTTTTTAATTGCCATTCAGTTAGAGAGTTTGACCTTCTATGAATTTAACTATAATAAGAGCAGTAACAATTTTAGGTGTCAGCAGTAATGTGGGGGCTGGGGGGGGGACCTGATGTCATCATGTCAAGGGCATGGTCGTCGAGTTTCACGTCAGTTGACAAGAGAGATAGAGAGGCTGAGATATGACTTGATTTGTTGTTTGGCACGTTTGCCGCCAGTATCGATTGGTTGTTACAGTTGAATGCTTTTGCAAATCAAAAATCCAGCTGATATCCAATGTGAGTCTAGTCTAAGGAACATCTGTGCCAAGTTTGCTTGAGGAAAAGTAAAAAAAAAAAAAAAAAAAAAAAAATTTTAAATCCAAAATGTCATCTGCAATAAATTAGTTTGACCTGACAAGTTGCCATATCTTGAGCTTAAGTAGTGGAATTTTGTTTTCAAGGCAAACACATTAACAGCATGTAGTATGAAGTAGATGTATTCATGTATTTAGTTTTCATACATAAATGCTGAGAAATGACCTCATTTCTAGTTTGGTGACTTTGCTGTAATTTGTGATTTGACTGTGATGCTTGTGAAAATCAAGAATCCATGTGATGACATTTGTGAGGTTTAGTCTGAAGATCACTTGAGACACTTTTAGAGATGATTAACTGGTGCACTGAACTGAGTTTAAGCCAAAGGAATCCAATGATTTCCAAATCAGTTCAAAAGTTGAACACACCTCCAGATTTAACCTGTTGGTGGCTCTCGTGGGCTTAAGGCGCAGACATGAAATTTACAATGCCACTTGTCTGTTGTGAGAAGAAGCAGAGAGAGTCACGCACATCAGCAAGATGACATAGTGTTTCTCTATGAAAACATCCGACAGGTCATTTTCAGCCATCCACCAAGCTTCGATGTAAATGTGAACTGATGCTGAATCCACTCAAGTTAATGAGTTTCTGCACAGCAAAGCTCAACAGTAAAGAAAAATGTTTCTGCAGCTCAACGTCCATGTCTCAGGACGGCCATGTAAACAAGCTTAATGTGTAGCCTACATCGAAACATTACTTCTGCAATGACCGATTAGCCTTGTTTAAAAAAAACAAAAACAAACGTCAGTCTTCAAGGTTATAGCAGACGCAAGAATTTACAAAAACTCAAAGCATTTATACCATTCATGTGGTGCAATCCAAATTCACATCGGCACCTGTCAATTCATTTTAGCTCCACAAAAAAAGCATGAAGGAAACAATACATCTCTGTCCTGCAGAGGTGGGCGGCCTATTTGCACAGCTCTTGTTCAGAGAGGGTCTTCGCCAAACTCTGTTCTTACATCTTAAGGGCCAATTTGAACTTCTACAACAAATCTGAAGCCTCTTCAGCATAAATCAGTCTTGAGACTCACATATATCCACTGACGTGAATGTGTAATGGTAACACCAGTAGCACAAGGGTCTGACTTATATGTGAGATTATGGCTTATTCAAATATGGGAACAGTCTTCTTATTGAAAACGAAGATGATTTTATAAATAGGGAATAAAAGTTTCCAGCCTGTTTCACATCTAAGCTCACACTTTCACTTCTCACTACTGCCAACATTTTCAGCAAGGCAAGCACTCAGATCCTCCTCTTTGCAACCACATCTCTCTGATTCAACGCTTTCCAGGGCCTGCCTTTGCTCTCTTAGGCTATCTTAATTATGCATCAACTACTGATCAAAGGCAATTAATAGGCAGAGCAGCCTTTTGACTCTGTGGCTCTTAACCTTTTAAGGCCTTCAGTTCTGTTGAATAAATTATCAGCCAAAGGGATCTTGTGTTTGCACAGCGTTGTTAGTAGACAGAAAGGTCTGCTTTGCGTGCAGCAGTGCACACTTATCGTTTTAGACTTACTCAGGTCTCCTGGGTAAATCTGCAAGATTTAGTACATCTGCAGCCTTGGCACACCTCGCTCGCTTTGCAGAAAAAAGCTGATAACCATCAGCTGATCCAGCCCAGCCTTCCTCAGCGGACAACTAGTCCCCTTAGTAAACATCATCAGTATGCTGACAGAGGTATTGGGGCATTGGGGCTCAACAACAGGGAGCCTGATTTAGGCACAAGAGACCCAGACAAACAGGCTGGTATTCACAGAGGAGAAACAGCTGGGGAAACAGATGTATTGTTTATTTGCACAAGAAAGCACACCTGCCCTTTGTCAGCAACGACCTTGTTTCACATACATACTGCCAACCATCTGACCTGCCCGGTACAGCCAGTATTTGGGATGAGGGGTAACTTCAGACAGGCAAGTGGAAGTTGAAGAGTACTATAGGCAACTCTACAGAATAAGAACCCTTATTCTGGGATACAAAAAAAAAATGTCAACTAAAAACTACTAAAAAGGGAGTCTGAAGCTAATAGGGGTAGACGATTTAATGGAGTTTCATCTCAGATTCTACCTTGTACAGGAATCAAACAGGCACAAATACCTCACATTCACCAAGAGATACCCATCTATCACTGTAAGACCTGCTAAAAGTGCACATAAACTCAATACACAAACCTAATTCTCAGGCAACATCCCAAAAGGTTTCCTGCAATATTATTTTATTACAAAAAAATCATGGTTCAGTACCTTGGTTATATTATTTTGCACGCTAGAGACTGACTGTTTTACCGCACTTTATTGCAGAAACTGGTTACCTTTTCTTTGGACAGAAAAAGGTGCCGTACGTGATCAGTTTGTTAGTCCCAACTCAGGGAAAAAAAAAAACAAAGGATCCAGGATCATTGAAGGCAGTGCAGACAGGTGGAATGTCAGAATCCCTCTCTTTCATTTTGTTTTAAGAACATGACCTATTTTCTTTCACTGACTCTCCCTGTACATTTCGTCTTCTTTTCCCTTGTACATTTCCGTGCTTTCACAGAACAGAGGCCTGAAAAGGAATGGGAGTTTTCATTCCGGATCTCCTTTTCATTTAAACTCGCCAGGAGGAAAAGCAGTTCAGTTCTTATGCAATCCTCCTCCAAACATTGAGGGTAAGTGGCAGAGAGAGGAGAGAGACAGAGTGAAAAGAGGGAGGAAAGACAGGGAAGAATGAAAGGAGCGCAGGAGGGGCAATCCTCAAAAGTGTCTGGCACCATCTGACCCAGCGAGTGGTTTTCCTTTGTCAGGATATGGAGAGTGTGGGTGGGAGGGAAACAGGGTGCTTCCGTCTCCATTCACACGCTTACTTTGCAGACGCGGCCATTCTGTCGCCACACGCCTCCACAAAGCTCTCGTAATCGTGCCAGGCAGCAGGTAAACACACGGTCAGCCCACCTGACGTCACAGGGCCACTGCCTCTCAGCAGGTCCCGCACAGATCCAGTACAGAGCCTGCTGTTTCCAGGGAGGGGGCAGGTAGATGATAAAAAAAAAAAAGTAGGGGGTATGGCTGGAGCTGCAGAGAAACTTTCATAAAACTCCCCTGGGAGCAGGAGAGAAGCTAGAATGAGAAATGGAGAACAAAAGCAAGCCGCAAGGTTTTCCGAAAAGTAAAACTGCTGTGGTGGCTGTGCTAACCCCCTCCTCTTCTTCCAAACCCCCCCACCACCAGCCACTGTCTGACCTAGTATTTGCAGCAGCGGCTGTGCACTCTGAGGATACAGACTTGTCTGAGAAAGGCTGCAGGCGGCTCAGGCTGAGATTTTCTGCATGGCACTTCACTGCTCCAAGAAAGCCCAAAGAGTCCAATTACGCAAAATGAAACTGCAATTACACTGCAGTACTCTGATCAGCGTTACAGGAAAGATGTCCCCTCTGATGCGACAACACAAATTTATATGGGTCCAAAATACAAGTTTTAGTAATCCTGCGAGGGTTTATGAAAAAGATAACATTGTAGAACTTGTCTCAAATGTAAGTTAAACATGACTAACATTTTTTTTATTTTTTTTGAATCAGTCTTTCTCAGACAGAGTGTAGTTCATACACAGACTCACTTCACTGTTTTCCTGCAGTAGCCTGCATAATCACTACCTGCATGCATGCATAAATGTAATATTCACAACAAAAAATCCCAGTGGACTTCCACTTAAAGATGAGGAGAGGCTCCAAGAACAAAAGGCCTGTAAAAATTCAATGCTTCTTTCAAGTAATGAGGATAAAGCCTGCTATATTTTGCCTTGAGATGTATGAGTATGGGACAGAGCAGCTCTGTTGCAAGGGAATAAGCAACCAAAGGCACAACATACACGTTTGGATTTCTAGCATACGCAAATATAGCATAAACAACTTTGGAATAGTGGAGTAACATGAATAAAAATGAGACAACTGAAAGTGTTTACTATGCCTCCATCAATCCATTTTCTGACAGATTATGTCTTAGCAGACAAAGCAAAGGAACCATAGATGCTTCTTTCATTAGCTACATCCTCCAGCTCCTCCTTGGGGGATCCTAAGGTATTCAGTGGATAAATGGGATTCCAAAGTCTGACTTCCCCACCCTATCTCTATGGATACACCCATCAACGCTGCAAAGAAAGGGTCATTATATCTCATCCTCTGTCACTACATAAAAGGCCATGACCACATGTAATGGTTGAACCGAGCGCTTCACCTTCAGGTTCACCTTCTTTTTACACAACGAGGTGGGTATAATTATATTACATTATCATCATGCTAAAACATACCCTCGCATGTCCTTAGGAAGGGATGGCTTCTCTGGGACTGTAGCCTTTTCCCTACTTAAAATGTCCTCCATTTTCTGGTAGAATACCCAAATGCCCGATGGCTAATCCTCTTCTTCACCACTTCACATGTAGCTGCAAAGAGCTCCTGAGTGAACTGGCGGCCATTTTCGCAACGCCAAAATTAGAAATGATTACGTTTGTGTTTAAAATAGCCTGGTATTGAAAAATATTTCCACCCAGCCTTTACATTATCTCCCCACTATTGTCTCAACAGCAGTCACAAGCTCATAAAACAGATCTCCCTCTTGGTTATTACTCCCCTTAACACCGCAGACCAGCACTATCATGTTTACTCAATGCTCTTTAAGATGGCTGTGCTACTATAATCAGTTGCAGTCTGCTCTGAGTGAAAGACTGTTACAGGATAAGAAGAGCCCATTGTTATTCTGATGGTCGTGCAGACTCCACACTCCTTTCTTTCACTGGTTAGGAAATGACCCACCTGGTGCAGTCTAAGTATAGAGGCTTTACTGCTCAAGTGTTTTGTTGTGCTGAATACTGCCTCTTAACACAGAGGGACCACTGGCTACTAAGGAGAGACTGAAGAGGGTAACTGTCTCTTCAGATGACCCCCGAGGAGTTATTTCATAGTAACTTAGTATGTTTCTATGGTGGGGGATTCAGGAAAGCATTATACATCAATGCACCAGAACAGCATTGAGAGCATATGAAGATACAGTGGAAACCAAGCTGAGGATGAAAAAGGAGTAGTAAACGGTAGGGAATACAACACAGACATTATATACATGTGTATCCTGAACACTTGCATAAGCACACATACAGATGCATTACACACAACCCGAGGGAAAGCAGTATTGTCTGGAAGTCAGACTGTCTTCGCCAAATGTTTTAATTTTGTTTCCAAGAACCACATGAGAGAGAGTTTGCTATCAGTCTCTCTCCTTGTTTGATCGGCATAATCACATTAGCCTGCTTCATTCCTTCACAGTTTGAGAAGAGAATCTGAGCTAACACACTTCCTGACTAATTAACAATGACACATACAAGAAGCATTGTCCACAACTTCACCCTCTCATTCAGAGATTTTCAGAGGCTGCCTCTCTGATTAGCAATGAGACCATGTCCAAAAATTAAACTTGCATATAAAATGCTAATACTTGAATGAAAATAACCATCCAGCATGTTCATGGTGTTGAGAACTGTGGAGAATCACTCTGACTGAAGTTATTTACTTCAGTCTGCTTTATCTGTCCCATTTATTCTCTTTACCAAATCCAAACCGAGAAGGCAGCCAGGGGACACAAAGGCAGTGAAAAAGAGGGAAGAGAGAAGGGGAAGACATCAAGCCAAGTCTCGTTTGTGTGTTTGTGGGTGCTGATGAGCTAGGCTGAGAAGATATGGAGAGGGTTTCCTGCAGGGCAGCAGTCTGCTCTGAATGGGCCAGCTGTTCTCTGCTGATTCTCGTGTCCCAGTGCCCGCTGAGCAGCCAGCCTCTGCCAAGAAGAAGGACAGGCAGAGCCTCACTACAGAGCTCACAGTGACAAAGACGGCTTTTATGAGGGGGTTCCATTCAGAGGTGACCAACAGGCTCCAGGATAACTGTGGAGACCATATGCTCTAACCAGGGCAGAGCTTCTGCTCCAGTCTTTCTCCTCAGGACATAGTCCACCTCCATTCAACCCCACGACTGGCCCGGCACAGCTAGCCTGCGGGTGGCCACAGGGCCCACAGGGAGGTGTTGATGGGCTTGGTGTCCCAGCCTAGATGCACTGCTAGCGGCCTGCTGACAGTTACATGTGGTCCTGCTGACAGAGCACTGGGGGGGAGCCGGGACGAGCATGGTGAAGCAATGTAGCCGGACATCTGTGGACTTGAGCGGGGCAGCAGAGGGTCAACTGTAAGACGGAGGGGTGGAGAGTAATGGACGCCTCTACTTTGTTTGTCAGCGAGTGCAAAGACAGGTGCATACAGACGGACCATAAGGACATAATGGAGCAATCGAGAGCAGTCAGTTAATCATTCACTACTGCAACTGACTCTTCAATTTCTGAGTGGCAGACCTTGAATGTTTTCACTCAGCAGGGAATGACTTCACTCTGGCAGAATAAAAAAATAGTCAAAAGGTTCAAACTGAAGCGTCACCTCTAGAGGCTCTGAAGGAAAGCTTAATAGTTTTCAAATTAACCTTGGATTCTTATCTGTTTGAAATGATAGTGTGATACAAAGCATATAAGCTCAGATCATTGAGATACTCTGGTATAGATGCATCATGAATAATAAGACGGTCACAATCACCCACACAATCAGCACAAGAGGCAAAATAGGTGAAGGAATTGCCCTGAGTAAACAATGGGATTGATTATATTCACAAGGCCATAACCATTGGATGTCATGAAGTAATTACTTGTTAATCTCAGTTCCAAATTAACCCTATGGTAGAATCCATTTTTCCCATCAGAAAGAAATTACACGCTGCTTATGTCATTTTAAAAGATGTATTCAGGAGGATTTACTAAACATTTTACACTCCAACTTTGTCCAGGATTCACATGACACAGTGTACTGTACATATTACCATATCAACTCTGACACCAGATACGCACAATCATTCCCATTCCCCTCATGTAATGTAATGTCTACACAAAACTGACATTGTAAATATCTGGTTGACTGTATAGAAGAGAAGAGATGAATCTCTGAATGATATGTACTTCATTTCCAAAAGGTGTGTTCACGAAAAGCTGGACATTTGAAATAAATAAAATGCATTTACCACTTTTCCTCAGAAAACTACATTTAAACCTTAATATCCAATCTTTTATTCTGTGAATAAATTATTTACCTTGAGGATATATTTAGAATTTTCAATAATACAGGCGTTATTTAAAAAAAAAAAAAGCTTCCTACATGTAACGCACACAGACAAAGATGTGACATACAGACCAGTGCTATCGTCACGACAAAGCACTCGCCCCTGTAATTCACCTGCTGCCTTGTGTAAGCAACACATCTCTTTGTTTGCCACATCTGCTTGGGCTTAATGAGATCTGAGGCCTGATAATGATATTACTGCCTGCAGAGAACGGCTCTGAGAAGAGGTTTCCTTCCTCTGTGTACATAGGGGACAATCCAAAAACAGACGTTCATATGCTGTCAGTACTCATTACTGTGGCTGCAGTGATGATGTGTCCACATATGTGAAAAAAAAGACACTATGTATATGGACATGCAGACATGTCAGCCATCTTGTCAGCAGTCATTACCCAAAACACACTGATGTGTGTACAATGCAAATTGATGCCCGTGCACTGGCCGTCATTTTCACTACACATGTTGCTGCACTTGATGCATCCACTTGGTCGACTGGTGACCGCTCTTAAAAGATTGGAGGATTTGCTGTAGCTCTCTGCAAGGACTGAAAAGCGGAAATATCACCAGCTTAGATTTTACAATATTTATTGCAAGTCGTCGTCCTTCACTCCCCAAAAGCTTTGTACGCTTCTCAGGGCAACCGGTGTCTAAGCGAGGCACAATTCCAACTATAATGCGGGTTGACAGCACTCAAGACAAATTTACTTTGACATTAATGGAGGACATGATGTAGCATTCTATGTTTGGTGTTTTGGTTGTTTGTATGGATGTGTTGTAGCAAGGTCTGATGTGTCTCTATTGAAGAAAAAAAAAACTGAAGATTTTTTTTCTTTTGGCAAACTAAAGAAAGTTATTTTGAATATAAATATTTGAAGTTCAATGGTGCATACAGACATGTATATTGGCTAGTGTGTATAACTGTGTTTATACTACATCCAGCTGATACTGGATTTGACCTGGTCGTCAAGTCCACAAAGGCCCATTTAGAGTAACAGAAGATGAGAGGGTACGCAAAGGCTAAATTTAGCTTAAAATCTTCCCAGCTATTGTCCAAGCTTTCTAGTGTGTGCCTCTGATTACAAAGCAGGAACAATGATATCCGTGTAGGTGGACAGCGCTTTAATATCCAAAGAGCTGTCATTACTTAATAACATAATCAAAAGCTATTTTCAGACAAGATGCTTTAGACTTAGATGACTCATAACCAGTCGGGCACTAGCAGGGGACATCTTCACTCTTAGATTTCACCCAAGTCCAAATTTGCCAACCTTCAGATTTCCTATATTCATATTAGTGTTTTTAAAGACAAATTTACGTGACTCACATCCTCTGTGCATGTGCGTGTAGATCTGATTACTCAGCAGCGAGTGTCAGTAACTAGCACCAAGTGACGTCAAGGAGGTTGAAGGAAATGTTAGGAATTATTTGGGTATGTGTATGCGTGTATGCTTGCTTGCGCAGTGGTTAGCCTACAGTAAAGTGACAGTGTGCCATGTTTCTTCAGAGGATGAGTCAGACCACAGATGACATGTCTGGCTGGAGACAAGGACACATACTTGGTAATGTCAGACTGATGTCATTTATGTCCAAACCACCAATTACATGAGCGCACACTGGGAGGCAGCTTAGTGGTTGACTTGACTTGTTTTAGGCACAAACTTGTAATCAGTGGGGCACTAATTCAAATACCTGAACTGACATGAATAATCTCGATTAGAAAAACAAATGAGCAATGCTTCTACCCAAGATCCTGGGGTTTATAACTCTTACACTCCCAGTGGCACTTGGTGCTATGGATTGTGTGACTGTAGTGAGCTCCCAAAGTTTGAGATGTGGAGTTAACTGTATGAATGTGAAGTAAGGCTTCGGTACTTAACGTTACAGATCCCAGGGACCCATAAACATAAGAACACTTTGGAAGTTTACCAATGCCTTGGATCAGAGCCTCCGGATGTCGAAGGATAATAAAAGTTCCCTTCAATTTGGACTCACCAAAGTTGCCAAGTATAGTTTTAGTTCTCTTTTGAAGTAATAGTCTCCTTTTGCAAGGTTTGATGTGTTCAGGCAGCAGCAGAGCTTTTCTTAATAATGTGCAGAAGCCATTTCACAAAATAATAACTGAGCAATCGACTACCAAAATGTGTGTATTATCCAAACTTATAACTAAACTTATAACCACCTGCAAGATTTTTCCTGAGCTTTCACCTGCATCACAGTCAGTTGAGAGCTCTGCAAAAACTCAATATGTCAAGAGATGCGTCTCCAACTGAGAAAACTCAAGGCTCACTTTTTCCAAGGTCAACCATTAAACATTCTTAAATGCTGCATAGACTGCGATGGTGAAAAATGACCATTTTGGACTCTGAGGCACGTAGAAAAAGACCAGTGTGGTTCATGGTTGGCTGTTTCCCTGCAAAAATCAATAATGGTTCTATATTCTGAAGGAATGAACCCACAATCAGAAAGCCTAAATGTCTACCACAGAGACTGGTCCAGGTCAGCCAGCCTGTACTTCATTCCCTGTGGTGATCCCCTTAAGTCCCAAAAGAACAGAGGTCACCCACTGAATTTCTCGACATTCACACCCCACTGAAAACCAAAAATGATTTTACCCCCATATTGTTTTTGGTGTATTTATGTCTCTCTCATGATATCAAGGGGAAGATGTAGATACAAAAAGGTAAAGAGTGATATATATAGAGAGAATGTGCCCATCCACATGTTGCACAAGCTTTGATCAAATCTCTAGAGGGCTAAGAAAACAACAACAGTGCATTTCTATCAAAGTGTGTTCTATGTGTGTGCTATGTGAATAACATATAAATAGACTAGATTGCATCATTGAATCACTGAAACGGGTGTAGTTTTGAATCTGATGCATAATGTATGTCATTGCTCTTTTACACCTACGCTGGTGGTTTATGTTACCACAACATACTCTTCTATTTATTCAAAAAGCCATGTATAGAGTCATGTGTACAGCAAATAACACTTCTGATTGGTTGCTCTTCATTGATTTGAAACGTGCATTTTAAGGACAAAGCCATCCCTCCACAGCTTATTGAAAAACTAAAAGGGGGCATCTTATGACTTGCCAGAAGGAAATCAGTGAAGTTCTAAACAAAGTACCAATTATTTCTTAAGCCTACATTTCCTGTAAAAGCCAGACACAGACAAAAAGTGGGAGAGAAAGAAACTGCAAGAAAGCAATAGAGACAAAAGAAAGTGAAAGAGAAAAACAGTCCAGCAAGCTCTTCAGTAGCTCTCAGCATCCGCTGTTCCACATCAATACAGCGATCAGTATTTCCAGATCACTGAGCTGGGGGTTAACCACAGCTCTGTGCGGTGCACAAAGGTCACTCAGGAAAGGCTTTCTGTGAGGTCCAGCGGTCCACCTGGAGGAGCCAGACTCTGGGCTCCATGTTGGCCTGGGCTCCGTTAATCACCGTGACCAGAAAGTCAATATTGTGCACGAGTCAATTACCCAGGGAGGAGAACTCATGGCGCTGCCTGATCCAGGAGTTTCCCTTATCCAAGCAACCAATCTTTCTGACAGCCAAATCATAGGCAACTTATTGGATTCTGTGGAGAAGGAGATCTTTACATTAATAATTCACCCCGTCCATGGCTGCATCTCATCTCGTTCAGTGCTACAGAGAGTGAGACCACACCGGTGCACACAGCAGGCGAGAAAATGCAATGCTCGAATGGAAATGAACCTCTCTCGCTGAACTATCTCTTTCTCTGCCTCTCTGCCTCCCCCGTCCTCTTATTTGTTTCTCCATTCTTCTTTTTTTTCTCCTCCTCCGTCTTCCTACCCATTCTGGTCGATTGGTGATAGCATTCCTGAGCTGCTACTTTCGCTCTTTCGCTGTCACAAATTCTCAGTCTCCCATACTCACTGTCCTTATCAGTCATGCTGTTGAAAACAAAAACAGTGGATGAATGACAGTCTTGAGTATAATCTCTGACTTTCATATCACCAAGATTTATGCTAGTCTAAATAGGTAGGTAAACTATTCTGGAAAGGAAAAAAAAAAAAAAACAGTGTTGAGTCCTCTATGAAAAAAGGCTATATGCCTATTTCTGGTCTGTTGATACTCTTCCTCTGTCTGTCCTCATTCCCTTCACCACTGACCCATGCTGCTCTGATGCTAACAGGACTGTGGTCTCTCCTCCTTCACTTTCATCCTCTCCCCAAATGATCTGTCGTTCTCTTCTCTTCCTCCTCCATCCCATTTTGTTCTTGCCAGTGGTATCCTGGTGGTGATGGAGAGCCTATTCTCCCTCTGTGAGCTGCTGTCCCTAATGAGACTCCTCGGCCACACACCGTATCAAATTAACAGGCTGCACCAACCTATTACAACCCAAACCCACAAGCCGGGCCCCAGGCAGACCCAGCACCTCACCTCACTGCATCGGTGATCGCACAACATGATTGATAAGATGTGAAGCAAACAAAGATAGTAGGGTTGGAGACAAGGGAAGAGATAGAGGGTTGAGGAGAGAGAGAGAGAGAGAGAGAGAGAGAGAGAGAGAGAGAGAGAGAGAGAGCAAGAAAGGGGGAGTCAAATTAAAGATATACACATCTGTATTTTTCCTGCAAGGAAAAATATCAACCTTTCCAAATGAGTAATTACCCTCTTGATGGAATAAGTAATGAGGGGAAAGGGTCATAGATTGCCTGTGTGAAAAATATCCATTTTATATTCATTGAAGCATCAGTGATTACAGCCAAAGACTCTCAAGGCCTCTCTTAAGCGGTGGGCAAACAATACACACAGGTCATCTGAAAACTTGTTTGTATTCTCTTTAAATGTCTGTTTCAAAATTATTCATTTCAACGCATTCTTTTTTGGCAAAGGAAAACAAAAAGAAAAGAAAAAACATCTGGATTGGCTCAACGTCAGGCCTAAAATCCACCACATGGGTGGGAATGTATGCACGGGAGAGCGTGTTATGCTATAACCATCCATCTGCCTAATTGGATCGCGAATCTTGGAACACTCACTTGACATGCTCTGATAAGGTTATAATCTCCCTTGTGCCTTTATGGTGCTGCTTCACTATTTTAATTAATTAGTTGCCTCAAGTTTAAGTGCATGACATTCCTTTATAACTGTGAGAGCAGTGAACTCAGACGGCGTCTGGAAGCAGATGCACTGTCCAAATTATAGTCATACAGTACAGGTGTGTTCACTGTTCAGCACAGAGATGTATACAGATGTTAAAAAGGGAAAGGGTAAATGTTTGAATCAAGCTACAATAACTGTGGGATTACCCTCCAAGCAAAGATAACAGTGTGTTTCTCTGGAAGACAAACCAAGAGAAGGTCATTCCTGAATAAATGTCCCCAATAAATTGGATCCCAGGGAGAAAAAAGACCCCGGGGTTATTTTACAAGACAACAAGACGCGTATAAAACAGCTTAGTCCATAGTCTATCACGGTGAAAACAGGGATGTCCAGGACAACTGCCTCCTGGCTAGATGGATAAAGAGGACTGAAAATGGGGTATAGTTGGCAAAAGGAGAAAAGGAAGATAAATATATAGAAGATAGATGGGGACAGGAGGAAGTGGATAGGTTGGGAGAGACAATATGATAAAGGAAAAAAAAAGAAGAGGCAGACAGAACAAAACAGACAGCAGGAGACAAGAGAAAATGTTAACCGCCTATATACAGGAGATAGAGAGAAAACAACAAGGACATGCTCCGTGGAGAGATGCAGCGCTGGTTTAAGATGACGGCTTCATCACTGTGTGCTGGCTCTTCAAACCCTCCTCATCCAGCCCTGTTGTCAACAGGCTTCCCCAGCTACATTCCTCATGCTGCAACAGCAGTTAACGGGCTAGTCTCCTCGGACTGCTCTGCTCTATAGTTCACACAGACAAACACAAGCAAACAGAGCCACAGACATTACCAGTGTCACATAACAACATTTCAAGGAATGATAAGTGATATAGGGACATATTTTACCTGCAAATGGCATTGTTTTATTTTTTTTTATCTTACCAAATACAGGTCCAACACATTATCATTGAAAGTCAATAATGGAATAAATCTGAAATATTGAGGTTGTTTTTGTTTTCATTTCTTTTCTGAGAGATTATGACTCACAGGAGAGCTTGGATGCAAAGTCAGCCACAATAATATGTGTCCAAAAAGCCTCACGAAAACAGCTGGTGGAGTTCAAACATGCACACACCCTTTCTCCGATTCTGTGCCTCTGATTGTTTCAGTGTCAGAGTCCAAAACAAGTGTGAAAGATGGTGGAAAAGCGTCACAAGGACAAGGTAGACTCAAAGGTATCGATCCTGATGTGATTAAACTGCAGATGAGTATGTCCCAAATGTAAAGTTACAGAAGAGGTGTACTCCAACACTGGCTCTGAGCTCAGCTTTCAGGTCCTGTTGGACAGTTTGTACAGCCTCCAGCCTTTTTTTTTTTTTTTTTTTTTAAATGCAATTCAATAAAGCATGTTATTTTGCAGTCGTTTCTTGTTCTCACACACTCCCACACAACCCAGTACCACTCCAATATGCCTGGAACTGGTTTCAGTACATTGTGCATTTGTGTCCCTGTGATTGTTTACATGGTGTCTGTGTGTCTGTCTGTGGGGTTTTTTTTTTTTTTTTTGGTGCCCATCTGTTCCTGTCATGTCCTTCAACAGCTGCAGAGTGTTAGCTGCCTACTTGCGTACACTCACACCTAAAATGCTCTCTGTCGCAGTCAGAGTGTCACCAGGCCCGATTTCCTTTCCAATTTGACTGCAGCCATCCCAAAACACACAGGTCTGCAATCAGACTGGTGCCAGCCATATCCCTATCTATTACTGATTCACCAAGTCTGTCATCCTCTGTCTGTCACTCTGTGGCTCACTCACTCTCTCACTCACCAGATAGTAAAAATCAGACCAATAACCTCCATCAAGCAACTGGCTGCAAGAAAGACACAAAACTACAATCTCAAGTTCCATCACCACTTTTGGGCAAATTGATACTTGACACTTGATACTTGTGTGTGTGTGTGTGTGTGTGTGTGTGTGTGTGTATTAACAGAGATCCTGCATGTGTGCTGCCGGCCCCAGGTAGCCAGCAGTGGGTATGAATTCTACCCTGTCCTCCTCTGCAGTGGCCCAGACATGGATTAATGGTGTCATTAATCATACCTTTAAAATGAATGACTTCAGCACCTCCAACCTGTGCCAGAGTGGCTGCCCAGTCCCTCCCCCCTCCCCTCTGCCCACCAACCCCTCCCAAAACACTCAGCTGTAAAGGATGGATAGTGGGTCTGCCATCCTATCCATCCTTGGCTTGGCACAGCTTGGCACAGCCTGGCACAGCAGGATATCAGAGGCCAGCAGCAATGCTCTTGCCAGTAGACACCATTTCCTCTCACTTGTGCTGATCTAAGTTTTCTTTCTTTGTCTGCATGTGGATCCACGTACACTCAGTTAGTCTGTTCAAAATGCAAAACACTAAGTATTCTCGCTACGGAAGGAATGGTAAAGAGGTTGTCATGTTTCTTGCAAAAACTGCCCAACTGCTGTTGAATTTGTTCAACTGCAAGAATGCTCTCTGCAACTCAAGGCCTCTCTGTTTAATGATGCTCACCGCACATGGGGGAGGTTGTGAGTTATGGTGGAAGGAGGTGTGGCAGATGGAAAGAACGAGAGATAAATCAGTTGCTACTCACCAAATGAAGGTACACGAAGGAAAACAAAACTGTATGACAACTTCCTACAAGTTGTAACCAGGGCATGCCAAATGTAGCTCTCTTTTTTGGTTGCAAGCCTGACTGGTTAAGCATCAAATTTGGGACCACCGGCAGACTTCGAGAAAGAATATGCCGTCGCTCTGATAGAAGTGCCCATACAGTGGTTTTTTTCACCATGCAACTGCACTGTGAAAAATCACACTGCCTCCTCAACTTCCATTACACCAACCTGTGTGGCTCCATCAAGCAGCTGTGATGTTGGTTCAATTAGAGTTGCTTGATATTTTAACCAAAAAGCTGCAGATTTTTTTATTTATTTGTAAATTTTAGAGTTTTTGCAATTAATCAGTTTAATATTTGATCTATAATCAAATCAAATCAAATATTATAATAATAATATTATCTTGTTCAAAAATCTATTATTAACCAGACAATTCCAGGAAAACAGAAAAAGCTCACATTGGAGAGACAGGAACCTGAAAATATTTGGTATATTTACCTGGAATAAAAAAAATAAAAATAAAAATAAATAAATCACTGAAATAATTGTGAGAAAAATTGCCCGTTCTGCCCAAAAATGACAAACTGTTTTCTATGCAATGACATAATCACTAACCAGAAGTCCATGTGTCAATATCTAGTAGAAATGTCAAATATATTGACATCTGTCCGGCACCAAAGACACGCACAAAGCCATGTGTGGGTTGTCTGAGCTCCTGTGCTGGGCGACATTCATCACTAAGTGAGGGGGAGGGAGGTTATCAGGCTGGAGCTTAAGATTTCTCATTTCATCAATAAGTCGTCAGTCTTCCTGCTCTTCCCCTTTCCTCCCACCTCCTACACCTTCCGCTCTCCAGCTTTCGCCAAATGACCCTGCACGCCACAGAGGCTGCTGGCCATTATCTAGTAGGCCAGATATACACACACACACACACACACACACACACACACACACACACACACACAGAGCGATAATCCACTGGACTTCATGTCACTGTCAAAGTGAGGGAAACACACAAAACAATTTTTAAAAGATCAGTTTAGCCAGGAAGTGTTCTGCTGAACGCACGGGCCGTTTTTTTTTTTTACTTCCACAGCTACAACCTCATTCTTCTTGTTCTGGCCACTGAGCATCACATAAAAGTTACAGCTCTTTTTCTCAAACTTTTTGATTGGCTTTCAGTCCCCCCCTACAAGAACAGTTAATGAGGTGAGATTTGCTGCTGAGCCACTGGCAACCACCAAGGAAAACAAGGAAACAGCCAAACCATGCTCATTTACAAAGTCAGGTTATTTAACCATGGAACTTAAATATCTTCTGTTAGAATTAATTTAGCCTTTGTACAATCTGTAATAATGTATGGTGAAAATGAGCAACTTTGTTTTTTTACAAAATAAACTTGGTTTATATTTGTCCCATTATTTAAACAGTATGAAGAATAAAATTTGTATCATGGTGCCCCAACTTGCCACAATAGTATGTAGTAAGGCTGCATCACACCTAATAAAGTATCACTTGTTACCATTAGGTTTTCTCAGAAACAAGTAAAGATTAAGCTGCAGACTCAGAGAAGCTGTGGTTCACTCCAGGGGGATCTTGTTCCTGCCACGTTTCTTTAGAAATAGAACCCAACACTGCTCGTATTACATAATGCATTTTTTTTTTTTTGCAAAGATAATTTTTAAAAGTTAAAATAATATGGCTCCAAAAACAACAGAGAGACCAAAAAAATTAAAAGAAAAAAAAAAAAAAAAACCACCTGACGGTTCTGGCATTGTGGAGCACTGGTTTATGCCTCATTGAGTGCCATGATGTCAGATCAGTGTATAACAGCTGTCAGTCATTTCTCATGCGATCATGTATGATGTGACATAAGTGGGTAGCTCGCCTTGACAAAATAAGGCAACCACTGAACTGGGCCTGGATGTAGTGACTAGTCAGGGGCATGGTGGGAGAGCACACGTTTGAAGCTGTGTAAATTAATTTGGAACTTGAGGCCATGTTTTTGGAACTAAAAAGACATTTAGTTGAGCATTAGAAAACACACTTCTCAAGCTATGACGATGATGAATAATCTGTTGTGTTGTTGCAGGGCGTCTTAGGTCATCATTTAGCGAACGTATTGCTCTGCCTTTGTGGCTATATCTTACCTAACAGCGGAGCCCAAAATGTACTTGCACTATTCTTGAGCTGTGTCATCACTCAACTGAGGAAACAAAAGTCGTAATCACTCACAAAGCATGTATCAGCAAGTCTGATTACAGCCCAAACACATGAGATAAATATAGATCTTACTGTGAGACCATAACTAGCATGGCTGCCTTTGTCATTTAGCAGCTCTCCACTTCCTGCTAATATATAATAATCTTAGTTTTAAGGTTTTACTTATGTTTTTATATGATTTTGAGTTTTGGATGCCTGGTCAAGTTTGCCAGTGTGGAGGATGCTGTGAACTATTCAAATGCTCTGTGAGTCAGTGCCCTTGATGACCTTAAAAACATTTCCTGGTAAACAGTGACTTGTGCATGGAAACTTCTCCCACACCATGTGTTCATCTCATGTCTGTCATGACTTGTTAGCTCCCTGCTTTTTTTCCTTCACTAAGTTGTCCTCAGCATAATAACTGTGTACGTGAACCATATGAGTGTCATGTCTTTAAAAACAAAATGAAAAAAAATAAGACAATAATAAAGACTGGAGGTGCTGTGAGTTGACTGCATGGCCCAAATACCCTTAAACAGTAGTTGCTGTGAGGCGTGAGAGGAAGGATGAGGGTGTTAATTATTCACTTCCCCGTCCAGTTTTCAGCTACTGGCCTTAGAGTCCATGCTTATTTATAGCTGTCCATAATCAGCTGCAGTAATGCATAAATGTGTTGTTGAGGTAATTCTTAAGCAACCCTTCAAATTCACAGAGACAAATGTGATTTAAAAGAAAATGAAAGCAGAGATGAGAAGATGACTACAAAACTATGGCACAAAATTAATGACACACGCAACTAAAATCCCATTACTAATAGGACAAGTTATGAAAAAGGTGAAATTGACCTTTGCAAAGGTACCACTGTCAGTACATGTTCCGGATGTTCCTCAAATTACAGCTTGAGGCAATAAAAGCAGGGTTGCAGGCCAGGAAATGTGCCGCCACATGTACCTGCCGTTGCCTGGGGCAAATTTTCACTCTTGTGAGTGAGTGAGGACGAGATAGAAACCATTCGGCACACCATGCCTCCACTCTTTTCTCTTGAACTGTCCCCATAAACTAACTCAGGGGTACTGTGATATGAATTTGTTCCCACCCTCTCTACCTTTAGATCTCTCTCATAGGTGTCCCTCTTTATTCTTTTACTTCTGTCTCAGTCAGTCACTCTCAAGACTTTAGTTCATCTTTCATTTCTCTGCCTTAATCTCCCTTCATCATCTCTCTAAGTGTCCCCACCTCGAAATGTGCTCCCTCATCCACTCAGGCCATTGCCAAATTGGTAATAGTCCTGGCATTTATCCTGTAGAGCCAACAGGGGGCTTAGTGCCGCACTATCATGAGTAATTGAAATAATCAACTCCATTGCTAATGACTCATCTCCTTGGCACTGGATGCTTGTCTCCACATCACTGGGAGTGTGGTACAGGAGGTGCCAGTGCCGGGAGACATTTCCCAGCACATTTCTCAGATGGAGAGAAAGAGAAACAGCGATCGCCCATTTACCGTGAGTCAACCATTATGGAAAATATCAAGGTTTTTTTCCCTCTGGGCGTTCTGGCCCTGTTGCACAACTCTCCTGCCGCTAAATGACTGAGCATGACCTGAAAGACGGGATGGGGAGAAATTGAGGTTACAACTTTGACACAGTGTGTAATAAATTCACCATTGGCGTCAAGTATTTCACACCAGAGGGGTTATTTTTGTCCGACAGCCCCACACACATAGACACTCACAAACCTCAACACACACTTTAGGTGTGGTGGCCAAGCTATAGCTTGAAGACTGGCAAATGGACTGGAGTGTGTTTGTTTGGGACAGCTCGATCGTGCAAGTTGTTTGTGCAACAGGCCTCCTCTGCACTGTAGGAAATCTCTCAAATGGCCGTCTGCCTGCCTGACTGACTGACTGACTGACTGACTGACTGACTGACTGACTGACTGACTGACTGAGGAGTATAAGGATGAGTGTGTCTTCATTGAAAAATGGCTTGACGCAGACTGCTCTGCAGTTCTAGCCCAGCCCCTTGTACTTGTCAGCGTAACAAGTCTCAACAGCTACAACAATGTACGAGGGAACAGAGTCAAGTGGAGCAGATAAAGTTACATCGCAAGAGTTGATTCTGGCTTTGTTTCCAACAGCTCCTCCTGTGATTAGATGCTGCTGCTTGTGTTGAGGTATGCAGGGAATGAGCAGGCTGACAGCTGAGGAGGTGTAGGTGTGTGTGTGTGTGTGTGTGTGTGCGTGTGTGCGTGCACTGCGGTCACTGTGAACAAAACTGTGTGTATTTATATGTGTGAAAGAGGCGACGAGACACAGAATTAAGGTTGTGTGTGAGTGTGAAATCTGTCGCAACTTTCTGCTTAAAATACATACACCCACCTACAGCACAAGACACACACCTTCAATACAATAGCTCAACATGCCAGAACACCAGCTGTAAAGGGTGTGTGTGTGTGTGTGGGGGGGAGGGGGGTGTGGGGGGGGTGT
>CM076648.1:3913056-4057766 GCA_038496675.1 Rachycentron canadum | reverse complement strand
GTGTGGGGGGGGGGGGGGGGGGGCACGCACATGTTCGACAGACTTACGTGGATTCAAAGATAGCACATGTAATGGTCGACGCGTGTAGACATGACAAACATTCGAGGCACTCGCACACTCGCAGGAAACCTTATAAAGACTGAGTGGCTGCACACATGTCTTCACATAACTGCAGGTGGTGCAGTAAGCCCCGGCTGGCAGCCAGTGCGGAGCGGCTTATGAGGGGGTGGGGGTGGGACGCTGGCTTTTCAGGTTAAGGAAGTCATGACATGCCCCTCCAGCAGGCCCATAAATCAGCCAGCTCAACCTCACTAAGGATGGCTCTTGGGAGAGAGAGCGAGCGAGAGACAGAGCACACGCATACTAGCACGAGCGCCAGCCAGTTCAGCTCACACACAAAGTCACACACGCATGTACGCTGGCGTGCATGCTAACCAACACCTATACACACGCACACACTCACAGCTGGAGTGCACACTCAGTTATGTAAACAGCTGTGGCACTTTTTGCCTCGGGCCTTACATGCCACACCTCTCACTATGCGATCAAATGTGTGTTTGTGTGTTTAAGGTGTGAATGTTGTGTCATCAAGGAATTATAATTGTATCTTCAAAATAACATATCCGGTTTCTGCTTCATTTACCTTCACACTCCTTTAAAAGTATGTAATCTTTTGTGATTTATTTCAACACACACTTTAACAACATGCAAATTGGTTACTCTGTTTGAGTTCATTGAGGAGAATCACATCAAAGGTGGTGCTTGCAAACACCTGATTGGCTGTTCATGGCCAGTGGCTTTTCTTGTGCAACAAGCCTGTCTGCTCACTCACCTCTACAGAAAATGCTTCTCCGCTGACTATTAGATCACACAGTTTGCAGTAAACACTGGAAGCTTAATAATCAACCAGGCTGTTTCACACAGGACGTAGCAATGGCTCATAAAATGCAAAATGCAAGAGGGAGAGATGGGAGGCGTGCAAAAAGCCTTTTCGAAATCAGCATATAAGCCTGACCTCATACTTGCTGTCAACAATGATGCCACATGCTTGTACAGACTTGCATCACTTGCAGATTCATTGTACTCTTTGAGCTAACTGACCTTTAGAAATAAAAGTTTTGAAGTTACTTAGAGCAACAATAGCGCTAGCAATAACAGGTTTCGCAAACCTCCTGACACCAGTAACTTTACCTTCAGTTCAGTTGTTATCTTGAACATCCAGTGTCTGATGGTGACCTGTCTCTTGAAAAACACAATCTGCTATGGAGCAACAACAGCTGCAGATTTTGAAACTACTTTTCAGATTTAATGTGGATTCTCTATACTGTCGCTGCAGCTTCCTTAATAAAACTATAAGAAGCAATGTTCCCTCAATTTTCTCAATGGAATTACCATTCAAAAGGTATGTAAATGAGATTGTTATGGAATAGCTTAGTCACACTATTGCTTTACAAAATAGATCCTGTCACCACCAAATCTCTAAGTGCCGAGCAAAACCGCAAACGATTATGCAACACTAAAGATACTGGCCGGCCAGTCAGTTCTGACATGGATTTGATTCTGTAAGTATATATATATATATTCACAGAGGGAATAATAGATTACTGTGATGGATCAGGGAATCATTTTAAAAACTTGGCAAAGTAAAATCATGTTTCCGTGTGACTGTGTGTGTATGGTGTGTGTATGTGTGTGTCAGCAGCTCAAAGACAATCTTGTGTTGAAACTCGAAACCTAAAGGTTGCACACAAAAAATGACTGATTTATTTTCAGTCTACTTCTTAGATTTAATTGCAAACACTTTTTATAAGAAACTATCCTTACTACACACACTGAATTTTACAAGTCGAGACAGTTAAAGTTTGTTTATGAGGAGGTCAACTAACGGTTTTATAGATGGCATGAATTGGGCTGGTGGTAAATTAGAAACTTGCTTTGACAGCCATAAATAGTAAAGTTTCTGATGTGTTGGCGTGTTTGGGGTTTGGTGTTCATCTGCACCCATCTGTGAAAGCAAGAGCTGAGAAGAGAGGGAGGCTGTTAGAGCTTTGGCTCTATCTGGAGCCAACAATCTGAGAGCTGAAGAAAACTCAAGTATTGTTAACAGTGCAGGTTGTCAGTGAGTAAAAGAAAAACTGTTGTCTGGAAAGTGAAAGAGAAAGAAATGAGAGAAAGTAACAGTGACAGAATGAGACTGAATGAAGACGCCAGCCTCTAGCTTCACAAGTGGTGAGGTCCTTTCTTGGCTACACTGCAGTTGCCCAAGCAAGGGCTCCTTTCTTTCCTGTTTTTGCCTACTAAATTCTGAGCATGTAGTTCTGCCTGACCAGTAAGTGCACTGTCAGAACGAGAGATGCAGCGATTACTCTGGAATAATTTGGCCATGCACAGCCAGAGAAAGCAGAAGAGCAGCACCTGACCCTCATTAAATCGTTGAGGTACCCTTGAGCAAAGCATTTAACTCACAAATGCACAAGTGGGGGCTGACCACAGCAGCATCAGTGTGTGGATTGCAGAAAAACAGCTCAGGGTTTCCACCATGGATATATAAAAAGCAGATTACTGTACTGATTTGATTCACTCACTCATGATCATACATTCAAATGAAAAAAAAAAAAGTGTTACACAAAATATCATCTTGTTTGGAATAGACACCCTCCCCTCAAAAATAAAATTAGTAACTATGTATCTGCATGTTTGAATTTAATCTTATTATTCAATGCTTGTGAAACCATCCATCCATCCTCAGGGAATAAATCCATGGACGATTAAGAATATTAAAAGAATGACAGCAGAGCTGAAGACATCCACTAACAGCTCTACTTAAGACTACGCCCTGCCAGCTCAGTCACAACGGCAGAAAAAAAAAAAAAAAACTAGAAGTGAAGATCAATAGATATGATGGATAAAAGCAGGGAGCCTGAAAACAACACTCCCTCCGGTTTCAAAGACAAGAGAAACCAGAAAAAAAAAGAAAACTTCATCAGATCAAATGAACAATTGCTGCCAAATGCAATACATCCAAATGCACAGCTGTGTCGAGTGTAATTTTTTAAGGACAGAAAAACTTGGAATAAGCTCAAGATTCAACTGATACTGCAAAAGGCTTGTTCAGATTTTTTTTCCCCCCTCCACCTGAGCGAGCCGATAAATCTTCAGATTTTGTACTCAGCTGAGGCAATGACTGGGCCAGAGGTCAAACCAGTAAGACAGATGAAAACAAGAGATTGTCTGGAGGCCCATTAAAAGGAAATTGCTGAGGAGGGACAGAGACATCCATGTCCTGTCTTTGTGGGAGAAAGTGGGTGTATATGTGTTCACAAGAATACACTACGTGCAGGAGGGTGAGAGGTACTGTTATACGGTAGAATATATGACTATGACAGTATATCAAAGTCTAAATAGTGATATCTTGCAATGATTTGAGTTCCAGATACATCCATTTGAGGTCTGACATTTGTAAACATTTTCTAAGGCATTCTTTTCATAGGTCTGTGTAGGAGAGGAAAACAACCGCCACATGTTTTGTTTTCTCCACATTTTTCATCATTTCTTTTCCCTCTCTGCACATTCTTTGTTCTTTGTCATAGCTGTGCTCATTTAGCCACAGAATGAATGTGTACTCTGACAAAGCTGTGTGGAGAATGTGGTTCAGCTGAATTCTTATGTTAGCACACAGCTATTGTTGTCCCCAAAAGCAAAAAAAAAAAATTGCCTTCCTGGAAATCCCTGCAAGTGGTTGCCTCCACGTGCACATAGTTCAGCGTAATAAACATTTAAAAAGCACCTCTCGCTTTATTGGTCCTACACCTCTGAGGTGTGTTTTTAAATCACTTATGGGCTGGTGTGATTTCTGAGGGCCATGTTGCTTCTTTTGAAAAGGTTTTGACATCTTTTATGATGCACAGGTTTCTGCTCTGCTGCACCTGTCGTGTAAATTGACATTTGGCCTTCTGGGGCTGTTCATTAATTCCCAGCTTGCAAACACAGGGTCAAATCACACAACATAATAATTAACATTACACTCAGACGTACAAGATGAAGTCACAGGAAAGACACAAACCCCTTACTTATCAGTTAACCTGCAATTACAAATAGTCTGATGATGGATTGAGGCAAGTGACACAAAAACCAACTGGGGAGACTGAACGTGTTGATCTACCTGCCATCATCTTCTGGGCCTCATATGGCTCCATGTAGCCATCATTCTCAGTTGTCACTTTTTCTGTGGTGGTCTGTGTGCCACCAGCCTGCTCAGCATCGAAAGGGTCCGCATAGTCTTCAAGGATAATGAGCTGCAGGAGGGAAAAAAAAAGGAAAAGGTGAGATGTTGGGAGGTTGAGAAAAAAGTGAAATTCATTTTACTGCTCTATTGAACACTACAACATGGGTCGGTGTCAGGAGAGTTGCATGACAGATATTGCTGTGGCCTAGGACAGGGCCAATTCACATCCACCAAGGCAGGCTGGGAGATAAAGGGAGAAATACATAAAAAAAAAACACCCCACCTCTGTATGCCTCAGCTTTTAGCCTTACAGCATGCTCTCTGCTACTGCTGGTCTGCCTAATTATATGATAGCCCAGTGACAGGCCTACATTTCAAAAGTAGAGAAAAGCAGACCAAAAGCTGCTCAACTTTCTTAAGAGAAACAATTTGGCAGATTTATGCCGAGCTGGCAGTGAGCCACGGCTAATTGCAGTCTAGCTTTTTCGCTGAGCATTTTGTGCAGTGGATGGCAATTAGGTGGATGTCCTGAGACCCAGAAATACAGCTGAAACCTTCAGGGAGTCCGCAACTATAGTGCCTTAGTGGGATGTTTGTTTCCCTGAAATGTTTGCTTTATCTACCAGGACACTGTTTCAAAAGTAAAGCTCTTCAATTTGAAAGGAAATAAACTCCCATTTGAGCCATCTGTCCACTCAGACTTTGGATCTAATGAGCAGAGGTTCGGGACAGCTGT
This sequence comes from Rachycentron canadum, assembly GCA_038496675.1. NCBI lineage: Eukaryota > Metazoa > Chordata > Actinopteri > Carangiformes > Rachycentridae > Rachycentron > Rachycentron canadum. Next base: position 4,052,805 of record CM076648.1, on the reverse strand, counting down.
TAGAAAATGGACTTATACTCTGTTGAGACTCCTGACAGTCTCGTCCTGTCAATCAATTAGCTGTAAAGAACAACACTGCATGTTGTGTAACTTGGACACATCTGAGCAAAGAGCTTTTAAGGTTAAAACCAGTGCACAAACAAGGAAACGCATTATGCAAACACCTAAGTGAGCATGTAAATACGTACGTGATTGGCACTACACCCTATGAGTCATATGCAACAGGAAGGGATTTGATCTCATTATAAACAAGCTCATCACTCATCTGGTGGATGGGGCCGGGCGGGGCAGGCTGGAGGTGGCCAGAGCCTCATGCCCGAGCCATGCTGTGCCTCCACCTAGCCACCTTTCCTGAGAACAACCGCTGTCCAGCCACACTCTGCAACAGAAAGAACACACTTCCCAGAAGCAAACTCCATATGCAGGCCACCCATGAGAGTGCCACACACACACACCTGCCAAGCCTCAGGGAAGCATGCAGAATGTATATACCTTTCCAATTTCTCTTCAGCTGGGAAAGCACCAACATTTTTACACACCCGATCAAGGTCATCTAATACAGTAATAAATTTAAATATATGTCTTGAAAAGTTCCCAAGTGTTAAATGCTACAAAGTTCACCGGGGATAATTTGTAAGCTGCTTAGTGACAGAGAAAAGCTGGCAGGTATATTCCCGCACAGATCATCTGCACTATACATGGATTAGGAAATAATAGCAAAGGAAGTACCACGGATGTGTTTCATGGCAGCTACTGTGTGTTAAATCCACCCTCTTCAATATTCCCTCTCCATCTGTTTTAGGGAAAATAACTAAAACTTTTTTTTTTTTCTGCCACAGCATAATTATGGGTTCCTCCAATGTTTTGCCTCTATGAATTCAAGCAGGGGGGGGGGAATCCAATACAAACACTGTCCTGGTTTGTTTTTGTGCTCCAAAAAAATATACATATTTCTTTCACAAGTTTAATTTGAATTCAGCCATTCTGATAGGCAACATCTTCTCAGCTCCAGAGACCCCAAAAACTCTCTGCAAATTATGCATCACAGCCACAGCATCATTACCATCTCACACCTTGTTGCATGGAAACGCAGCCGTCAGTAATCATAGTGTTATGTGCCAAAGCCACCTCAGATAGAGTCACTGCAAACACAGCCCAGACCTAAGAATAAGTAACCCTCACTAACAAAACATATGAATCACCTAAATGGGAGGGATGGAGGCCAGTGCCTGCCTGACTGTGGTCCACATACTGTAGCAGAGTGGCTCGAGGTTTGAGACCAAAGCCCACAAATGTGATAAAACACTTCTGCTGCTGTATCTTACATTCTCTTCAGGGGCATCAGATGCCCACAGTGAGGTTTTAGCAAAGCTCATACCTTAACGCTTCACACACCTTCATCATTAACCGAAGGAAGTCATGTTTCAGGAAATAATGGCAATCACTTATTGAGTTATGTGTGGACTGGAGCCACTCCAAACGGATGACATCATCTTTTGCCTTTCCTGTTGACATAATGCTGGACAAATAAAGGGCAGGGTGTGTGATGAAAAACCTCTGATAGCATCAGACAGAATGATGTCTTGGAATTAAATGCAATCACTAAAAGTAAACCACTTCCTTTGTCCCACAAAGGTAAACAAGACAAAATACTTCCCTTGGAGGCTTGTCACTCTATGTTCTTCCCTTTTTACCCCCCCCCAAACAATCTTAATCAATATTATCAAATACAATCCAATACTACACATTTAATAATTCTCTAGTGAAATTCTGTTGGTCTGGTTTAAAAGATAAACTATGGTCCATGAGTCCACATGGTAGAGGTTAGATAAGGTTGCAGGGGCTTGTCATCATATGGCTTATTCTACCAAAACAATATTTACATTTAAGAAGCGTGTGTGTGTTTAGCTCTGAGTAGAGCAGTAAAAGGTCTTTTCAGCACCTGGCTCATGTGCTTATTCGTTGTTAACTTTCCATTTCCCATCAAAGGCAAATTTAAGCTGATGACAAACCAGTTTCCAGCCTTCCTGCCGCTGGATAAAAAAACAAAAAGAAGTTGGTAGAATTAAGTTGCCTCTTGCTTTTTTTCATTTTCATTTTGAACTACTTGGAAAATGTGTGAATTAATATCTTCACAAAATGGAAGTAATGTAGACAGCTAATGCGCTTTTTGAGAAGTATCTTTTTGTTAAGGAGGATTTTCTGAGCCACAAGGTCATTACAGACTCTGCTCACTGTCACATTCACACCTTTACATGCCAGTATTTTGTTGCCACCTAGTAGCAGGAAACAGATCCTTCTAGGGCATTAGGAGATTTGAACCATCAACTATTTAGACCTCTGTGAGGCCCCAACACCGGGCCCCTGCAGCCTAGTTCATGTATGGGTGTAGGATGTTGTTAATATCTCCAAATTGTTCCAATGAGTCCTTCCTGTCCCACAGCACTAATGACTACTTGACAGTAAGAGGAGTTTGGTGTTGTGAGGAGAGGGGTGCCTGCTAGAGAGTGGAGGCTTCGCCTGGGGACACACCATCTGCCTTGTGGCATGCCAGGGTGTGTCAGGACTGTAGCCAAGCCACACTTGTCATGAAAGTAAAATTCCCCATTCAGCACAAGATTGCAGCCCCTCGATATATCAGGTCTTGGCTAAGCTGTGATGTAAGCCTATATAAATCTCACAAAGCCACCTCACTGGCTTACGCCATGTCCCTGTAGTAGTTTGGTCCTTTACTGGTCTGCAGCATAGAGCGAGAGAGAACTCACTCAATTACTTTCATTCCACAGCTCAGATCCCAGGTTGGCCATGTCTCGCACCTGACAGAGCTCTGGCAGCTTGCAACAGAGAGGGCAACAGACTTCTTGAAATGCACTGCGGCTCTCAGGCAGCAAAGCTGACTTCAAATCAGTGGGAACAGGGAAAGAACATTAGTGAAGGAGGGAGACTATAACAGGCACCTGCCACTTTGGCTCATTGTTCGACGACGCTAGAGCTTCTAGGATTACAATTCGATTGGGCCCCAGTCTTCCATTAGAAGTGAGAAATGTGGGGAGAATGTGTTTGGCCGGCCTATCGGATAATCAAGAGCGCAGGAATAAAAATTTCAGAAAGTGCATTAGTTGAAATTTGAGCACATGGATGGAAATTTGGTTATAATAATTAGAAAACAGGCTGTTGCATTCTCTTCGTCTGCACTTTGAACAAGCTCCATATCCAGTGTCATTTCACCGTGCGACAACTAAACACCTTCAGAATGATTCATTAATGAAAACTCAAAGTAGTTTTTGTCCTGCTGAATGAGGAATATGATATTAATGTCATGGCTGGTCCAGGAAGGATTGAATGTATCCTGGGCTAGTCAAGGTTGAAGCCCATCCGAGAAAAGTCAGCAAGCTGTGCAATGAGAGAGAAGGAACAAAAAAAAAAAAAAAAAGAAAGAGGGCTGACATGTGTGATTTATGTCTCACGCCACGAGGGATTTCAACCACTGATAACCTAATACAACTCAGTGCTTAGCAGCTCAATTGCATCAAGGCCTGCACAAAAGCCTTTTTTTTTGCTGCTAGTTCCCTTTTGTTCTTTAGTGCAAAAAAAAAAGTAAACACACCACTATTATCGAGACAGAAAGCCATTTTAATGAAGGGAGGGGAAACACGACAAAAGATTTTTTTTTTTTTTTTTTTATCTTTCTAAAGATGAGAGCTGCCATGCTTTAAGTATGTTCTGTCTTTATGGAGGGAAAAACGCACAAATGTTCATGTGAAAGCAAAATTCAACAGCTGTTAAAAGTGCCTCTGCTGGTTTCTCCTCCACCTAATCTTTGTCTACAAATACAGGATGAATGCATTGTGTGCACTGCTCAGTCATCTGAAGATAACTTGGCCACTATTTTCCAGAAAGAACATACTGGCAGGAAACACGTCCTCAAGGCAATTTATTTGTGCAAAAATGATCACAGTTTCTCTGTTGACATAATGCAGTTACTATCAATGAGATACTTTCATGTTTCTAAGAAGCGAGTGCAAATCTGGTTACAATTCATTGAAGGCCCCTTGTGAAGACGGAGCCCGACTGGGTTCTGTATCTTGAGAAACAGATTAGGCAGATGGAAAACTGGTTTCGCCTGTAAAAGACGAAACAGTGCAGGAGTGCATTTCCCACCCCACAGAGCTGACATTAATGAAACTTTATTGAAATGTTCCCTCAGAAGCACAGGTGCTGCTGGAGCATTCTGCTTCAGCTCGAAACAGTGATGTGCCTCCTCTAAGAGGCAGCTACTCAAATTATTATATTTGCAATAGAGACATTTTTCCATAATCAGTCACAAACTACTGCTGTCAACACACAGATGAAGTTCACTTGAGATAATCAAAATTCTGAATATTTCCAGGGGTTTTAATTTGCTTAGCTTTTAATCTAATTGGACAATCGTTCAAGACTAGCTATTCTGTCTTAGTAAGATCGCTTTGTTGTGAAACAACAAATTGTGAAAAACAGGCATAAGGTTATTAAAAAATGTTGTGTTTTGTTTGGAATTTTTATGGTCTATGTGCAGTGTATACTCGACTGTGCATGTTTTAAGGATTTGATTTAGCAGCCCTCTTTGCACATCATTGTGCTCAGCCATCATGATCACATGTGTCTCCCTTAGAGACATCTGTGTTCAAAGAACAGCTTCACTTCTGGCTGCCGACTTATTTATTACACACACCCCCTTTAAGATTCAGACCACATTAAATGTTGGTTCTTCAGATCTCTGCACTCTTGCCCATGTGGGGCAGCTTTTGCACGTCAGCCGGGCTGAAGCCGGTTCTTTTGGCACAAGGGATTTTGCCTGTTGTTGATCGTGGTTTGCATGGGAATGCTTCCAGATGCAGAAAGAGCAAGACTGATACTATGCACCACACTTTGGTGGGAAAAATATCAGCAATGCATAAAGAAAGGAGGTGTAGAATATATTATGTAAACCTAGATATCTCATCACCTCTATGAGTATGGGTTGCACATACACATTTACAAATCAGGTACTTATGTGTGTATGCACACCTGCCCACATGGGAAAAGGTTTAGTCTAAGTGTCAATTAATGCTGAATTAATTGAGATGTCTAGTGTTCATTATCAGTGCTTGCTCAAATTTAATTTGTAAAAATCTGATACTCATGAGCTCCAAGGCACACAGAGTACAGACTACAGACTGAACCTTGAGTTTAAAAAGTTATAAATAGGGTAATCATTTGTCATTCCCAGTGATGGCAGTCAGCTTTCTTACTGTGAATCTTCCTCAAACATCAAATCTCTGTTGCTCACAACAAACATGGATGTCTTTATAACAGCGCAAACACCCACCTGCTGGGAGTAAACAACAGCAGGAGATACAGTTGATTAAACTATCAGCCATACAGTCATGGCAGCGTCATGTTAACACCATGAGAACATGTGCAGCTAAACATGGACTTCATTTTCTATGACTCTCTCTCTTACTGAAAGCTGAGCAGCACCAGAGTCCAGAGACAACAGAACTCACTAAACATCAGAACTTTTGCTCCTCTTATCCCTTTGGTAAATACCAATATGGCTATAAAGTAAGCAGATGTGTACTAAAGGTCCTGCTCATCCATTCATATCAATACTTTAAATTCTATTCAAACAAATCACAGTTCTGTGGTAAGTAACGAAGAGTGTAACCTCACTTTTCAATACATTCTTTCACTGTCTGCCTCCGTCTACTGCTGGATGAATGCATCTTTCTTGAGCCTCAAAAGCACAGGAACTTGTCTGAAGATCTCCTTCATTGAAACACACTCCACGCAGCCACTTGAGACCTCCAGTGGGGAAGAGAGAGGAGGCTGTGGGTTGCACCCTATGAAGGTGCTCTTAATATGTGACAGATATTCAAGATTAAGTACTTGACGACACGCTTGACAAAATCCAATTTCCTACCACTGCCCCCATCCCTGTGTGTCCCTGAGTTATTGGCAGTGTTTCTGCTACACACAGTTAGTGGTGCGGCACAAGACCCAAGAATAATTCAGGTGCTACAATGGCATGTTGGAATTTTTTATTTATTAATTTTTTTTTAAATGAGATAATCCTGTGACCGTGTGAATGAGCGATTTGTCCACAACATGGCCACAGCAGTTTCCATAATCACTACAGTTACAATTATAATGGTTCATTTTTAATTTGAGAATGAGGCATCGTTGGCTGAATTTAAGTAACAAACCCACAAGTGTACTGACACATACACAAGCAGTTCACTCCCCATGTGAGGTTTCTCACACTATTGTTTGTCGTGGCTTCTGTAAGATGAAAACTGACACAATTAGGAAAGTACGGCTTCATTAAAACTGGGATGGAGGCTTTGATTTGGGGGAAGTGATTTATAGAGTAGGGAGAAAAACGAGAGGCAGTCTGCTTGTAAACAAAGATAAAGATTCTGATGTGAGGACACCATGATTGAAGCTGGAAGCTATGTGGCCTCAGATAGCCTCTATGTGGTGAAGATGCACTGAGGCCCATGCATATCACGTACACTTACAATAGGGCGAGTGTGCAGGGCGGAGTCCCTTCGCACTGCCGTTGCTACGTGGCTTCCCACCTCTCTCAGTGGGATAGCAAGAGGCGAGGGAGGCTATATTCAGCGGAGTGAGGGCCATTCAGCAGTGTGCTGCCACAAAGAGCCCTCAGAGCACGCAACAGCTACGTGCCGTCTGCATTTGTCACTATTTCCGACATCTAGATTGCTCAAGTCAACAGCCGAGAAGATTAACCCTGGTTATATTTTAGCAAGTGAGCAGCAGCAGCAGCCAGAAAATCCAGCCTACAGAGGGGCAAGTGCAGACTTGTCAAGTTAAAAAGGGAATGTCACCAAGTTGTAAACACTTCCTGTCAGGAAGAGAGCACTTCCTTAATCCTGGAGCAACCAAGCCATTCCTTATTTTCCACCAAACAACAGCAGATAGTGGCTCTCTTTCTCGCTCCCTGCATTCCTATCACAGTAACAGCTAATTTTAACTGTTAAAAAAAAAAAAAAAAAAAGAGCCATAAAATGTGACACACAGAAATGAACAGCATTACAGGAGTCACAATAATTCAGAAGACTAATATCTCATTCACAGAATGCATGAAATGAATGTCTGGAATCCCACTAAGAGGAAAAGAAATGGAAGTGTTCAACTTCCTGATGGGCAAGACAGAAGTCTGGCTGCCTCCTGCAGTGTGACACAAAAACAAGCGCGCGCACACGCACACGCACACACACACACACACACACAAAGTCAAATCTCCTCTCTATGACCTATGCCATATACTGGATTTTGATGCAAAATTAACAATTTGGTTACGTCTGGAGTTTGCATAGAGCAAAAAATATAATAATTCATGTATATTCTCCCTTTGTGAATCCAAGCTTAGGACTCGATTTGTTTCCTTTTAATCGGTGTGTGACGATCTCCCTGCCCACCAGGACTCCCTCCTTCTGGACTCAGCTACACACACTGTCATTAAACAAAACAGAGCCATGTGTCTACAAGTCCCCAGTGGCCAGAGCTGCAGCACTAGTCTGCAGGCTAATTGTAACCTGGTGGAATCATGTGACTGATGTTCCGGTGCAAAGCTAGAAAAAGCAAATCGAGCAACAAACACAACAGACTCCACTGGGACTATTTAAACTGGAAAGAAGACTCCCAGATGGAGGGAAAGAAGAAAATAAGCAAACAATGGCTAAAGGCCATCATTTTGAAGAGCTATAACTTTCAGGCACATGTGGTTTGATGGCTGTATATAAAACCTAACCGTGACTAGTTATTACACTCAATGATGCAGGATTACAGTGCCATGATGTAAATGTAACAGGATTTGTGGATTTACACAAATGATATCTTGATGAAAAGCCGAACCTTTCGGTGCTCAATTGAATAACCATTACATTATGGCTTGCAGTGTATCCTCCGCTACAGGATGACTTCATCCTGTTTCAGGAGAGGCGGGGCTTAAACATGCACACAGTTCGGCTGCAGACCAAAGAGCACTGTGCTCCTTCCTTCCTTTCAAAGTGCCCTTCCAGGATTCTTGCTCAGGTCACAGGAATGCATTGTGACGCTCTTTTCTCAATGACAGTCAAGCACAAGAAAAACAAAACAGTGAATAGAAAATATGTCAAGAATGAAAAGAACAGTTTGTTGTTCTCTGGGCAGCAGGTAATTAAAACTGAATATCTTGTGGTCGTGATTTAGCCAAGGTGACTTTAAAGAAAATGCTTAAGATGCTTAAAATAGCTCAGGAAATGCATGGCATTCTTTGACACCTCAGCAAAGTGTGGGTCAAACCGGAAACAAATCTCACAAGCATTTTATGGCAACAATATCACAGTGTACAGACTTTACTGTTATGAGCGGCCATTGCAGCACGCTGACTAAGTTACTTACACAATTTATCATAATCATCAAAATAATTACCTGCTTACTTCAGATGTGAGTCACAATCTGTCCACTGATGATGGTAAGGAATTTGTCACAACTGAGCATGATTAAGGAAAACAACAGCTGCAAAATCCAAGACACGCACAACACAGCTTTCACACCAATCTGCTGATTATTTCAACCTGGGTATCACATTGTCACAGCGGTGAGAAATGACTTTAAAAAGATCACATCATTATTTGAACAGCTATATATTTTCCTATTATTTTTTTTTTTTTTTCTGCTGAGATTATTTAAACATTCTCTGTCGTGGAGCACAAATAAACAGGTTTGTGGAAGTGTGGAGCTACAAGGACACATTCTGTACCAACCTGGCATGCAGTCATTCCTGCTATCAACCTCAGCAGCCTCTGCCTGATCCAGAAAGGTAAAGAACTGCACTTAAAAGGAGGTGCTATAACAAAATATGATGGGCTCTGATGTTTTCATTCATTTTCTGGCTCCCTGAAGAAAAGCACTCTCACAGACCCAGGTGATATTGACGTCTGTGCTTGACATTTCTCCTATCACTGGCAGATATGAGAGCTTGAAAGGCCAGTAGGATGCATTTATAGAAATGCACTGATGTCTAGAGTGCCATGGTGAAAGGCCATGAGAAGATATTCACATTGTGGGGAAATGAAGCCGAGCCAGGTGCAGCGATGCAATACAGGCACTATAATCTCCAGACCAAACTGGCGTCATCTAGCAATGCTGGAAGACGCTGTAGCGTGGAAGAAGTGTCTGGTGAGGATAGTTTTCTCACACAAGTTCACTCTGATCATCACACAGCCAAATGAACTAAAAGGTATCTATGAATGTGTTATTATTTCAATCTATGAAATAACCGTGTTTACTCTTTACACCAAGCAAAGGTGATTTCTGACTTTCTGGTATTTTTGGTTTTGAGTTTGTTTTGGCTGAAATCATGAACATATGATCATCATTTCATCTGATCTGCACAAAGTAAATTTAGTAATTTAGTAAAACCGTATCCACCATGTTGGTTGGTTGGAGATGCACGCTATACCCCTCATTCATATTATGTCGACAATTGGTTAGATTTTCACAGAATATCAAGGGCAAGATGAAACAATTTCACAAATACGCCATTGGACACCTTTGCTGTAGTGCGCATGTGTGGATAAGTTTTACAATGTGGCTTTCAAAACACAACTTTCACTGAGCCAAAGGGCAAAGTCAGTTGATGCCTAAAAAGCACTCATCTCATATTGTTCAACAAAGCATACAAACCATTTGAGGATAAAAACAAAAGACCTTGTTTGTCAAAAGGAAGGCGTTTATGGCAGTAACTGGGCTGAAATGGTAATAATGCACCACTGTGCACCAGAAACAGGACCCAAAACTGACTGAAGATGTCTCCATTAGTACCACTAGGATGCAGAAAATATTCAAAATGACAGAAAATCTCTTCCAGCATAAAATGGAAGGACATATTTTGATAGATTTTTCTTGAACTGAGGAATGCAGGAAAGGGGGATTTTGCTTCATGACTCATGAACTGAGTGAAAATAGAAAGCTCTTTATAAATGGCCCGGTAATGGTGGTGGTGGCACTATCCTTGCCAAAATCAGATCAATTCTTCTTTGGCTTAAGGCCTAACTTTCCACCAAATTTCACTCAGATGTGTTGAGTGATTTTTAAGATATTGTGGTACTAACAAACAAACGCACAAGATCAAAAACATGATCTTTTTTGGCAGAGACAAATATAGTTTTCCACCATCAGCATAATCAATTGATTTGCTGAGCCAAGTCTCGGGGGGGGGAAAAAAAAAAAAAAAAAAGGTGCATGGAGGGAACGTAGTAAAATAGAGCACAGAGGGAAATCTGTCGATCCAGATGCCTCTCTTGGCTACACAGCAACTGTCTGGGCCTCTGATGCAACTACATGCTTCTAGAGATAGAGCTGCAAGCTGGTTCATAGGATCACAGAGTCAAAAGGGACCCTGTGCCCTCGAGGAAACCATAGTGAGTTCGGAAGAGCAGTTTCCCAGGTACACAGACAGATACTGATGATGACGGGCTGCACTTTGCAAGGATACCGCAGCCCGTCAGCTTCGCGCCACTGCTTTTGTTTACACATCTCCAAGTGAAGCCCGTCATCACTTTCGGTTGTCCTTGAGAGAAGTTAGGTTAGTGCTGAGTAGAGCGATGAGCTGGGAGATGAGGCCTTTAATTAGCTCCAAGGCAGGATGATAATTGATCATCTCGCTCAACTCACTCTACCATGAAGGGCTTGGCATCATTAAAAACAAAACAAATCAAAAGGCTTCCAAAACTCAAAACTACAAGTTGCAATGTGCATAAAATTAAGGCCCTGTATCAAGATGAGATTAAATGGAACACCTATGGAAATGCAGCAAATGCATTTTGAAATTTGCAGAACAGATATACTGTACGATATATCATTGCCTATCCTCTTTATCTTGCTTTTATCCCCAGGGAAGTCTGGTGAATGGAAATGGACTTGTGGAAATTCACTTGATGCTGCTATTGGCATTTCAGGCATTGGCTAAGCACTGATATAATTAGCATTCATGAGTCAAGTAATTAAAACATCAATGTAACCAAGCAATGCTGTTAAGACACATAACTCTTTGCTCAGGCTCCAGCAGTTAGCATCTAGGTACAAGCAGAGCAACAAGCAGAAAGCAAGACAGTTTCTGTAAAGCTACGGTCTCCATTTGCTGCACGTTCATGCATATGTGAATATATATATGTGCTGCAAGCTGGAAGTTTATAGAAACCACTGCCCAGATGCGTCTCTCAGTTTACATAAAAACTCCCTGAGAAAAGTACTGATATATATGAAAAACAGTTCACCAAATCAGAACACGTTTTGTCCACAAACTTTTGACCATTCCAGGCCAGCCTGAAGTGAGTGTATTAAACAGTGAAAATAGTGCGTCTTCTCACAGAGGCTGTTGAAACACACGTTTATGCATCTGGGCAATCCTTCATTAGTAGAAAGTTTAAAATCCTAACCTGGAGAGTTGCTCTAACAAGGATTTACAAACAATTATCATGGCCAGGCACAGCTGGAATTAGAAAATCCTCAGCTTCAGGTCAAACTGTAATCCTCACAGAAGTTTGAACATTATCCCCGGCCACGCTCACTTTGAAGAAACGGTGTCATTATAAACGAGTCCAGTGACTTATTGGAAAGGTTTTTTTGTGCAAATGATTCATCCACTATCTTAAAAACAATAATGAGTCATGCTCATGCACACGCGCTCCTTTTTTTGACATTTGAGAAATACTTAACCTTGAAACTAAATAAATGTGATAACAAAGACTGCAAGGCGACAAGTTTTTTGTAGCACTATTCCTGCAAACTTCCCTTTCCTCCTGAGGGTGTCAGGTGACTGACAGTAAACCATGCAGTTAAAGCGCTCAACTCAGCACAAAGTAAAAAGCCAAAACCAAGGCTTTTTTTTTTTTTTTTTTTAACTGAAGCTTTGTGATTATTATGATGAATTATACAGCACTGATCATTTTGAAGTCAGCAATGAGCTTCATTAATGCACTACAAGATGGATAAAAAAATTAATCTAGAGCTTACAGACAGCACAAGGGTTGGTGTAAATGTGAGGTTCAACCTGGACAACAGATACAAATGAAACCCCACCAGTACTATCTTTTCATCGTGGCACTTCATCCTCTGCTACTACACTTTTTTTTTTTTTTTTTTTTTTTTGCTTAACCTTCAGCACCTGACAAAAGAAAAACCCTTAAACCCTTCCCTCGACATATTGCTTAAGCCCACCAGCTGTCAGTAGTGATTTAGCTCATCTATAGCATCATTCATGCTGCAAGGTGTGAGGTTTTTAAACCATACTATACAGTCATCTGTGTGTATGTTAAAGCCATATGGAGAAAGAGGGAGAGGGAAACTACTCTTGACTGAGGGAGATTCAAATAAGCGTTAATTATCAAGAGACAACTGTAATCTGTTTAATCAGCTTGAACAGCTGCAATGACTGGGTGAAAATTGTAAATTCTTCTTTCCTGTTTGTTTGGCTGATAAAGATAGTGTTGTGTATGAATATTAAACCTGCAAAACCGAGTTGATGAGGGCTGCTGAAAGCTGGGTCTGACAGTTTGGGGAAACAAACATCAGTGCAGAAGATAGTTTTATGAGTCTTGCCTGGTTGGCATATGGGAAATACAGATGACAGTAACTGTTGTGTTTTGTCTGATCAAATCTGGGCCAAACAACAACAACAACAACAAAAAAAAGCAGTCTTTGTTCACGTAACATTCTTGTGAAAGGCTGCAGACGCTGAGGAATACAAATGAAAGTGTTGAGCTAAAACCAACTGAGTCCGCCACATGTCACAAGACAGGTGCGAAAGCAAACACAAGAAGAGGAGGAGGAGGTGGAGGAAGTAACATGAAGGTGAAAATCAAGATGACCACAAAAACTTTGGAGCACAGTTGTGATTGAAGGTGTGATCTGAGAAGGAAACAGTGGTGCACAGTGTGTATTTTCACAGGGCTCTGCTTTCTCCTCTGTACATCAGCTATGCAGACACTGAAACATTCCTCAGCGGGATCACACTCATCATACAGTATGTCCTTAACCTCACTGACACTGAGCATCTCGGGTTTCTCCAAATGAACCCGCTCTGTGTGAATTCCTGAGAAGCCTGACATGACAGCGTGCTCCCAGGCGCTGCCTGCATGTGCTCGGCCTGTATGTCTCCACAGCCACTTTGTGCTGATGAGTGTGTGCGACTGGCTTCATGCATGGGCCACAATTGAACACATAAAAAAAAAAAAAAAAAAAAAAAAAAGGCACAATGCTTGAGCTGTTATTTTGAGAGAGCAGTGCCAACTGAGGCTGAAATTAGAGCCATATATCCATAAACTCATCAGAAGTGATCCCCGCAGGCAGCAGACATCACTGCAAGAACAGCATTCACTAAATTGATCCATCTAGTTAAGTAAGATTAGATTAAAGTTAAATTAGAGACACAGTGAATAAGTCTAGATCACATTGTTGGCTGGGACCCACACACACACACACACACACACTTCACCCAGCAGTCTTCAATATTAAAAGACATATCTGCTCCCACATTGGTTCGTGTGTCCATACAGGACACAACACTCCCTGTAGGGCAGCCTGGTTGTCTGACAGAGGCTGGATGTCGCAACTCGAGCCGTTGTGAGGTCGCGATAACAAGTTCTGCCGGTTGTAACGATTCATTCCTCAAATGAGCAGGTCGGTGCTTCATTAACAAACCAGGCTCTTTCAGAGTAAAAGACAAGCGCCGCTTTTATTAGAAAGAGCTGCATTTGTGTGATTTATTACCTCTGAGAGAAATGAGGCTCGGGGGGGGGAAATGTTTGGTTGCATTAATTAGGCAAACGAGCGAACAGCCTTTTTTGTTTGTTTGTTTGTTTGTTTTTGTTCTGGGTTGTAATTTAAAAAAAAAAAAAAAATCGCCTATGGGCAAGTTCAGAAGCGAAGCAAGTTGTTGCTCTCAGCTCGACTACAGACTCATGTTTGGACCAAACTTCACCCACCTTCTCCTTGTTGTCGTGGTCCGAGAGAGGTGAAGTGGGAGATTTAACGCTCCCGGCAGCAACAGCCTGGGTGACCGTGACCCCGCCGCCCGGAGCCGGGCTGCTCTTTTCGATTGTTTCCACCTTGATAAGTCGGTGCTTTGGTGACACATACTTGATGTCCGGGGAGCCCACGGTGTTCAAGCTCGGCCCGAATGATATATTTCCACCGGGAGTGTACGGGTCCTCGAAGTCCAGCTCCTTTTGAAGTTTGTAAGCAGCGAGGATGTCCGGCTGAGCGGGGCTCGGGAAGGTGGCCCCGGAGCTTGTTTGTTGGTAGCCAGGCGTACCGGGAACACCGGTGTGACAGTATCTGTAGTCCGGTTTCGGAGGCGCCGGAGGGGGTGCTTTGGTAGTTTTGAATCCTAGGTGCTCCTTGAACCACTTGGCCATGCTGCCAGTGCATCGCTCACAAGTCAATGAATGTAGTTTAGTTCCACCTTTCCTGCCAGCGGAGCCCGAGTCTGTTCGTCAAAGCGGGATCCTCGGGTCAGCCGCGTCCGGCACACGGGGTCCGGAGCGTGTCGCCAGTCTCGTGCGACTCTGACGGTCCGGGGAGGAGTGCGCGAGCCGGCGAGGAGGCAGCCACAGGCACTTAGTGATCTGCCCTGCCGCAACTCTGTCACTCTCTCTCTCACATTCACACACGGACACATGTACACGCGCGCGCGCTCGCGCACGCACACACACACAAACACACGCGCGCGCGCTCTCCCGCGCGCGCACACACACGCCGCTGTGTCGCTGTGACTGCTCCGCCGCTCAACACGTCAGGTTTCCAGACTACGCAACATGGGAGCGCTTGTGCAAGAGGAACACACACGCCCCCACCACCACCACCCCCACCAACCCCTCCACACACACACACACACACACACACACACCTGAGAACATTCACTGCCACCTACCGGACACCTGAAACTCCGCTGACTGTCACCGCTGCATGGAGGGGACACCCCCACCCTAACCCCCACCCCCACACCCACCCCGTCCTCCATCAGACGAGCAGGAATCTGGAATAAGGCGATGACGATGATGATGATGATGATGATTTGAAACCCATTCATTTGTTAACAAGTGCAACGGGGAGGCTAATTAAAATACCCAAATCTTCATGTATCGATACTCACGAAGGCTAGTTATGCTGCGTTTTAGGTGTTTGGATTAATTAAAACAAAAACAAATAAATAAAAATAAATAAATAAATAAAATAAATAAATAGAAAGGGGTAAAGGCACTGCCAGTCTCTCTCCAGAATAAAATCTACATTATATTTCCGGATATTTACACTTTAAAAAATGATTAGAGCTCAGTGCTTAAACCAATTAAAGGGGGAGACGTCCTTTGCTCATTCTCAGTGCTGTGATGCCCAGATGGCCACTGCACTGTTTTAATTGCATACTGCATTGCAAATGACCAGTGGAGATTGATACTGGAGTCTATATTAACACTGGGCACAGCTCTACTGAAGTTCATTACATTAATCCACGAGTAGAGGAGGTGAATTGTTTAAAGCAACAATACAAGTTCACATTTGTCTTTCAAAGGTGTCTTTCAGTCTTTGATGCAGAAGGTCATTGGTTCATTTGCTAAACTCTTAATTGCCTTTGCAATCAGAGGACAAATGAAGAAAGAAAAAAAAAAATTCCCATTTCCTGTCCTAGAGACATACACCAGCAACAGTCTGCATTAACAGGAGTCATGGCTGCACTGCAGTGGGTTTTTATGAAGCAATATTTCTTTTTAATAACAGCACACACACAAAGCCTTGAGCAAGTCACCATGTACAGATCAGAGTTTAACCCTGGCAGGCCCCTGGGAGAGACAACTCCTTGCTGTAGAGATCAAAACAAAATCTATTATTTCTGTCCTGAAACCCTGCCATCATTGCACTTTTGCCAGAGAAATTTGACCAGTGCAATTTCCTTGCACTTTAAAGGAATAATTTCACCCCACAGCAAGGATGTCAATCTGTTTAACTAGTGTATTATACATAAAACAAAAGAGGAGGGAAATGGGCTCAGATGGCCCTCAGTTTATTGCAGCACTGCTTTTTCGTTGCCAGTTCTGGGAAAACCACTCTCAGATAGAAGAGTGCAAAGACAAAGGCCTGATCCAGCTCACACATAAAATGGTGTATATTTTAGGGCTGCACTAAACACTTAGTGCTGCATTTGTCCATACACAGGATATGATATAAATATGACCGCTGCTGCGGGGTAATAGCCTGAGTCATGTGCTGTAGGTATTAGAGGATCTGTGGTGGGCAGAGCAGATGTGTCATTTAGGTTACTGAGCTTGACTCACATCACAGATCTTTGATTGCATTGCTACAATTGCACTCATCAATTTACTCCAGCTGCCATCACTGACACCCTTTAAAATGCAAATCCTGTAATCCGCTACCTACAAATAGTCCTCTTAAGTATCTTACGCAGGCACAGCGGTCGCCAGGGGGAATTTATAGAGAAATGTATGGAACTCTGCTGAAGATATTATACTTAAAATGATATAAAAAGTGCTGGTAGTGATAGTAGGTAGTAAGTAATCAGGATTGTCAGATACAGTGCTTCACAAATACCCAAAGCTGTAGATGTACATGTCAGCCGGTGTCCACTTTTCCTGGCGATAGTCCTCTAGAGCTGTGCCATATATACAGAACATATAAACTAACCATTTCTTCATGTCAGCGATGGTGATGTTGGCATGTATACAGCATGGATTTAAATTAGAAGGCATGCAGTGTTACACATAGCTCAGACAAGGTGACAGCAGCTTCAGAGTGCTATAGGTGACTGCTGATGCCTTCAACAGTTGCTACACAGCTCAAGCGTTTGACATGCTGTGCGCGACATGTGACGAGTTTATTTTCCTCTCTAAGTCCGTTGGCTTCAGGGTTTCTCAGGCGCTGCTGGTAATGATTCCACAGCAGGAACAGCCATGATGGAAATAAGGGAGTCAGGGAAACCATTTAGCGGAATATATCAAGCCTATATTTTCGGACAATTTAATGATATACACTTCTCTAGGTATATGACTACTAAGTATTTAGCTCTTATTCATTTTGGGCTAGATGTTATATTATCGCTGTATTGGTTGGTTTTCAGTGTTTTTATGGTCTCCCTCTGCCTGTGTGGGTTCCCTCTCGGTACTCTGGCTTTCTCCCACAGTCCAAAGACATGCACGTTGAGGTTAACTGGTGACTCTAAATTGCCCGTCGGTGTGACTGTAAATGTGGATGGTTGTTTGTCTCTGTATGTCTCTATTTGGCCCTGTGACAGACTGGCAATCTGTCCAGGGTGTACCTCACCCTTGCCCAATGTCAGATGGGATTTGTTCCAGCCCTTCGCAACCCTGCATGGAGATGCAGAATAGATAATGAATGGTGGATGGTCCCTTTTGTGCCACCACAATGCAGATAGTTACACAGACACACCCTAAGCTCAGAGTCTTCTTTGTTATTGTAATGTTTGAGTGAATTACACAGAACGTCACAGCTGAGGTTTAGGAACTCAACATACAATTCACCTTGAATGAGGGTCAGCAGGCAGAAGCAGGCAAAGGGTGGGCAGACATAGGCAAAGTCAGGGTATAGGCTGCGTTTGTAACTGGTAAGCAAATTAACAAGGAGAAAGCAATGGCAAAATCCAAACCTAAAAACATCCAGGAAAAGTGGGAACTCGAACAATGGACAACATAAGATGGGCCGATAAAAACACTAAGAGCTGATTAGAAGAGTTACTTGAGTGCAGGAGGGTGTGGCAGGGTTTGAAATGACAGGAGAGAAAAGGTGGGCAGGTAATGAAAGGATGCATGAATGAAATGTGACAGAATGTATCTGCATGTCAAACAACTTTACCAATATACGATTCATGTAGTGTATGCAATGCTGCATTACTGCTGTGCCAGGCTGGAGCAAAAGTACCAACTGCCAAGTGCCAATTTCTTTGTAACAGCTTTTGTGTTTTGAAAAAGACTGGTGAAAGCTGTAACTGTGTCAAATGATGCAGATGAAACAAAATTTCTGTATGTGAAGAGATGCTGCGAAAACAACTCAACTCTGTACAAATGGACATGTTTATGTTCAATTTGTCTGATGCATCTCTCAGCAGTACCCAGCAAAGCCCCAGATGATAGCACGATGATTTGCTGTCAAGAAAAATGATAATTAAAATAAATTTGGCTTCAAAGACACATATTTTATAAACACAGACATATAGACACATACTCAAAGCAGAATATCTTCTTTAAATCAGCGTGGGGGACAAATTTATTGCTAAAGTGCCAACACATCACTGGTGATACTGAGTTTAGCTTGAACATGTAAGTCTAACCTGAAACAAACAGAGCAAATAATGGAAAGTACCCAAAGTCTCAACAGAAACAAATGCAGCAGGTAAATATGCATAAATGGGTAGATGGCACCATTGTCTCTCTCTCTCTCTCGCTCTCTCTCTCTATCGTTCCTTCTCTCTCTCCTCCTCCTCTCAACCGTAAGTTGATTTAATTTATTATATTTTATACACAATTCAGATTCAGCCCCTGCAAGTCGTCCAAATGTGGTTTCACAGACATCAATTATTTATCCAAACCTTTAATACCTTGTCTGGTAAACATACAGAACATCCTCACTCCAGCGGTCTCCATGGAAACATGATTGAGTAATTTAAGCAGCTGCTGGACATTTGAAGTCAAAGCTATGCTTTGCATCAGGTGATTCAAGCCTATGGTTTTTTGGATTTGGTTCTCCTGACTGAAGAGGTTGGACCATCTGTGAAAGTGTAGATTTCTCCTATTTGTCAATGACTGTATCACCAAGGTCCTTAAAGGAAGAAAATCAATATCTAATTGTTCAAGGACACAGCAGAAGATGAAGGTTGCACTGAGAAGCTCCCACTGTGAATGTACAGTAGGAAGCAGCTTGAAGAGGAGGTGAACAAGGCTGCTGATAAACAGGAAGTATGCTTAACAAAACCTCCTGCATTAATGAAGGATAAATGGAAAGTAATCTTACATCGACATGTCCTGTGTACCTGAAAAATTCAAATCAGGATTAAGTCACCCAGGTCACAGTATATTTAAATCTATCAGGAGGCCTCATATCTTACTTATATACTCATTTCATATTGATATAGTTGATATTAAATTAAAGAAATTAGGGCCAATTGTCTTCTCCTGGCACGCTACACCTCTATCTCATGATGTAAGTGGGTATTTAGAATTAAGAATTATTGGATTTTTTGTTTAGTCACTGTGTTTCATTTAATCTGTGTGTATGCCATTTAGGACACAAAGTGTACAAGTGCACTGTTCAAGCAGGAGGAAGTTAAGTTAAATTGATACACACTACATCCATTGCATCAACACATGGTAGAAGTTTGAGCACGATGTAATATTTTGCCTGCTGTTCCCTATTAAAGCCATGTCACCTTGTGGGGTTCTAGCCCTCGTGTTTGAGCCTGTGTGGATCAGTCTTCCCAATTTCTTCAGTCTGACTGCGCAGTCTTTGTTTGCTCTCCTGCGCCTGTCGATCAAAGTGCTAGCTGGGATCTTCAAACCTCGCTCCTCTAGCTTCTCATCCAGCGACCGCGTGGCTGTCACCTTTGGGTGTTGCAGAGAGCTTTGCCTCTACAGAGATGAAATAAAGTATTAATGGGCGCCTCTGCTGTGAAGGAGGACAAGGACAGATTACTAATCTGATTTATGTGTGTGGTCCCCCCATCTGCCGGGATACAGGTGTGCATAGATATGAGCTAAACATACAGTCAGTGTTTTATTACAGACTTTGATGGCAACAGTGGAAACAGGTGCAGTATATTGTAGTGCAGTGAAGCCTGACCTCTGTTCAGTGGGGCAGTATATGTATCTGATTTTGTAGTTCTTGCTCAGCCAAAGAATTCATTAAAGGCAATCACAATCTGTACTACACTGGCAGTCAGTAGTTGAACAAGCATTTAGAGGCTTTACTTAAGTAAAGTGCAATTCCTGCATTTAAAGTTTAGTAAAGAAACACTATGGAGATATTAGTTGTAAATAGAAAATTTGTCATTATGGAAAATGTCAGTGGGTTATTGTTGGATCATTATTATTGGTGCATTAACTTGTAAGCCATATTTTAATGCTTTAGCTGGTTACAGTTGAGGTAATTAAAACTGTATTATATTATGTAAAATACATGTTTTTTTATGTAAAGTTAAATGCAGGTTATTCAATAGCTACAGAAACATTTGATGGAGAAAAAAATATATTTTCTACTGACGTGTAGAGGAGCAGAAGTATGATCATGTAAAGTGTATGTTTTTCCAAACCTACATGATTTGCCAAATTTCTTTTATTTATTCTGTGTTAATTACTTCTCATACCATGTTAAAATGTTCATTGTGTGAATTCTCTGAAATAATAAGGTAATGACTCCATGTACAGCAGCAGACAAACAAAGAGTACATACACTAAGAGGAGTGTTTGTGTACTCACAATGTGATCTATGAGACTAATCTATTTTGGTTTGGATAGTGATCTAATTGACATTAACGCTCAGAATGATACTTAGCATCGGTGGAATTGATACTTAAGGAATCAATCCTTCCACCCCTCCACCAGAGAGCAGGCCCTCACATGAATCTAATTTGCAGAACAGAATTAGTATTAAAGTATTATCCCGATTATAGTATCCCTAGACAATATTATTCTTGTAACTTACTCAGCCCATCTTTTGATAAAAAGCATCTCTAACATTGCTGATAAAGTTTATACTCTGACTCTGCTGGTAATGTGGTGATTTGTCATATCCTAATGTTTGTCTCAGCCTCGATGTGTAGAGCCCATAAGCAGAGCATGATCATGACGTCTATTTATAAAATCAACAACTACATGAGATTTTTCTAATGCTGGTTTGTGTACTCAATTTGACTGGAGCTGCTGCTGCCTCAAATCACTGGGATATTTACTGTTGGATGTGCATGTCAGACCTATACCAGAGATGCAGGCTGAGATGGCCTACTTTTCTATGGAATTATTCAAGGCATTTTTCTGGTTCTCCTAAAAGCCCATTCCTCACACTCGTGCACAAATCATGAAATGCTGTTATTGCAGGGTAAACAGAGTATCCGCAGACTGGCTCAGTGAGGGGACAGATCTAATCTCAGGTGTTTGATCTTGGCCAAGTGAGACCCTTTTTCAGCAGCAGCTTCTCTCCCTTTTGGCAGTCCCAGCTCCGGGCTGTCCTCTGATTCAATCTTGTCTCACTTGACTTTCCTTCCTGTATAATTTTTTTTCAGATCTAACAGCATGTAACAGTGAAACTTGGAGCCTTGTCAATTATTTATCCACCTAAATATTTTCTGCCAGCCTTAGACTGAATGAATCTTCTGTCACTATCCTGCGGATGCCTAAAATTTGTTGGCAAGAGAAGCCCTCCAGTCGACATGTTACCTTTTGAACCCGGCTAAGTATGAAACTCACTGGTTTGATAGAATCCAGACTGTCAAACTGTACAAAATAATAATTTAATGCCTATTAACTGGGATCCAAGTGTATCGTTGGAATGCTGTAAGATGCTGTAAACCCTCGCTGAAAATGAGGGCGAATACTTGGCATATATCCTGAGTGATTTATGGCCTTGAGGAAGAAAGGAAATTCTGATGTGCAACTAATAAAGATGGACAACATAATTAAATGTTGTTTGGCCTAAATAAATATACAACATATGAGAAACAGTTAAAGCAGAGAACAAAAAGTATTTTATGTACTTTGTCCTCTGTGTTAATTGAAGTTGCGCCCTTCAAGACAAATCTCGCAGTCATGGTTGCAGGAGTGACAGTTTTTTTTAGTATCACAGTGAGGGATGTGAGTGTATAGTGGGTGACTGTGATGGATCAGAGCAGCATGGTTCACAAGCCTGCCTCTTTACTCAGTGTGACACAGTCAGTGGCCTCTGACGAATGAAAATTTACTGCTAGCATCCTTGTCCCTTTATAATGTGCTGCTGCTACATGCATCAGCATATTTGGACAACACATGGGGGGGGGGTGTGACAGTCCAATATTGTCATTTAAACTTTTTTTTTTTAATCAAAATTGTCATTATTGGGCCATTAAACCCTCTCATAACTCATCCAGTGACAGCATACCTTACTTCGTTATATTTGTATTTATTAAACTTTAATATTTTTTAAAATGCAAGCTCTCTCTGAGTAATAATAATTATCCACACATCTTTTTTTTCCCTCCTCCCCCTCCCTCCGGTTCTCACATAAACAAAATGATTATTTTGTTGCTTGTGCTTCACCTTGAATACGATTTCATTATTCCAAAGCACAATTACCAAAGTGAGAATAGCCAACAGTTAAACTCATATTGATTGCTTTGCTAGAGGGTATAGTGATTGGATGCCCCTCCTCCCCTCTCCCCCTAAGTCCCCCTGCCTCCTCCCCACCATCGCACCCATCCTAATTTTCTTTTTCATTTCAATTTTAATTTCTAATGTATTTCTCTGACAAAGAAAGTCTCCAGCTGTGTGAGTAAACTGTCGCTGGTGAGCGATAAGGTGAATCTGCCAATCTTAAAAGCTGTTCTCATAGCAACCTATTAGTGCCAGTTTTGTGGTGGATGGTGAAACAGGCTCCCAGGCTCTGGGTGAATATGGAGGGGGGGGGGGGTTGTGCTTAATGGTGGAGCTGCAGAGAGCTGTAAAGAGCCATAGAGAGTCTCTGGGGTGTTTCTCACTGAAATACTCTGTGCTGCAATTTTGGGGGTCTGTAAAAGATGAAAGATGGTACCCAGCGGCTTCTTACATTACTGCTATTGTCATGCTAATGGGCATGTGTCACAACCAATAAAGGGCTAGTTGGGGTTTCAATGCCAAGTCAGAGCCAAAAATTGTTGATGAGTGTGCCCTCAATTCTGTCTTGACTGACATCCTCTCACCCTAAAGGCTGCCCATTTAATTTCTTTTCCTCTGCGGTAATGCACATAGCTCCAAACAGAGTATTCAACTGCAAAAGCAATATGTGCACCTCCCCTGCTCTCCCTATAGATGGATGTAGACTGCCAGGAAGCAAGTGAATGCAAAGAACATTGATGGGCCTGCACGATAATTAATTGCTAAAGTGATGCTCAGATTGTTGTTTTAGGGAGTGTGGTTAAGAACTTAACCAGGAACCATTTCAGTCGTAACATTACATTTAGTAGAAAAGTTGGTGTGATGGCAGTGATACTTCCTATCCAAGAATATGTGTTATTTGTCTAATTTGTGTTTAATTTCCTGAAATATTAAAAAATTGTGAGTTCACTTTGTTTTAATTCTATGTAGTTCTCTGGCTTGTGTTTCAGTGTTGTGGCTGGCATGCTTTCCTGAATCTTTAGTATATCAATAATAATTTGTTTGTAATTGCATATTGATTTAGAAAATTGAATGTGCCTGTTCGTGTAAGTTTTTTTTTTTTTTTTTGCTAAACTCGCTGTTAAGACAGACCAAATCCCAGCAGCCTGATACATCTTCATTTTTTTAGTGGCATACAAAAATGTTCTTTCCCTATCCAGGTGCATAATGACTATCATTAACATACCTTTGGAATTTGTCAAGCACTAGGAGACACAGAGTTTTCCGTTTACATGCAAAAACAATGCCTGTGTTGTGGAGAACTGCAGCTGCTGAAAGGATCTGCTGTGAGATCTCACATGCCACTAAACATGAACATCCAGCATTCTTGAGTACCTCTCTAACACCTTCCCAGACAAATTAGACACAGCTCAGTAGCACTCAATGGGCTTCACCCCTGGGAAATTATCACAAGACAATGGGCTTCTCATCTTCATTTTATGTTCTGAGGGGGAAAATGGATAGAATAGAGTGAGAAAAAAAGAGTTTTGAGACTTCCCTTTAAGAAACAGAAGAGACTGGCAGTATTCGACAATCACAGGGCTGTGAACGATAAGTAATTTCCTTGCAGGTTTGTCAGTGCACAGGAGCGGATCCCTGAGACTCCATAGATGTGCCGTTTTCAGAGGGATGATTACATCCTGAAGATGATGGATGTGTGCTGGTAATGTCAGAGACAGGAGGATGTCCAGGCTGCTGAATGGCTGACAACTTGCCGCTGGCAGCCTCATTACACACATAGCGCAAGCTAAACTCTTTACCCTGTTGCATGAACAGCAGACAGGTGATCTCAATAATCCCGCTCAATTAAGCAGCAGGATTCAGATATCTTTTTGGTGGATGTCTGTTTCAAACCATGAATGAGGATTTAATAAAAAGAAGTAGCAAAAATCAGCACAGGCTGTAGCTGACCCCTCACTTTAAAAGGCAAAAAAAGATGAGTCTCACACTTGGGAAATGCCAAAATGATGTAATGATATTCAACACATCAAGATGTGACTCATATTACTTTGGAGGGTATTTTACTGCAGCTCATTCTTGGTGTGTGCCTACAAAGTTCTTACTTGCATATGATTTTGGAGTGGAGAAGGCAGGCAGCGCCAAACCCTGTTATCTAGATGTACTGACCTCCACATTTCCTCAGCTCACTATGGTTCAGTAACAGGATGGAGGAGACAGTTTGAATACTGAGTCAGAGCCTGTAACAACAAAAATGTCCAATAATGTTAAAAAAAAAAAAAAGTTGCTGCTCAGCAGAGAGGAAATGAGTATGGCAGGAATATACAGTAATAAAAACAACATATTCTCAAATGTGGTGATTTTCTCTGTCTCATATCATTATATATATATATATATATATATATCTTTATATGTTTGGGTGTGGACAGAATAAGCAATTTGTGGACATAACATGGACACTGATGGACATTTTGAAGTATATTCTGACTTTATTTAGATGAAACAAAAAGTCTACAACCCTGTTGTTAGGGTGCTTCCTTTTCCTCTACCTTATATCCCTTGTGCTTCTCCCTCCCTGTGTTTCTTGTGTGTCCCTGGTTTCTCATAGTGTTTGTGTGCGTCAGCAGGTTGTGATTGTCCAACTCCTCTGTTCCAGCTCTTCACTCTTTGTCAGGTCTTTTGTTTTCTAGTGGTCCAAGAACTTAAAAAATACCAGCAGCTCCATGATGCTATACTTTGGTGAGGCGCTGCAGCCCTTTGGGCTAAATGCTAATAACTGATGTTTAACAGGCTTAATGTTCACCATGTTCACCTCCTCAGTTCAGCTTGCCAGCATCCAAAACCAGGGGCATTCCCACCCCCCGCAGCTGTACTTTGTTTTTGGTGCTAATTAGCAAACGTTAGCATACTAACAATCTGAACCAAGGTGTCGAGCATGACCTGATAAAAGCTAAAAAGGTCAGGGAATAAATGATCAGAAGTGGTTGCTGACTGACCAACACTGATGTTGATGTCCAGAGAGCCAGGCTGCTGCTCATGGCTTCACAAGGCATCCAGATTTTAGTACAACTAGCGTTAAGGTCCTCCTACACAATTGTTCTGGCTTGTTTCTCTTTTGAAGGTCTTTTTCTAGAAAGGTACAATTGTTGCCTGAACAATTATGACATCCACAATGCACTCCCACCTTCACAGTGACCACAGGTCTACTGATTAAATCAGCCAAGCAAAATTTCATTTATATAGCCCATTTTCACAAATTTGCCTCAAGGTGCTTAACAATCTTTGCATTCAGTGAGTCTGTCAACCATCCTAGAAGAAGCCACATTGGTAATAACCAGCAGTAGTTTATTGGATGTGTCTTTATGTGCAGTGAAACGTGGAAGAGCTCTAGGCAGTTGTTGTACCCTTGCTATTGTCTGAAAGCAGCTGTAACTCTGGTCCTGTTAGGCCGAAGGCAGCCATCTGAAAACCTCTGAGCAATGTCAAAGAACAGTGCAATTTTACCAATATATCTAGGACAGGTGTGGTAAAGTCACCAATGATGATGCTTTTGTACATCATACACAGGTATTTTAGCTCAAAGGTCCTTGTGTGCAATATACTGTCCTTTCATCCTCTGGAACATTGATGTTTTCCCCATATTGTTTGTTTACCACACCTAACAACATTATCGCAAGTACTCTGCTAAGATACAGCACGTATTGTGTGAAGTATTCAAAACCTTGGTGCAATTTTTGGATCCATTACATGGATCCCTTTCAGACATATTTCTGTGGAATTCACCGTGATGTTATTTATGTGCCATGTTTGGAAACCTTTAAACCGTGATTTGAATTTAGAAAGAGTTTCTACAGATTTCAACAAAGCTTGGCCCTGCAACATGGTTCTGCGTGATTAACAGGAAAGGTTAAGCAATACAGAGTGAAAATGGTCATAAAGAGTTCAAGACTAAATAGTTAAATTTTTATCAAACTCATTCAACTTAACTAGACCTCCTGAAAAGAAAAATTCCATTTAGCATAGAACAGATGGACTTTAGGATTTGCACCACAGTGTCTGCTCTCAGTGCAGCAATAACTTACCTCAATACCTTAGACTGGAGCTTTAATCAGATTCCATTGGATGGTAATAGGCTGATGGTTAGACAATTGAGTTTGTGACCAGAAGTTCTTCAGTCTGCAACCAAGATTAGGGGGATGAAAAAAAAATGTCAAGGTCAAAACATCAATTACTCCATTTCAGACTTGTTTGATGGAAAAAAAAAAAAAATCAAAGTGTCTTCAATATATTAAAGCTGTCTGTCTGCTTTAAGATAAAAACGATGGAAGGATGAAAGTGTCCTAAACATTTTTGCGGTGATATATGAGAGACAACACCAGGATGCATTAGGGAATCATCTAACCCAGCTGAGTGAAGTGCACAAAAAACTGGGCCCTATTTTGCCTCTGCCTCGGTTAGCTTTGGCTGGGTTCTAAATGGAGCAGTGCACACCTTTTCTGTTCCCCTCAGGATACAATCCTTGTGACAGCTCCTCCCCTGAGAGAACAGTGTGTATCTCCACAGTAAGAAAGTTCTGGGGAACAATAGACAGACAGACTATAAAAGAGACAGAGAGAAAACTAGGTTTACAGGGACTAAAAATATCCATACTCACCAAGGTAATCCACTGCTATAAGGTCATGACCTTTGTGTCTTATTTTATGATTTAAAACTATTGCAGACATTATTAAGAAAATATAGACTGACTCTACAGTGTAAATAAGCTGCTTAAGATGGAACTATTACTTGTATCATAGAATTTCTTCTTTCCTTTCATGGTTAATTGTCAATGATACACTTTCCCAAAAGAGATGAAGTGCTGTCACTGCAGTTACTGCTGCAGAGACATTTGACCAGGCAATAATATATACAGTACAGCAGTGGAACGACCAAGGCAAACATTAGGCGATACATGAAACAGCCTATTCTTCCCTCGCAGAGCTCAATTTTATCATTCCCTTGGATGGATGCAAGCCATGTCCCATCTGAGTGAGCATAATTAACACCCGGTGATAAAACTGAGCCCCAGGGGAGCTGTCCACTCACAATATATTTAATTGAAGTAAATGATTTAAAAGGATAAATTGTGAGCTGCCTTGACCAAAGGGTTCAACCATAAACTATTACACAAGGCACAGTCATTTTCTTTGGCGTATTCATTAAATAAAATGGTTCCAGGCAATGAAAACGAGACAGTGATCCGGACAGTGGTGCTCACTCGCCCCTCTCTCCCCTCTTCCCTAACAATGCTGTGCGTATGTGTGGATGTGCACTCATATGTGTACTCACTATGAGTATTTTCCTGCAGTGTATTTATTTATGTGCTTGTGTGTGCACACACATTTGTGCATCTCTTCATGCTAATAAGCCACTTCTGACGGTCTGTGCTCACCTTTCTGCCCTGGTCTGATCAGACCTCTGACAAAGCATCACAGAGGTCAGGGCTCCTTCAGACAGGCCGCCTGGGTTTCTGATCCACTGACTTCATCAGTATGCAAATATGCACACATTCAAGTGAACAATTTCAAACACCTCCCACTCAAATATGCAGCACCACACAATGCAGAAGATTGACGCATACAATCCCACATTTACCAAACAAATGCATGCGCGCACACACACCCCCTCAGTCAAACACTTCACGTGTCTCGAGTGCTTCCTCAAATCTAAAACCTTATTTAAACCAGAAAGACCGAATCAAAATGCAAGAGGTTTGCCAAAGTATCACATTTACACACTTCTAACATGGCTTTTCTTTCTCTAGACAAGATAAAGTGAGACAGATTGCATTTTAATACCAGGTAAATGAGGGTTTTTGTTCAGCAATCACAGCAACAAAACAAAGCAGTGTGAGAAGACACGTACCAACTGCTTTTCTTAGCGTTAGACTTTTGTTGCACAATGTGTTTGAGGAGTAGTTACTGTATTTAACTATGGATGTCCAAGATTTACTGGCAGGTAGCATCCAAAAGGGCAGGGATCCAAAGAAAGCCAAAAAGTACACAGAAAAAATCAGGCAAAACTGACAAAGACTGAGGGGGGAAGACAGAGACTCATATATAGAAGGAAGACAAGCGTAATAGTGATCAGGTGGAACTAATTGGGGTGGGGTAGGCCCAATTAGAACAGAAGGTGGGGAAAAGGAACACAAAGACAGGAATTATTAAATAAAACAGGAGGCAGAGAGTCCATATGAAGTCACTGAAAGGGGCAGATCACGAAAGTTTAGCCTCATTCAAATAGGGAGAGATTAATTTTTCACGTTATGTGGGTGTTTACTGATACACAGAAACATATGGGAAGTTGGAATATTTCTATAAATATTCTCTTCTTGATAGAATAGGCCTATGACAACACTGTAAGAGTTAGCGTAGGACAGGGTTATGGTGAATAGTCAGACCTCCAGTTCAATTTCCCAGGATAATCTGAAGATCACAGTGGAGGTGAAGAAGGTTCTGTGCAGCACATTAGTTGCTCTAAAAGGGAAAAGTTAGCAATTATATTTTAAGATAAGCAGCCACCATGTGACTGGTTCTTGAAACAGAACGTAGACAGAAATTGTATTGGATGATATAGTAATGAATGACATTCCTGAATGAGAGGAGCAGAGTTACTGAGACACTGGGGCATTTGTGAATGAAGAGTGACAGTAGGTAGAGATTCATTAGTGGAAGAACAAAAGAGGAAATGTGGAAAGTAAAAAAAAAAATCACTCACAAAAGCTATATGAAGAGAATAGAGAGAAGACTCATTTAATTTCACAGTATTATTTTAAAATGTTCCGCTATACAGTTGGTACCATTATCTAGAATGACATCCAAAGTGTGAGCGGGTCAAGGCCCAGTGGTGTGTTAAAGGTCACTTTGACAGGTGGCTCACAATTTCACCTGTGACCTTTTGGTGACAGTAAAACCTGTCTAAGCGTGGAACTTCCTTCCTGCCGAGATAAGGGCTACAGCACAGTAGTTTGCACAAATAGTATACAACCTACCCCTCTGGCATCTTGTTGTGCCTCACCCCTATAAAAGTAATTCACAGTAGGCCTGCAGTACGTATTTTTAGCCATGCTAGTGCAGCCAGGAGTGTCACATTTTGCATGGATTGCCATGAAATTTTGTGCAGACATCCATGTTTCCCACTTGACTTTCTTGTGATCCCTTTACTTTTCATCTAATGCTATCAATTTGCTAATACTTGGGATTAATGTCCAAACACATGCTGGATGTGTTTCCCCATCAGCAGCAGATGTTGCTAACTTTCTGTTGTCAGCAAATTTGCTAATGTTAGCATGCTAATGCTAATGCAGTCAAGATGGTGAACACAATACCATCAACACGTAAGCATTGTCACTGTATGCATGTTAACATGCTGACACTCTCATTTAGCTTTAAAGCACAGTTGTACCTAAGCAGATCCTGTAGACTGTTAATTCATCAGTAAAGTGTTTCTGCTTCAAAACATTTTAGAACATGCGATCTATAAAGATATTATATGATTATAGTATATATGAATATAAAATATTGATCAATGTATTTTCTCTTTATCTACTAATTGATCAATTTCCTAATTGTTACATCCTCGTGTCCTTTTCACACATCATCAACAGCTACAGTGACACATGATCACACGAATGTGTGTGTATATCTGCTTGAATGTGTGTCATGTGCATAATCATGTGTGTTTGTATGATGAAAAGTGCACACTCAGGAAAAGCCATTATGTTTACTGATGGTAAAATGATGTCAGAGAGGCTTTTTGAGCCACTTAACTCTGCAACCAGATCAATAGTCTAGCTTTGGGATTATTTTCACCGTTCACATCTCATTTTGGGGTTACGTCCTGCTCATCACTCACCGTTAAATATATGTTTCTGTAGCTGGCAGTTGAGCAGAGCAGTTGTTTGGGTCAAACAACCATTTTCATGAACCTGATTAGGTATAGTGGGTGTCTATTAGAGTATTGATTTTTGAGTCATTCTGGTTGAGATCATCAGCTAAGTGGGGTGACACATAGAACTGAACGTAGACCTGAATCTGGAGGGAATTTATTGACCATGGAAAAGAAGTGCAAGCTCACACTTACAGCAGTTCTGGTGGATCTAGCTGAGCTCAAATGGATTATTTACACTGATCATATCACATTCCTTAAAAGAAACACAAACACAAACGTGTGCACATACTGTTAAAGACATGGGAATATGCAAAGAGAAATGTTGATCACTGGAGGTCATATGAGTGAATGATGATGCAGTATTGTCTCATCGAGCTTTATGGCTCAATGGATATAAAAATACAAATATTTTTATGGATATAAAAAATACAGTGTTTGTTTACTGCTCCTTCCTTTTCAATAGTCCCTCTGTTTGAATCTGACATCACATTGTTTATTTCAGTATTTCCATGCCTGCCCGCTGAGGCCAGGCAGCGAGGAGTGATGCTAAGATCTTGTAACATTGCATCTTTGATTCCCGAACCTCTGCCACCGTCCTGCCAAAGCCCCCGCTGTGCTTTGCTCCCATGCTTCCCCACCTTTCCTGCCCCGTCACAGATGAGAGAGGAATACAAATGCCTGCAGCCCCTCGAAGCCCCCCTCCCGCCTTCCCCCGACACAATCCTCATCCCCCAGCTAGCTCTCCTCCTCCTCCTCCTCCTCCCACTGCTGTACCCCCTCTCCCACATCTACACCGCCACCCCGTGCTTGCCTTCCTCCATCGCTGACTGCACTCATCCAAGGGCAGCCAAAGACATTCTCCAGAGTGCGATAAGAGTGATTTCAGCCGACACGACACGGCAGTGCTCACACGGCCATCTGCAGCAGCCGCCTGTGGGTGTCATTGGTGGAGCCACACTGAGATTGAGACTTTGAATGCATATGTTTGACTTGCTGTCTCCCCACCAGTGATGTGTTCCACTGAAAAGCCATCCATATTTGTCTTTCTTCATCAGTGACAGGCAGGCAGCGACGTCTTAGCACAGCACTTCAAAGCATGGGGTGATTGTCATGTTACAGATACACCAGGTGACCCAGGTTAAGGTGCCGGGACCTGTAGCATAGATGAGGAATGAATGGAACCTATTCTCAGTTGTCTGCAACATATCACATGACACATGTTGTGTATGAGTGGCTTCTCGTTTTTGCTTTTTATCCCAATTTACCAATCTTTCATATGCTTGATCACTGTGATTTCATTTTTTTTTTCACATTGAAAAGAAATAAATGTAAATGTATTTAATTCACATGCTCTTGAGGGTATTCTGTAAATCTTTAATGCCTTCCTTTCCAACCCAATTCAAGGACTCAGCAGCAGAAGTAAACCACAGCTTCTCATCATTCAACTGGCTGAATGACTCCACAATCTAATGACTTTGATCAATAGGTCAGGATTCTGTGTGTTAAAAAGGAAGACAGGGTGGTTAAAATAAATGCACCAGGTGACATGTACCCTCCAACATCACAAATTTGTATGTGTGTCTGCGTGCAGTTCTTGACAGGGAATATATGGGTTTTATGACCATCATCTATGAAGTTATTTGGCTGCAGAAGGACAAAGCAGAGAGAGGTGATTAAAAAGCAGAATGGAATGTCACACCTAATAGATACAGAGCTGGTCAGAGGAAATAAGAAAAGAGAGCAGGAGGAGGAAGGGGCAGGAAAGGGGAGAGGAGACGAAATGCAAAGAAAAAAAACACCACCTATTTAAGTTTATATGTGGGTGTGATAGTACGCGCACACGTGTCTGACTGAGGGCATCAGCCGTGTGTGTGTGTGTCTCTGCTGAGAAATTGGAGAGTGTGTGACTGGAGGTGTTCTTGGCTCCCCCAATTTCAGGTGTAATTACCCAGACAGAAAATGAGAGGTAAGTGGACTAGACAGAGCCCCCTTGAGTCCCCTTTTCTTAGATACAGCCTCCTCCCTCCTCCTCAGTACAATAACAGGAGGGCAACATTTACAGCCGTGAAAGGAACAGTATATGGCCTGCAAAAAACCCACCAGCATATTTTTTAGACATGTAAAGACTGAAATGTTTTAATCCACTCCCACTTTATGGTCAAATTAGAAGCAGGGGCAGTAAAAGACAGGTAGGCTTATGGAAAAAAAACAAAAAAAACAAAAAAACATTAGAGTCTTCTGCAGGCAAAATAATGGTTTAAATTGTTCTTATTGGTCCTTGTGTTGAGTTTTTTCTTCTCATTTATCTCTGCATCTTATCTATTTATACACCCTGTATCCCACACTACCACCATGTCACATATCTCAAGAACATACACAGCTAAGCAGCTACTACCCACCACAAGGTTGTATAAGGGATGAATCAGTGAACTAAAACAAAGCATTTTTCTTTCATCAGTTCACCTTTTTCCTGACAGACGTTGCTCAATTTTTCGAGGGTGAATTTTTGCTGTTAATTCTAGACATTCAGGAATACATTGTTATGCTTTTATCACAACAGATCGTAGCTTTGTTATTTTTACATCTGTAGAGTAAACTGGAAACTCCTGGGGTGAAAGTTTATCCTCTCCCACAAACTGACTCAAGCACACTGATGGTTTAGGTTTACCCTGTAAAAACACAGATATAGCTTGTGTCTATGGTTGATCTTTTACGCAGTCTTAACAACAGCATACTCTAATGTCAACATGAGCTTGAACTATTCAACGGTAACCTTGCACAGTATCTCCAAAAGTGACTTGCACTTTATTCTCTATGCTGATATACAGTCTTTGAAATAGTCGCAGTGACATTTATTTCATTGCTTTCACCTTCATCGAAAGTTGACTGCTCTCCCTTTGGCAGCTGCCTTCTGATCCAGTAAATTTTTCTTTCTTTTTATTTTGCCACACCTGGAGTGCCTCCTGATTCTGCCGTTGAGCAGTAGATTTGTGATCCGATGTTACAGATATATACTGTATGGGCCAAAAAATTGCAGCGACTGGAAGCTGCCTGTACCCTCCCACTCTCATCTGCATTTGGCTGCTGAAACGTTTCCAGGTTAAGGACAGTATGTCCCTCACACTTTCTTCAGCAGCTTTTCTGTGTGGGGTTTGTGTGTCTGTGTGGGATCCCTCCACTGGTTTCCTCCCACAGACCAAAGACATGCACTCTTAATCGCTCATAGGCGTGTGTGAGCATGAATGATTGTCTCAAAATGTTGACCCTGCGACAGGCTGGCAACCTGTCTAGGGTGTATCACACCCTCACCCAGTGTCAGCTGGGATAGGGGTAAGCGGCATAAATAATGTTAAAAATAATGTTTGCCCCGCTACATTTCTTTCCAACTGTAGTTCCAGTGTAGTTGTGGAGCAGATGGATTGATTTTACATTACATTACAAGTAACTTCCCATCTTCCTGATTCCAGGCACCACCCTGACAGGTCTCCGTGCCAGTTGGACATCTAGCTCCATCCATTAAAGCAATGTCAAACGCAGTAACAAGTGTGGATGAGACTAATGTAGGTTGTTGTATGTCCCCTTACAGAAATAACACCATCTGAAAAAAAAAATTCTGAAAAAAGTTAGTTGCTCTTAGCTGGCACTGCATAATTTATGCTAATTTTATTCCCTGTTCCTAGTCAAGGTGATGGTCAAACAATCCTGGGAAGCAGAATTTGCTGTGATCAGTTTTGCCTCCATGTTGTTATGCAGCAACACCACTGTGCATTCAATTCCTGGGGGAATAATAATCAAAAGACACATAAACAAAGCTGCTGGGCAGCGTTTTGCCTGACTGATTCTCTGTTTGTGTATTAAAACTTTGATTGAAAATGACTGGTGTCCTGCCTCTTCCTGATTCTTCGTCTCTTGTGAGAATACACGAAACACCCACCTAATGGTGTAATGTGCTACTTCTGTGCTCAAACACTGGACTCTCTGAAAACAGTTCTGAGAAATCTGTTGAGCGTGCTTGTCTGTGACATTTGCTGGTTTCAGACCTATTTGGTTGAGACATCATCACAAAGAGGTGAAGACCCTCTTCTCTTTCTCTCTTTGTACAGTTCACCCAAGGCTGTGTGGATGGATGGCTCCCTGTCAAACTGCTAAATTGTTAAGCCCATAATATTCAGGTCTCTGGCATTTGTGTGCAGATTGCCAGAGCGAGGTCAAAATGCAAGGAGACATCTTTCATAGCATGACCTTCTCAACAGACACCCCCCCCTCCCCTGTCCTCCTCTTGTCTCTCTCCCTCCATCTGCATTCCCACTCTGTCCTTGTTTGTAACATTTCCCCACCTGGCTCTATGGGTGGTTTTGTTTATCTGAGCATCCCCTGCTTTCACCAACTGAAGAAAACAGCGTCCACGGAGATACACTGATCCACAAACCACACACGACAAACTGCTAATGGATCAGGACAAAAAAACAAACAAAAAAAAGGTTAAAGTTTCCCAGAAAGAAAATAACGAATACTAATTTTCTCTCATCCTGTGTCATCATCTCAAATCTATTTGTGATTGTTAACCACTGGGTTCAAACTGTGAATGTAATTTTCTCTCTTTTTTGTTGTTTGGAAATTAAACCACAGAAGAAGGGCGGCTAGAATAAGGTCAAACAAAAGCATTATCAGGAGAGCCGCAGACTGCTATTCACCCCAGGGCAAGGTGATGGAGCTGGCAGGTGGTGGACATGGGGAAAGCCAGTAAAGTAGGAAAGAATTATATTCTCTCAAAAGTGCACTGGTAAAATAGCTACTGTGGGACAATGCCTCCTATTGTGCAGAACGGATGTAAAGATTACAACAGGTGTGTCTGTTAAAACTTGTCCACAGCAGGTGTGTGTCTTTTGCACTGATGTAAGTATTTTGCATGTGTGCAAACAGAACAGGCTTCATTCTCAAACACCCTCTTCTTTCTGTTCTATGTTTTCAGTCTAACATATAAACACTAAAAACAATTATGGATGCATTATGCAGACATGTACAGCATGCGCTTAAACACACATGAATATCAGCCCAACTAGGGTAACTAGGTGTGTTTTTTCTTTACGTATTCACTTCCTGTTACAGTGTTGTCACATATTACAGCTAACAGCAACTAAGAACAGAAACCCTGGATATTGAAGTCGCTGTAAAGCCCTCTCATCAAACAAGCTCCTCACAGTACCTCTTGTCTGAAAACTGTGAGTGGTCACGTACACTCACATGCAAAAGTCCTTTATGTAATTTAGCTCTTCAAACTAAAAACATAGTGGTTATAGTGTGGGCAACAAACACTTCATTGGACACATAATCATTTTTTCAGCTACACATGGGTAAAAATGTACAATAAGAGTCTCTTATGAATATTTATCACTGGTTTGGTGGAGAAACTGTTGGTTACTGGTAAAAGCGCTTCCATCTGAATACAGATAACTTTGCTGACTCCTAAAATTATCCTCAGTACTTACAAGCTGGGAGGCTGAGAGGCTGGGAGAGAATGTAAAACCTGCTCTCTTGCTGCAGAAAGTGGTTTGCTGGAGCAAATCTGAACATCAGCCAAATTCAAACTGAGGAAAATATCACTGGTGAGGTTTATTGCCTGGATTGTGAAAGCTTTACTGATGCAAGTAACAAGAAACTGTTGCTGGTAAGGGTCACATCAACATCAAGATATTTCTCTGGGTTAATAAAAAAAAGGCAGAGTGCTTTCAGCCTGTGCTTTGTTTCTTTTCAATATTCATGTTGCCTTGAGGAATATTTTAATCTGTGCATTTTCTCATGTGAATACTTTACAGCCCTTCCCAAATCTGTTGTTACCTACACTAGTCGGTTGAATCAGACATCTGTGGACATGACATGAGCCCCTCTCACGCCTCTCTCTCCCTCATTCCTTCTCTGTGATGTGGATAAGATATACGATGTGATTCTGCTGACCTCCATTTAGCATCTGATTATTGGCAAGTGTGTGAATATTACAGTTGGACCGAGTTTATTCAACCCCAGTGGTCACATGGTGCTATGTTGGCTGTACTCCAGCCTAGCTTAAGCCAGATGCTGAATACTTGCCTGCCAGTAACCAGCCACCATTAGTTACTTGTCCAAGTTTGAAGTCACTGTGTTTTTTTTTGGCTTAAATAAATGCAATAAAAAGGAAAATGCCTGCCTCATGATTCAGTTTATCTGCATTCTTTAGAGGACGTAAGCAGATTTGACTCAGTATTAGAGAAATAGAAAAGGCTATTGATGAGAATGTGAAAGGGGTCAAAGCAACCGATAATAAAGATCAATGAGATCAAATATATCATCTCCATGCATCTAGTTCACTCACTGCAAGCTTTCCTACTTAATTATTAATGCTAGCTGCAGATTGCTAAATCCCCCATTCATTTTTTTTTTTAAATTTATTTACATACTTGAATTGACCTTGAGTGCAGTTCCAATTCATGACATGGCTCAGATTGTAGGATCGGATTGTTTTTATCATTGTTTTTAGCTGACTTGGTTTGTTACACTAAAAGTAGCATTTGTTACAGTCACCAACATTAACGGCTGGTGTCCTGACATCAACCAGGACTAAAATCTTAGCACTACTTGTGATAACGATGATTTCTTCAATCAATTCTCTTAATTTGGGGTAATATATGATTAAACAGTACTTCCTGCTGTATTCTTGAAAACAGTAAAATTAACACCAAGAAAACACGACTGAATCCCAATTAAGAATAGCTTTATTCCACTGTAGCTTCCATCAGCTCCAGACTGTTTGCTCTCTGTTTTGCACCCTCTCCCTCTTACACACACTCATATTCAAACTCACAGATGTGTCGGTGTCAGCAGAAAGCAGTTTTATAATAAATTTGGACTCGGGGGTGGAGTGGGTTGATGTTCCTTACAGCAAAGTAAATCCCAAAGTGACCGTTGCTCATATAGCGCAAGCAGGGCAATCAATTTCACCAGCCTGACCGCTGGAGAGCCGGGTGCTGTGAAAGATATGAACTCAGCCAGACAGCGACTGTCTCCTCAGAGTGAGGTACACTTACATGTCCCCATGCATGTCTCCATTTTTCACCTTATTTCTGCCTCAGTGCTGAACCACTGTTTCAATAGCCACACATCAAACGATGACCCATGATTACATTCACGCCACGATGATGCTCTCCTGTTGAGAAGATGAGTATTCTTACAGTAACAAACATTTTACTAAAACTAAGCTGCCCTTAAAACCAACTTCTCCGCTGCCATGAAAATCCTTCTTTTAATGTGCTGGATTTGCTGACAGATGAACCCGCCAAAAGAATATTAGCAGATTACGAATACATCCAGGCAAATAAAAGAAGCAAGAAAAGATGATTTACCTCTCATGCAGTGAGGCATTTCCGAGCAATATCTATCGTTTCCAATAAAGTTATGCACTTTAACAGGATATGCCAATTTGATGTAGATTCATCAGAGTCATTTGTATTCCTCTGAGGTCCTTTAGTTTTATTGGCAATCTTATAAATGTGATTCTCTGAAGTTGTACGCTCCTTTAACAGTGGGGGCATCAGGTTTTAATCTGGCTTAAAAGCCCATTAAAACCCATGAATCAGTTGGCACAATAAGCAACTGTGGAGGACACTGTCGCCTTTCCCCCTTTGAGGAACTGTGTAATTACCTCTCTCATGTTTTATACAGATTAATGAGAACACAATTTTCTGGGAATCATTGGTGAGCTGTATCTCATCCCTAAAGATGAGGACAAATACCCCCTTTGTTGGGTGAAGTCTTTCTGACTTAGGAGGGTTGTTTTTTATCTCTTGCTTAACTTATTTTACAGGTGTGAGTCCCACATGGGCTACAAGTTGAGCATCAACTGGGAAACCAAATGAGGAGAGCAGAAAACTGTCACCCCAATGGTCTAATAGCTCTATGTCTGTTTGCCCATGTTGATCACTAAAGGGGCCAAGGTGGTTTCAATCATGCACTCAAGAGGGCGAACACAATAAAGACAAATTTGAGGCCTGAAAGTGATTGCTTGTGGGCCCAATTTGTACCCCTCCTTGGCCCAAATGTTACCTTTATTCTCACAACAAGGGACTATTGTGGGGCCTCAATGGCAATGCAATTTTTATTTTTGGCCTCCCAAATTGGATCCAAGTGCCAGCCCATCACTGACCCACGTGGGACCCACATGGACACAACCACATGACTTTATGGGAAGAATGTGACCATGAAAACATGAGCAGCTCTATGAAGTTGAGAATCAAACTATTCACTCTTTCTCATCAGCTTTGACCATTAATGACTGCAGCAGATTTATCTTGATGAATAATTAGGATTCCTACACTAGAGTACCTAAATCTGTTTGATTTACCCAATTCATTAGAAGATTCATGTACTTCATGTGCCTCTCTCAGTTCTTACACCACTGCTACTCACCCTTTTCACAGTTGTTATAAAACATGCAAATCCATGCCAGTAAGCCAAAGCACACCTGTTGAAATCCACTGGTCTG
This sequence comes from Rachycentron canadum, assembly GCA_038496675.1. Taxonomy (NCBI): domain Eukaryota; kingdom Metazoa; phylum Chordata; class Actinopteri; order Carangiformes; family Rachycentridae; genus Rachycentron; species Rachycentron canadum. The sequence continues at coordinate 4,013,970 of CM076648.1, read as the reverse complement.
GCCAAAATCCGCCTCCTCAGTGCACCACTCAGGCCCACGCACACCTGTTCAAAGTGCTGGTCTCCTCTTCCTCTTATCTAATTTGTGATTCATATCAAATGGATGCATGGCTAATGTACAAAGTGCTGCCTTGCTATTTGATTCTGGATATTATCTGGATCTGTTCCACAGCCTGACAGCTCTCTGTGTGTGTGTGTGCCTGTGTGTGAGAGAGAAAGAGAGGGACACAGAGAGAGGAATAGTAAGACTTTGTTTTCCCTTGCATCATAAACATATATTAATAAGGCACTACAGTCATTTTTTGTACCATCTCCTCAGTGTCCAGTGTCTCCAGTGTCACTGTTTTCAAATAAAACCAAAGCCTCCATCAGCAGCTCGAGCCCAAAGTGTCTTTCCCATCATCCTATCATCATTCTGTCTATCTGTGTCTCTGTGTCTCACTCTGTTGTCTCTTCTCTTCCCAACTGCCTCCTTTCACACACTCATACTTTGGTAATTAGAAGGCAGGTACATGTCATTATAATACAAGACCGCCATGTCATATGTACATTGAAAGAGTAATTGGTTAATGTAATCATTGAATCTCCATACTGACTGTGAAGTGACCCATATCTACACTGTGAGAATTAATCAACAGTGTTCATGTCTTTGTTCAGGGTAAAAACATATTCTGAAGTAAAAGCTGGACTGCAGAAGATACTCTGCACAGTTAGGACAGTGGATTTCGTCCCATTGAGGGAGGGACTCACTCCCACCATCTCAGTGTAGGCCCTAACTCACATTTGTCTCCATAAGCAACCTTAAGTTTCCCAAACACTCCTCCCCTATGGTGCTCCTCAGGGATCAATTCTTGGGCCACTATTATTCATTATCTACATTTTATTCCTCAGACACATAATTTGTCAACACAGTCTCAATTTCCACTCCTGACAGCCTGCTTAAATGACATCGGTGCTTGGATGACCTACTACTACCTCAAACTCTACTAGGATAAATCTGAAGCTATCCTCCTTGCTTTCGTAGCCACACTTTAACCATCTCAGTTGCTGAAGTAAAGATCTTGGTGTAACTCTACCCTCTGTTTTAACAAACACATTAAAAAACATCACCAAAACAACCTTCTTCCCTGAAAAAACATCTCAAGGTTATGCCCCTCTCTCACGGTGTTCCCCAGGGCTCAGTTCTTGATTCATTATTATTCATTATCTAGACCCATGCATTCATTACATCACAACTTGTCTACTGCAGTGCTCTTCTCATTGGTTCACCTACACGTGGGGTAAATAACCCTCAGCTGGTCCAAAACGCAGCTGCAAGTATTCAGAAGAAATTCAAGAAATTACACTGGCTCCCAGTAAATACTGCATTCACAAATCTTCTCCATCCCTATAAACCTTCCTGATCACTACGCTCCTCTGATTCCCATCTACTCCACACTCACCCTCCAGACTCTGCACCTTGGGGGATGGGGCCTTTAGTGTAGCTTGCTCTAACCTCTGAAACACTTTCCCCAGTGCACATCTGTTACTTAAAAAATAAAAAAATAAAAAAATACAACTAAAGCCTTTTTTGTTTTGGCTGGCCTTTCTTGGTACTGCATGCACTTACTGTTTTATCATGTGTATGTGTATGTAACTGTAATTGTGTGTGTGTATATGTGTTTAAGTATGTCTATATATGTGTGTATGTATACATATGTGTATGCATGTCTGTGTGTATATTTGTGTATCTAATTTTTCCATTCCATCATTCATTAATATGCTGTTTTACCTTGTCTTTGCTTATGAATGATTTATTTCCTTGTAAGGTGTCTTGAAAGGTGCTTATAAATAAATATTATTGATGCTTACACATACTGTTAGTAATTCTTTACTCATTAGATTATGATTAGATTATGATGTTTGTGTACACACAAGCAAAGTAAGAGGTCATGTTTCCAAACTGACAAGAAGCTACTGAGTTTTTACTGGGGAGCTAGATTCCCCACAGCTTCTTTATGACAAACCAAAGATGGGAAAATAATGGAAAAAGGTATTAATTGATCAATTCTTCATTTAAACTTCTTCACAATAGTTTATCCTGTCACTTTCCTCTCCTTTTCAATCTCTGCTCCTAGTTTTATGTCCCCATCTATCACTTTCCCTCTCTCTTCCTACTTATCCCTCTGTCCACCTGCGTATTTATCTCATGAATCCTTCAGCTCACTCCTCACTACCCCCCTCCATCACCACCACCTCTTCCCCTTTTGCTTTTGATCTCCTTCCCTTTTCCACTTTCCCTCTCTCTATCTCAGTTTTTCTCTCCATCGTGTGTTATCACGCAGTGCTACAGCCTCACTGATGCAAACTGACATGTGAAATATAGCTAATTGGAAGGTCTGGTGCTACTTAATCCCATCTGACAAAAAAATCTATTTTCCCCTTCTGTGCAACACTCATCAACTCAGAAACAAACTTGTTGCTTGAGGTATGTAAGGATCAATTGTAAATGAGTCATGTGTTTCCTGTTTCTAAAGAGGGATGACAGAATATTTCCAACACTGTTTTTGAGAGTCAGGCCACATTGATCTTGACATTAAGGACCAATAATCAAGAGTAGGATTTTATTGATGTGGCGTAAAAAGAAACCACTGTATTGGTGACTGTATAGAAAGTATCGACCCTTTATACATTTTCTACATTTTGTTGTGTTGCAGACTCAGTGGACGTTCAAATCTGAGACACTATAAATAAAATAATGGTCTATTCTTACAAACCACGTTTTCTGGCACATTGCTGCATTTGTTAGCTTGTTACTGCTACTTGTAAATAAGTGGACTAGTGTCAAACCATTAGTAGAAATCTGCATTGCCCCCCTCGGGTGCTACCACGTGTGCACGAGAATATACAAAACAGGGATCCACTCATAAAAACACTGCTTCATAGCAAAACTGGTGATCAAAAATTCCACAAGGTACCTTTATGTAAACATGAATAACAGGAAAATGTATTGTGGTGCTGGAGCAGTGCAGTAGTTATCTCAGACCGGTAGTGTTACAGCTTGCTTGGGATTGGAAGTAGAAACATGCAATACCTCAAAACCATCCCTGGGCTTTCCAATTCCAAATGAGCAAAACAACAGGAGCAGGTCCCTCAAATTAAATGTCAAAATGTATTGTTTGTAGCAGAATGACTTCCAAGTGTTTTCTGATTTGACACCCCTATTTGCAGAAAGATATTGTTTGACTGTGCCTTCCCAAACCATTACAATTCACCATAAAATAAATCAAAATAAAACAAATCCAAACATGACTTGGTTAGGGTAAAGGTAATTACTTTATGAAAGTTATAAAACCATCTTTGTCATGGATTCAATAACAATAACCACTTGATTAGGGTTGAGCAACGAGAATGGCCATGGTAAAAAGCAACAACAGCAGCGTTTGCTGAAACGTGTTGTTGCTTTTCTTGGGGGAGCAGTTATCAAAACAATATATTTTACTTTAAGCAATGAGAGAGAACTCAATGTATTCCTCTGTCAGTCAGAGTTCTAATGTTCACCATTAAAAAAGAGCTTTGGATAGGGAGAACAAAAAATCACATTGCAAGTCTGTATTCTCCGCAAGATGACTGGTCTGACTCACCACAATAGAGACAGAAACACAACAATCAGTGAGAGCAGAGGAGGGGCTGTTGCTCTGATTGCACCTTTTCCACCACAACTCAGCAAGAAAATGTATGATTGAAAACCTCAATTTAAAATGGGTTAAAGTGTTTTGTTGTTGTTAAAATGTGTTAACTGGCCCCTTACTCTGCTGTTTATTTCTTTCTGGCTCTCTTTACTGATGGGAAGTAGAAAATACAAGTTCCCTGAAACGTTGTTTTTCATGAAGAATTTTCAGGTGCTCATATTTCACTCCAGTTATTTCATTTTACTGCACTTTACACTTCTACTCTACCACATTTCAGAGAGAAATACTCTACTTGTAGTTCCTTATTACTTTACAATTTTACATATAAAATATAGGGAGGCCTCATAAATATGCACTGATTAACCCAACAGTTGAATCATAAAAATTCTGATGCACATTATTGCATCATTAATCAAAAGCCACAGCACTAAAATTGAGAATAAATATTTTGATTCTAAAAAAAAGCTTGAAATGAATTGATTGCGATTGGAAACATTCAAATGATCTTATTGCACTGGCAGATGTTTTCACTCAATAACTTAAGAATATTTTGCTGATAATATTTTGTAGTAGCCCTAATTTAGTACTTTGAAGTATTGGTAACATTACTTTGATTTAGGATCTAAACAGCTATTCAATATTGGCTTTGTTGCTGTATCTCTGTCCACAGCACCTGAATCCTGAGCTAATGTTAATGCACCATTATCACCACAAATAACTAGCTCTTGCTTCCTTATGTGAAGAAAATCTCAACTATCCTTTTAACACATAAATGTTTACCCCTTTGACCTCAACTTTCAATATAATTTCCTTGTGACTGATGGGAAAATTCAGTCTTGTGATCAGAACGAAGGCTTGTCACTTTGTCATTCACCGCTACATAATCCTTCTATCTCCACGGAGCGGGCCAGGGCAGTGAATTAATAATATTCTCTGAAGGCTGCGGCTCAAACCTCTCTCAAAAATGAGGTCTGACAAAGTCTCCACTCTAATTGCATAAGCATTGCCACTTTTTGTCTGCTCCCGGGCACATCAGTAGAAGTGACGCTTGCAAGAGCTGCCCTCTTGGCCCTGGTGCTGCTGTCATATCTCTGCCCTGCCAGCTACCGCCTCAGTGGGAAATCAAATACACTTAATGGAGAGAGGACACATTATGAGTGTAATCGAACCTGGAACGAGATAAGTGTGTCACCAATCACCACTTTCCTGCATATCGTTGCTGTGGCGGAAAAACCTTTTACTGTAACTCCAGTGTCAGCAGTCTTCATCATTTCACTTGAATGGTGGGATGACATGGTGTTCCATGCTGTGAATGCATTCAACGACCTTGAGGCGAATGAAACCAAATCAAAATTCATAATAAAATGTCACCAATGCACAGAAGGTGATCCTAAAATTCAGAAAAAGCACTTTTTGAAACAACATGGTCGTAGTACAACAGTAGCTGTAAAAAAAAAAAAATAGAAACACAGGATTCTTATTTTGGGAGTTGGTGGGTTTGTGTTGCTCACAGTTGATCACTCAGAAACACACACACACACACACACACACATATATATACACATTGAGCCACGCATGTCTATCCACAAATGACCTAAGCAGCTTCTGGTGGGCTACAGAGTGCACAGCCAGTGGATCAAGTTCTCCCTTTGATTGAGGTCAGTGTTCCTGAGAGCAGGGGCTTAGTGGTGCTCCGCTCACCACAATCCAGCTCCTGTTTCAGGGGAAATGGACGGAGCTCAGAGGGCAACCTCAAGGTGAAAGACATGATGAGCGTTGGTGAGTACTGGAGGACTGATGCTGTGTCCACATTAAGGATGGGGATTGGTTCTGTCGAGTCAAAGGACTGAGGTTTCTGAGAAATGACGACAGACTTAGAATATAAAGTTTCTAGAAGTACAATTTTTTTTGTATTAAAGTAGGTCAAAGAGCTTGTAACCAAATGAGGCACTACTGGTTTAAAGAAGGACAGAGGCAACAACAGGCTAATGAAGGTCATGTTTTTGCTAAATGGCATTAATTAACTAATTAAGTTTTTGAACTGATTCATATTAAGTAGTCACTGACAATTAGTTATGTAGTTATGCAGAAGGTTTAATTATGTCTAAAAAGTTAATTTCAGTGAATACTCTGGGAAAGGAAGAAGTTTTAAGGCAAGACACTTAATCAATTTGTTGTGAGAATCAATACAGCCGATATCTAATCCCTCGTCTTGGTTGGAAACTGGCAAATGATTCAAAATCAATCTGCAGAGCACAGTGAGCCACGAGGAGTTAAATTATCCTGATCAAATACAACTGCACAGAAATAGCCACAGTCCCCTGTTCCAAAATTAGACCCCTAACCCTTAGTCATGTATGTTACTTGAAATATTGTGAATTGTTTCAGCTTTACAGAATGTGTTTCAACATATAGTGGGTCCATATGTATGATACAATATTCTATCAGAGATAAAATGACAGTTTGAAATAACACTGGCTTTGTTATACAAAATTACATTTACCTTCGCAAACTATGACTCATTGACTCTGTAATTAGAGGCAAATAAATCATCAGCACCAGTGTGATATCTTTCTTTAAGGAATTGCACAAACAGTAATAACCTGTGATAGGTTTCACATTTCCTGGTAATTTTAAAGTCACTGTTGTAATAAAAGGAGGCAGAGTTTGTCGCCTCAGTCACAAATTACACAAAAACTGTCACTCAAGTGCAAAACTGTCAAGCTAAGAGTATAGTCTAAATTGACAAATGACAATTGTTGAGTCTGAAAACTGCAACTGAAACCTATAATGTGACATAAACACAGACTTGTCAACGCTGGCTCTGTACCACAGACCACGGCTTTGCCTCGTAGTTCATTCTTCCAACCATGTATATCACACTCACACAAGGCAACGTGGTGTCGAACCAACAGCCTTCTCTTCATCACGACGATACAGTTATACATTAACAATAAATAATGAAGAAATTCATCAGAAGAGACTTTGCATATAGATAGCCTACTTAAGCCGGAAGCAACCATTAACATAACTTGCGGGGAGTGGTGGATAATTAGAGTGGCTCTCCTCCTTTCCTTCCTTTCCTTTCCTCTCTGTGACTAATAGAGAGGCCACGGCGACAGAAGGAGGACACGGTTCACACAAGTCTCGAGTTCATCTAATAGTCACCAACGTCTCTAAAAAGTGGGGATACTGCTGAAAGACTGCAGACCTGTACATTTCATTAATCAGTCTTTAAAGACAGGCAACTGTTTTCACAGAGTAGAAACAGTTTTAACAGCTTTAGGTTGGATTTAAGCTCTTAATGGATCCTGACATTATGTCAGGTGGTTCGAGTAGCTCTCTGGTGGTTTCTGCTATGGACTCCAGACTGTATGATGGAAAGTCATCTGAGTTAGGAATCCTTTAAGTAGAGCTACAACTTATTCAATAGCACTTCAACAGTATTTGCTAAGTTTCATGCGCTAAGAGTCATTACATCCCAAACATTTTCATTTTCCTCCAGGTTCAAGCTACTTTTCATAGCATTGGTTCGGTTAGGGCTACCTGCAGTGGTCCTTTTCTGGAAGTGCACAGGCTCTGCTATGCTATCAAGGGACTTTAACTCATGGGGCGTCTAAGCCAGTGCCCCTTTGGTTTAAATTTAGACTTAACATTTACCATCATCCTAATCCTGAAAGCAACTGTATGACAAAGTGCTAAGGTTGGTAGCTGGGACAGTTTCATGTCCACCCATGGGCTCCTGTAGTTCAGGAGTTCCTGTAGTAAGAGACTTCTAATCACCTGCGATCCTGCAGATAGATAAAGTGCTTATCCCTGCTATATCTCCGACAGCAATCACCTAATTATACAAATCTCTGGGAACAGATCAGATCAAATGCAGGATATATTAAATATCACCAGGATTTAGGCCACATTCATCAAACATCCTGCCTTTACTCCCATCAGCAGGATGGATCTCATGCACATCAATCAGAGCAGGGCTGTGCTATTTATAAGCAGCAGGTGGAGGGGTTTGGGGAACATGATGGTGAACTGGACTGAGTTGCACAGTGGTAGTGTGAAAGCACTGCCTATATTGTGTAATTAATCTTGGCAGCCTAGTAGCAAATTTTAAATATGCATGCAACTGTTTCGCCCATAACCTTTTCAATCTGCTGTTTCCTGCTGTCAGAAGCTTCTCATTGGCACTGGTGACCTCAGTTGTTATGGAAACTCTGGCTGGTTCAGGATATTAGTGCTATAAAACCTGATGTTTTAACACTTGATTGTGTAAACATGACTCATTTATTTTTGCTATTTCCCATAACACGTTGAAAAAAAGGAGACAAACAGCTAACGCAGCTTGAAGTTTGGATGATGTTGCACATTAAGAAAAAGCAGCACATGCCCCAAAATCTGCTGAGGCATTTTGATTGTGATGCATAAAACTTTCTTAAAGGCACCACCTGCAGTGCCAAATGATGAAGCTGGGGAGAGCGCTGCTATTATATCACAACATTTTTAATAATTTTGGGTGGCGGTGGCAAATAACACATTTTCCCATGATTCACGTAACCATGAAAACCTGTAAGGGTTTTTGGGGGCATAAGATAAAAAGAAAAGTGCTGTGCCTGCATTTTCTTACAGGCCACGATCATATTATCCAGAGACAAAGAAAGAATTAAACTGTCAAAGGTGCAACTCAACCAGTGATATCATTGCTGTATGTGAGCCAAAATAATTAGTGAGAAAATATATATTTCACATAGATTTTTCCAGGACACCGTTTTACCACATCAACAGAAGAAAATCCTCTGGCAGTTTATTCATTTGGCATCACTGCCATGGCATGAATGGTATGTCAGTGGTGCAGCCCAGTGATTTGAAAAGTGTCATGTTGGGGACCTGAAAATTGATTCCAGGACGTGACAGAGCACACGTGCCATTACTCATGTGCATGACTGCTGCTCTGCTGCTCTCTGAAGGTCTGCTCGAGGTTTCCAGTCATGCATGCCAGGGCGAGAGTGAGATGTCAGGCTGGGAAAATAACGCATTAAGACAAAAACTGTGTATATCTATACCTTAGATGAAGTCTCACCCTGAGATAGGACATGACAATGTGAGGTAATTGTTCATTCATCATAACTATATACATGAGCATGTGAGACAATCTATAGGTATGATGTGAGACATGCAAATTTGGTCGTTGGCTGATTGAAATGCACGTTGCTGCAAATAAACATCAAATCTGACGTGACATTATGTTATGTTTTTTTCCTCCCTATTAAACAAAATGTGTGGCTACTTGTTGTTGTTGTGGGTCATCTGTGATTTCTGAGAAAACACATTCCAGTGTTGATTGGTTAACATGGTTATAATCCATATTTATAATAATCGTGGCAGCATGAAAACAGTGTGGCTGTGTGAAAACAGGACACAACACCAAACAGCTGTAATGACTTACTGTCCACCATTTTATTTGAGTGTGTGAATGTGCCCACTGATAACAAGGGGGTGATTTTGGACGCAGCGAGACAGTCAGAGTCAGTTCACAAGCAGTTTGTCAACATATTGGAGCAGCTTAGCCAGGAGAAACTTGGTAGAGACCAAAAACAGAGCTAAAAGAGATATTGGACAAACACTCATCAGTTGGCTAGAGAAACAATGCCAGGTGTGTAAATAAGCAGCTATTTGCAGTTTAAAAGGAGATGTGTCAGATTAATATGTCAAATTCCTTCTGCTGCCAAATCTTCTGAAGTCTAATCTGTTTTAGGTGCCAAAAACTTCATATCAACTTATGTCCACAACCTCCGTGCTTCAGCCCGACAGCTGTGTTTGGGAGGAGCAGATGTTCCAGCTGGAGAGGATGGCAGTGACATTTCCCTTGTTGAGGACGAGACAGGAGAAAGGAGAGAAGGTGGAGAGACTGTCAGCAGTGTTCATTTCCCCATGTCGTAGTTGACGATGGATAGCTGCAACACTCCCTACGCTGCTGGCCCCTGATAAGCCCTATTTTTTTGAGGCCCAAGGTGGACGGCCCTCTTAATGGAATTGCTCCCATCCGGGATAGCGGTGGTCTATCGACTTCTCTCACCAGTGAAAGAGGACCCCCTTTGTGAACTGAATGAACCGGAAGATTGATGAGGCTCGACTGTGTGAAATCAGCCCAGCCCCATCTCCTATCTAACCCGAAGGCTCCCAAGGACGTCTACTTAGTGTGACATAATTCATATGTATGTAAAAATGAAAAAGCTCTACGGGGCTGTTGGAGAAGCAATATAATGCCAGCATATGTCACGCTCAAGCAAACAGCCATGAGAGCCTCTGCGTATTTGGGCTCAGAAAACACAATATCGTCTATGTCTCTGTAATGTGCAATATCAGTCTCAGAAAATATGATATCATAGACTGTAGAAAATAAGTAAAAAAAAAAAGGTTATGTAACAGTACAATAATGAACAGACTTTTAGCATGACCTACTTCCTGCCCCAGAGAAATCATGCACAGGTTAATTGCCGTCATAGGGAGCTATTTCCTTAAATGTGTTCTGTAAAGATACAAAAACAAGCATCCTTTATCTGCAGGTAGCGCTGGTTGTCAAACATTTTGTAGTACAACAGGTATCCTCTGAGAGTTCAGGAGGCAGACGACAGGCTGATAAGATACTTATCACCACTGAGGCTCTACAGCCTTATCTCTCTTATAGGCGCTCTTACCTTTTGGCTCTCACACAGCCAGACAATGATCCATTCTCAACAGGAATTTCAGCTGTGTGTGGAGAAAACAATTTGTTTCCAGGTTACAGGAAACTCATTGACCTGCTGCTATAACTTCATATATGTCCCTTCAGGTCTGTAAAAACATAGATATTTTTAGTTAACTCTTAATTGGGGACATTTCGGTCAGGAAATTAAACAAAGAAAGACAACTGTTTTGAAGTTCTCTTCATACTCTTATCTTAATAACATAAATCTGTTTCCAAGTTCTTAGTCATAATTAACACCAGCATTACTCCTGTAGATCTTTTGTGCCAATAGCAATTTAAATCTTACTTGATAGCAAAAGGCCCATCCTGTTAATTCAATCGTCCCCCAGTAATGGACAGTCCTTTGTCTTTTGTGTTCACCCCCAGTCTTTTCCATGGTGGTGCAGCCATTTAGTCAATGCAGAGATCCCATTCATCAGGTCTGTGAGTGCTCTCATGTCTGATCATCTGTCATCGTCATCCCTGCATCTCCGACATCCCTCCTGCTGCTCCTCAAAATAGAGCAGGAGATTAGGAAGAGGGGAGCATTTTAGCCTGATCCCAGGAGGTCCATCATCCCCTTCATCCCCCCTCCAAAGCTCCCCATTCTCCACCCCCTCCCCCCACTCCTTCTCCTCCACATTTCCTCCAGTATCTTCACCTGATGGAGCCACCGGGGGAAATCATTGTCCAGAAGATGTGCTATGAGCTTCGGGGGGGGCCACCATCAGTCACCGATAGACACGCTAGTCCAGAGGATGGACACACACTGGTGGGGTAGACAGGGGAGATGTTGACTGGCTACAGAAGTAAAGAAATACACTGCCAATCAAAAGTTTCTGAACATCTACAGCAAATATAAAAAAATACAATTGAAGAATAAATATTGGTGAATTGAAAATTGCTTGTTACTTCCTGGGTCTGCAGCCTCCTGTGGCAGAGAGCATTTGTTATATTTGAAGTGTTTCCCAGTCTTTGTTGGACAGTTTATCATTGCTTAAGGTAACTTGCTGTTCCACTAAAGCCAAAACTTGACAAGTGACTATTAATGTCGATCGGCCCTTTTCACAGCAGACAAAAGCACAGGTGTAAACATTAGCAATGGCTCTGTATTATTACATGTCTTGGACCTTGTAAAAAGGACATCTAAATGGCATAAAGACACAGTTAATGTTATTAATTACCCCTGAGCTTTTCTTGCCACATGTCAAAATGTCAGCTGTTGAAAAAAGGGGCCAATTCATACTAACACCCAGGGCAGGACAAACATTTGACATGGTGCTCAGTCTGGCCTGTTCATTAGAGCTTCATTAAAGGCAGGTGCACTGTGAGGGTCAACAAGTGACGCCTGTGGTTAAAATGCATTCACTGTGTTGCAATTACTAGAAGTATGTTGTCTGATCTGATCAGTTTAGTGTTACTTTCTCAACATGAAAACCATAAAAGTAAATCATCTGTGTGCTTCTTATTCGTGATTCTCATGACATGCCTCGATTTAGCTTTTGTAAAGATTATTACAATCGTTTTGTCACCTACACAATGCTGTCGCTATAATCACGTCCCCCCCCGCTGCCTCGTTATTTCTCTATTTTGGTCTCCAGCCAAAGTTTTACATGGAGCCGGTCAAAGCAAGAAGGCTCCACTTAAAGAGGTGTGGTCAATACAAATTCACATGCATAATGTGTGCACAAATCACACTGTGCAGATAAACAATGGCACTTACTGAAGACTCAACTTCATTGCCCTTGCACATACGACCTACTGCTCTGCACTGGTGAGAGTGATGTTTAAATAGGGCCCTTAGTCATCTCCAAGTGGTTTGCCAGTACTTGCTGAAGTATGATCACCTTTGGGTGAAATGGTTTTCAAAGACACACCAGCAATGTAAGATAGTTTCAACATGATCTTCGGCTTAAGAAATGTGGCCTTGCTCAATGCTCTGCAGATGTATACAGAGGGGAAAGAACTGTACGGACCTGCAAGGCTGTGCATGATAATAACTAATGCCATGTATCTATGGCAACAAAGAACAAACAACAAGATTATCCTGCTTAACTTAACATAATGAAACAAAAATGAACAAAGACGACTTTGCATTAATCAGTCTGTGCCCTGCACAACTCTCCACATGAAGTCATGAAAATGTGAAAATCTAGTTCGTGCGTCTACACTGTTCAATCGAACTGGCAAAGAGACCTTGTTAAGGCCCCGTATAAACAAACTGTCTTTCGCAGAGCTGAAGAGAGGTTCATCTTTCCACCACATCTTATGACATGCTGAGATCATTGCAGGCTTTAAAAGATGCGTGCCGGCTCTAATTGAGAACACATCACAAAAGGTTTTTGCATCTATTTACCTTCCATAAATTAGCTCAGTTCATTAAGAACCCACAGAACTTCTAAGGAGGGAGGAGAGTGCGGCCTCTTCAGACAGTTTTAAATCGATGCTCAGACAATAATTCAGTTCCATCTGTTCTCTGCAGTCGGGGCGCTGCATAAGAGAATCACAGTAAGATGGATGGTCCATTTCACTGAGATCATTGCTTTTCCTATTGATCGTGCGATGCAGGTCTAGCCTGAGTCCAGACATGATGCTGAAGAGATATATCCATGGCAGTGGAGGAACATAACATGCACTCACTGCCCCAAGTTTATCCCCCACACACACACACACACAAACAGATGCTGATGCAATGGGTGGTTTCAGCTAAGCAAGCTGATCAAATGCAGAACTAATTCCCATTAAGACTGTCTAGCTGTTCTTTATTGCTTACTTTGTGGTAGCTCAGGAGCTAGTTAGCAATCGCTCTTGTTCTCTCTCCTCCTATTTTTTGTCTCTTTGTAAAACAGCAGCCGTGATTTCGGTCTCCGCTACATGAAAGCTGTAACGCTGACAAACCTCTCTTCTGTGATAATTGGTGCATAAGGTATGCAAGAGGTACAAGGCACAGCCCTCCCTGGACACTATCTCATACAAGAGTGTTTGGTTTTGTTGTCCTTTTTGTTCTGTCTGGAGGAAACTTTCTGCTACAGTGCCCACACAGTATTGAGTAAGCATCTGGAATGAGTCATAGCCCCTCTAATGGAAATCCATTTAGCTTGGTCTGAAGTATAAGTCTGCGCAGGGAAGCATATCGTCACGCTGAACTGAACCTCTGGCTATCTTTCAGCACAGGGAGGACAAGCAGGCAACATTCAAGGCAAAAAGACTCAAACAATCAACAAAGACGGTATTTTCTGATCGTTCTGGGACCACACTGTGAAAAAGAGTTGAGGTGTTTGCAGCTGTATGCAACTCTATCTGATTTTTTTTTTTTTTTAGTTTTAGCAATATTCTCACTGCATACGCAATGATGTCAAACTTTTGAAAGAAATGATGTTTGTATGCAGTCAGTGGTGAGCACCTCGTCTTGGGTGATTGAAAACCAAAAGAATTATCTGATCTGAATAAAAAAGAGCCATGAAAGCAGAAGAATATGGAGAAACATGCAGATCCATGGATCATTAATATTTACATATACTTCAAGCCACGGAGAATTGGATTTCAAAGTCAGCCTTTTAGTGTAATGTATGCATTGTGGCTCTTGATTGTGACATTGCTGCAGCCTGAGAGGAAAACTGTGAATATTTTGGAAGTCGATCTTTTAATGGAGACATGAAAGACGGTCTGTGAAGGTCAGTCTCTCGGCATGTGAGCAACCGCGCTCTCCTGAAATGTTTGGGCTGCTCAAAATGAAATAAGACTGTCTTCAAATCTGAAGTGCAAGCGCTGTGTAGGTGCAGTCTTCTCTTTACCTTGGAAATGAGAAGCGCATTGTTTTGTCTTTTTTTTGTGGACGAGGTGATGAGGTTTGTAAAGCATTGAGCACTGACTCTAAAAGCTCTAAATATTCTGTATTTCATAACATCAAAAATCACCAGTGATTTCACAAACCCATATTTAAGAAAGTTATTATGCAACATAAAAAAAACAAATAAGGTTTAGGTGATGTATGACTTGATATCCCATATTCTCCAGCAGAGAAAATATTATACACAACTGCTGAATGAGTGATGAGCTCCATCACTTGTTTTCCATCTCCTTCTCCATTCTGCTTTAACTTTTATCATTTGAAGATGTGTGTGTATGTGTGTTGGTTCAGATTTAAATTCAGTGCCCCATTTCTTTTGAAGGTAATTCTGTCACTGACTCGACCACATCGGACATCATGTGTTTATGATCTTTGCTGCCATGGGATCAATAACAAACACTGGGTGAGGTTGTGGAAAGGTTATGAATATGGGAAACAAACAACAGTCGCACTGTGAGTACACAGACTTTTACTGTCTCTAATCTTCGTTTCAGTCAGTACACTCACATGCAGCACGGTGTCCCCAGTGTAGTGCGTGAATTTGGACAAACAGGGGTGTTGCAATACAGCATACAGTTCTTAATGATAGCCGACATTTAACTCATGAAATATTAATAATGTATAATTCACATGCAGTAATATTACACTATTATTATTTTCATGTAAAATTCTTTGTAGATCATAATCAGGATTCATCAGGAATTATTTTGGCCACAATAATTGTGTAGAGACTCTCTGATATCATGAGAGCCCTTGCCCCAAACCTAATGCTGCTGTTGTGCATCTACTTTCCTGTTTGCAAAGTGTTTCATGTGAAAGGTGCTGACAAGGCGTCTTTCCTCCTTGGTCGCTATTTTCACAAGTTTGAAAACACGTTGTTGGTCCCTCCCCTTCTGCTACGAAGCCAAGATGGCGACCGCAAAGGATGAGAAGTGTCCAGCCTTCTTCACTTTGAGCGCACCACATGTTGCCGTACTTGTCAATGTGAATATGCTTAAGCACTCAAAAAAAGCAAGGTATGCAAATTGAGTGGCTGTCTAGTCAACTGACTTCCTCCTTTGCTCCTGTCATAATTATTATGGCCATCAGAGGTCATCTGACAATAAAACCTAATTATGAGTGATAATAAGCTTCTGGCAAAGACGTCCCATGGGGTTGTTTTTCTCAGGACAACAGTGTCGTATTTTACATAAGATGAAGGTAAGTCACAGAGCTAGAGTTTCTCTATGATCCCGTCCCTGCGATAACGTGCCACATTGCCATACAACCTGACAAACCTGACAACTGTCCTCACTGCTTTGTGCACATTTAATTTGGTTCAAACAGGCCTGAACGAAGACCTGCACACCCGAAAACCCCTCAGAGTCTACACAGCAAAAACTCGCCATGAAAATAGTTGAAAAACAAACACAGAGCTCCACACAGCATATTTTATTCAGTAGCCATTCACAGTGCTCTCCCCATGAAAATTATAATATTCCCCACATTGCCATTCGCCACCAACAGAGAATCAGAATTCATTACACTTTCTTCATTCACTATTCTGATTACCCATTTTCCTCCACACTTTCCTCCAAACCTGTTTTTCATACTGTCAATTTCTTGTTTTTTCCATTTCATTCAAACTTTATATGGCCTTTTATATGTCAGGAAAATATCGTGACCTTAGGCCAAAATTTCTTTTCCACGTCTGTTACGTTGCCAAAAGCAACAAAGTGTGAGCAGCGTGTCTGTACAGTAGCAGTGTATGTGGGGATGACACCTGTCTCATTGCTCTCCAGATGCTCTACTCTAACATCCAGGCCATTCAGAGTCACAGTGGGATTGGTTGTTCATCCACCGATTCTGCCGTGTCTTTCAAAGCCAGTCGTCATTACTGCAGCTCGGTGTCTGTGTACTCAATTTACTCTAACAAGGCTCACACAGACCACTATAAAAGTGTTGGGTGTCTATTGATATCAGGAAACACCTGCTTTCTGTAAAAGCATCTGGTGTTTTTACTGTGCTTCTGCACTGTTTAAAGCATCTTTGGGAGTCTGACCAGAGGAGTTGGCAGCAACTGATTACATTAATTAAATGAATCTGAAAAAAAGATAACTCCAGGCTCTTGCAGTTAGTTACATACTAATGAGACTGTAGGTTTCTGCAAGCTGTAACTTGAAACTTGTGATTTCAAGATAATACTTGTGCTGTATGTATCATTTTACATAACTAAATAGTTTAAATCGGAAAAAGTCTTGTCTTCTGCATGTCAAACTGATGTTTACAAGGCTCTAAATTTAGTTTGGCTTTGAAGCTTGATAATGCAAAGGCCTCTTTGTCTTTGCACGAGTTGGCGCTAGCAGCTGGCTGGTTTAGGTCAGCGCAAAGACTGGAAAGAGGAGCTTCCTGCAAGGATCTCTAAAGTTCACTAATTAGCCTGTTATACAGACGCTTAATGCATTCAAGAAGCAAAGACAATTCAATGTTCAGTAATTATGTCAAACTATTCCTTAAACATAGTTGATGTGGTAGATCAGTGGAAATGGACTCCTTTTTGTAACAAATGCCAGTTTCTCGATTATCTGCGATGCTGCGTCTGAGCCGTCAGCAAAGCGAAAAAGCTAAAATGCACTCAAACTGAATCTGGGTTGACACTTGACTATGTTACTGATGGGAGGCAAAGCAGTGAAAGTGACGGACGCAGCCATTAGGCCGCAGGCTATCAATCAACTCCAGACGATTGTGAATGAGGCCCACCCTGTGCTGTCCTCTGGCCCAGGGCGAAGGAGGTGAAGGAGGACAAGTCAGCCATTTCTTGCTGTCTCAGTGAGGGCTCTAGCAAGTTAATCACGGAGATGCACAGCCTCATTCCTGCGGGCCCAAAAGCCTTGACGGTCTCCTCAGTGTTGTGCCTGAGTCAAGCGACACGCTGGACAAACAGATTGGCTGAAGCTGGATAATGAGGCCTTCTCCTCCCCTGCCAAGAAGCTTCCCATCCAAACCCTCACAGAAACAAAAATAAAAACTACTGCAATAATAAGCAATTAGCCTTTTACTGGTGAACTGCTGAGTTCCACTTCTTCTTGTCCTTCTCCTACAACCTGCCATTTTATTTAAATTAGAGCTCTGTTTCCAATTCCCAGGATCATTAAAACATATATTCTAGTTGTTTGAGTGATTTTTCATATCCATAACTATTCAGGCTGCAACAACATGATCGACCACAGACTCAATAGGTCACCCTGTTATCTACTGCAGCTCTTCTGCTCCTCATACAGACTGATAGTAATTGATTCAGCTATTTATCACAACCCTGACATCTATGAGAGCTGTGCTTGCCAACCCAACAATATCTAATAATATCTCTCAAACAATCTCTGACTGAAACACACTGTCCTTAACAGACTCCTCTCCCTCAAAAAATAGCCTGATTATTCATTCATTCAACCTTGAAGGAAGAGAGCTACAAGGATGGTGAGGGCAGGATTGAGTGCAAGCACAGAAGACCAACTTCTGACTGATGCTTCAAGCAGACAGCATCATCACAAAAAACAAGCAAACAAAACAATGTCCCCCAAATTACAAAAGCACTCCGATACCATCTAGTGGTGACACACAAACACAAAAAAGTGGGAAGCCAATGAACCCGACCGAAGGAAATCTTTCACAATTACAAGGGAGGATAAAATCTGTTCAATCTCTCTTACCCAACACACCACCTGTTCCAGCTCTCACTAACTATCTCGAAGGCGCTATAAATCACTGTCACCCGAGACAAACGGGTACAAAAAGTGAATTTCCTCCACAGTATTGAGGACTCTGATGTCCTCAGTTCCCCCTCATGCATAGATGCCCCTCCAAGCAAACTGCACTACAACTGTAATTGACCTGTGTATGCAGGATGTGTTGTTGTCAGATGTCTGGAAATGAATTGTACAAGTATTTTTAGTTGGCCATTACATATTTTACTTGTAGACATATTCCACCTGCTTCAGTAATGAAATTCAATCAACAACAGACATTTAGCCACACAACGGCTCAATTTCCTGTGTCAAGCCTACTGTGTGTGCACTGGTATAATTATGGCCATGGAGGCGCAAGTACAGTCTCAGTTTAGATCCACAAGGGCTGCACAGTCTTAGCTTGATGGTGTGAGCGGCAGAATTAGACAAACACTGACACTTATTGTATTGTTTGACAAATAACACCATCTACTGGAAAACAGAAGAAATACATTACCTGCAAAGCACGAGTCCATTGTGGGCAACTGCTGCTTGGTGTAGAGCCATTGGGCCCCATTGGGCCCCGTCTTCAACAGTGGGTGTGTTTGGGGGGGGGTGGAAGTCACTTTAATGCAGCATCAAATAAACATAGTGTGACCCAACGCAATGGGTGCAAAAACCAGTTGGCTACCGATACTTACACGTTACATGATGGCGATACATTGTCATTCACTACCAGGTGGATTTTTGTCTTTCCCAAGTAGCAAATACTTGGTCAATACTTTGTTACTGCCCAATTTGATTAATAAGAACAGAATGAAGAGATATTTCATAAAATTCTTTATTCATAAACTTGATGCAAGTTTACAAATTACTTTACATGGTCAAAATCACCCTTGCAATGTTAAAAAAAAAAAAATGAAACCAAACCAAAGCATGCTAACAGTGCATAACTTTATAACCTGGCCAACGCAGTTAATGAAGCAAGGTAAAGAACCCAGAATCAGGCTAGTTCAGACTTCAGACCAATACGTCGCTCGCCAAAGCAGAGAAGGTTTTTGTTAGTCAGACAACTTGTGTTGGTGTGAGAGGAGCTGTTACTCAGTGCACAACAGACTTAAGTACACCATTATTCCAAGGGCTAGGTTAAAGATGTAGGCTTACAATTGCTCTGATGGCACACAAATCTGAACTGCTACTATTGTTGGGAATCCTGGCATGTATAAAGGTAATCCAAGCAGGTAGGATGTCTTTTAAATTCTTGTCTCGTATAGTATTCTGACGTGGTTTAATAAACAATGCACAGGGAGAAATGATCCTGCGCACTGATCTAAGAAACCACAAGTAAACAAGACATGAGAAAATGTATATATATTTTCTTTTTTTTTTTTTTCCTTTTTTTCTTTTTTTTTTTCTTCTTTTAAAACCACCCGACCCAACCACTCGTTGCCTTCAGTAGCTTGGGGAAAAACACCCATTGATATATTGACATGCAAAATACAGCAATATCAAAAGAGATGGGACAGATGTGTTCTGTACCCCTGATCAAGCGCAGGATAATCTGAGGGAGCAAATCTTTACTCCGTATGATCTAATCATTCCAAAAACTTGCTTAATAACTATTTATCAACTTCAACGGCATTCAGAAAATCCAAGTGTGCGCAACTCAACAGCAAAACACACTGCGATGTGTACTGGTGGAACAGGGGCGCCATTTTAAAATGGCCCAAAAAAAAAAATTNCAGCAAATCCAACAAACTCACCTCTCTAACCTCATTTTCTTTAACCACATGCATGGTTATGTAGCGAATAGAATCCAAAGCTGCTTGTAGGTGACGTCTTGTGTAGAGTAGGGGGGTAAGTTCAGGTGTCGAGCCCTTCATCATACCCAGTCCTCCTGCTCCTCCCGTCCTGGCCACTCCAGCTGTGGCATAACGGTCCACATGGCTGCGCATGCACAGCAGCTTAGGCAGTCGATGCAGGAAAATCTTCCTCACCCAGGGTGCCATGCCATGATGTGTAGAGGAGGAGCGATGGTGGATGTTGATGGCAAAGACAGTGATGATGATGGAGAGTGTGACAAAGATCATGGTGAAGACCAGGTACTCCCCGATGAGCGGGATAGCCTTTGAGGACGACGGGATAATCTCCTCGATGACCAAGAGGAAAACAGTGAGAGACACCAGCACTGAGGTGCAGAGAGAGATTTTCTCGCCGCCGTTGGAGGGCAAGTAGAAGACAAGGATAGTGAGGAAGGACAGGCCAATGCAGGGTATGATGAGGAAGAGGGTGTAGAAAAGAGGTAACCTGCGAATGATGAAGAAGTAGGTGATGGTGGGGTATGATGAGCTGCCGTCTGTCCTCAGACCACGGCTGCCTGTGGCCTTTACTATCTCCCATTCACCATTGTCAAAATAGTCTTGCTTATCCACGTGGAAGTCCTCCAGAATGATGTCCACCTATTAAATAAGGAGGGCAGCATCATGTCAGCCACTGGTTATAACTCACATGAATGTACTATATATGTAGTGAGGAGGAGAGACTCACTTGGGAGCCATCATACGTCCAGGAGCCAAACTTCATGGAACAGTTCTGGAGGTCAAATGGGAAGAAGGTGACGTCAATGGTGCAGGCTGATTTGTAATTGGCTGGTGGTGTCCATGATATAGTCCCATCATACTTTACGACAGCTTTGGTGACAGTTCCTTCGAAACGACCATCTGAGCTGTTGAAAGAAATAACATTAATTCATCTAAAAGATCAAAGCTTTTCCCAAAGTTTTAGCTGTTAGATTAGCTTCTTTTTCTAGTTGTTTTAGGAACCTCTATTTCATGCCAGCCACAGGCTGCATGTTTCCTTTAAAGTGATAGTTTGGCTTATTTAAAGTGGGGTTACACTGCAACATAAGGCACTTTTACATAGTCAATATCATCTGTAGTAGGGACCTTCCCACTCTGAAAAAGCTTACAGTTCACTCCTGTAAGCCACCAGGTGGCTTGGGTTCCTTCTTGGTCTGAGCTTGGCCTCCAGCCTTCATCCTCCATTTGCAAAAGTGCTTCTGTCATAGTGGTGTCACTGTGTTAATCAGTCATTTTTATTTTCTTTTATTTGTCATTTCCACCACAAACTTCCCCATACAACAGCTGATTTGTGCAATAGTACAGCACAAGCAGCAAAAACATTTAAAATATAGCATACAACTGATATTGGCTTTTTTGGGAGTGTGCATACAAGTGGGTAAAACACAGCTGGCCCCTTCCACTGCAGTACATCACTCAGCTTCTTTGCACTTGGCTGCTTTTCCAACCTGGGAGTGTGCCAATCCAAATCTACTGCAGGTAATACACTATGTACAAGTTCCTCACACAACCCCACATCAAATAACGTGTTATCCCTTTAAGGTGAACATGATTGTAAAGTACTAGGTGGTCCTTTAAACTCCTATCCTGCGGTGCAGCACTGCCTGCACATCAGTATGGTAATGACCATAATATAAAATATGGAAAATATAAAATGCATGACATCCATGTAATTTCCTTCACATATGTAATGGCACGTACTTGTCATACAGAACAACGTCAGGAAGCCAGAGTCTGTCAGAGGGTACACGGATAGTTGTGATGCCCAGATAGTCATCAGGGTCCCATCTGAGTTTCATGTCAGTCCACTCCTACATACAGGAAAAATGGAGATTCAACAACTAAAAAAATCTACACATAGAGGCTTTAAAGAAAGATTTGACATTTTGGAAAGATACACTTACTAGCTGAGAGTTGCCAAGAGTTAGATGAGACAGCTGATAACACTTTCATGTCTGAAACATGAAGCTACCACTACCAACCTGCTAATTTAGCTTCACACAAATACTGCAACATGGGGAGAACAGCTAGTCTGGTCCTTTGATAACAAAATCCATCTACCAGTACCTTTAACATGCCATAGGAGGGGTGTGATAGAATAATATGGCGGTGAAGACCGCTCATGAGAAAAACTTAAAAGGAGAAGGACATGAAGGACATGAGATATTCTTTCCACTTTGCCAATGACGTCTGTGGCCTCTGCCCTTCCATCACCCTTTTTGCAAGATACAATCCATCACTGTGAAAGGGAGCAGCCGACCTGAACGGCTGAGCCTGGTCTGTGGGGATAATTCATAAGATGCATGACAGACTGGACACCCAAGACAATGAATAAGGCTGACAGGAGCTGGGGTGGGGAGGAGACGACTCATAGAGGCAGGTGCGTGGGCACAGGGCCTAAAGGACTAATACAGATGAGAACTGTCAGTGAAATGCCACCAGGCCTAGATTAAAGAGGAGTGAGACGGGGCTGACTGGGCGTCTCTGAATGCCATATAAGCCAGAGGTTGTTAGAATATTTCCACTCCCATAAAGTATTACCAAAAACCTTGCCCTAACAGCGTTACCTGCATGTTGAGGAATGAAGGTGAAATGTAATGTAGCATCAGCTAAGTCAGGTGCATGGCTCTACTCACCTGTTTCATCCACACATTGGTTGTCATCAGCTGGTTTTTCTCATCCTAGGAGGATCCAAAGAATAATAAAGTCAAAACTTTAATTTGAAAAGCAGCTGAGTTAGGACATTTTTAAACAGTAACAATTTAAACAGTATTCCATCATTCAGTAGTATTGTGTTACATTCATGTAGTTAACACCGCGGTAATGCACATCCATTAATAATAATAATAATCAATGCCTTTCAAGCCTCACCACATCAACTAGCTGGGATATGGCCAGTCCAAACTTCACACAGATGGTCTGGTTTAGATATTCTACTGGACGAACCCATTTCTGGTAGTTTCCAAAGAGGTATTTGAACAACTTGTCCTCTGCTTTTGCATAAGACGAGAGCTTTGGAACCCCTAAAAGACAGAAATTGCAAGTTCACATTAACTTGCAGCTAATGCAACAGAAACTTAGATTTTTTTTTTTTTTTTTTTTTAATTTGTCTTTGACTCCACAGTTGATGATTACTCAATCCTCCTTTTTGTTTCTACTCTCTATTATCATCTATCTTCTACTCTCAAACAGCACAGCATTCACCTCTCTGACCTCACCACAGTGTTTAAGTCTCAAGTTTCTGGATATGACCTCTGTGGTAAAGCTTTTGTTTCAAGAAACTGAGAAATCAAAGCTTTGACTGAAACGTACACGTGAATATACAGTGAAGTTAGGACTCCTTATCAGATATCAGAGAACGCACATGTGCATTATTCAGTATATTTTCTGTTATGGATAATCAAAAAGTTTTAGATAACATTGAATGAAGCAGATTGGAAAATGTACAGTGTTTGGTATTTTTCACATTTGGCTTCATATGTGTTTTATTTCAGTCCTGTACTCTGTCCAGCTCCACTTATACAGGATATACTGTAAAGTCTCACAAATTTCCAGGCTCATGTTTATGTTATCACTTGTAATTATTTCCAGGGAAAAGCTGATAACAGAAAAAGCATTTCAGAAACAATGCAGTGCACGCAGGTGTATTGAGGAGTTGTATACCCACAAAGATATTTTGAATATAATTGTTGAAAGCATTGCAGAGATTTGCTCCAGTTCCTATTTACTGTATGCCCTTCCATCTTTAGCCATGGCAAGAAACTGATACGCTTGTTTACCTGTCTTGCTCTGTGACTCATATGCGTCGGTGTTTGTTAATAATGCAGGCAAACTCAACTGAAGGTTTCTTTTTTTTTTTTTTTTTTTTTTAATTTTATTAAAACATAACTGCTTAAGAACAGATTTTGGGATAATAAAAATAAATGCAACAAAATAGGTCAGGACAAAATAGGACTTGACCTTAGATGGAGTAACTGTTATTATGTTATTGTGCCAGAAAAACTATATGGTGCCAATTGACATCAAGTGTTTGACTGCTATTTCTTTCGAAACTAACTTATAGTAATTTTTTTTTAAATAATGGAAATGAACGGTACATTTTATTCTATGCATACATACATTAAAGATATGCACTGACTGGGTGACAGGTGCAGGCATATGATGAATATAACTTTATTAGCATGGAGTCATGAAACTGCAGCATTGTTTTGCTGAGGCAGAGCTCCAATACAGAGTAGAAATTATTATTGATTACATTTTAAATTACATGCAATGTCTTTCATCCTGCCCTTTAAATCATTCACCAACACAGTTATAAACTCAATTTATGGATGGAGAATCTGGCTGGAAATCTACCACAGGAGTGACCACAAATGTATGGTGTCACCCTTTCGGAGTGTGTGGATCAATAAAGACAAGGCTGCAACACCCTCAATCAATGACCCTGTAATCAGCAAATTCATCATCTCATCAGCTTCTCCCCCGCTATCACCAGCACCATGCTTGGCTGAGAAGCAAGCTGCAGAGTCTGCTGGATTCTACATTAATCGGCGTATGATAAATGCAATCATAGAGTCAGAAATAGACTAGACACTATGATGGAATACAAAACAAGGTATGTTAGGAAAACAACGGCTCCTTTAAAGCAGCTGGGGTTTACAACCAATGCTGAGTAAAATTCATATGTTTACCTCAGTCCTGCATTTTCAAGGAGACCTTGGTTAGTGCCTGCTGCTGTCTGCCTGGTGCAGTGGGCAGCGTGTCAAAAAGCAAATCCATACTATGAAATAAACGTTTAATATATAATGTGAGCATAATATGCTCCCATACAGATGATGATGATTACACTGAGCTCTGACTAAATATGACACGTTGCTACAACCAGCCAAATATGCAAAGCAGCAATAACAAAAAGAAAGAAAAAATAATGAAAATGTTCAGGGGGTAACTAAAAATATATGGTTCATTCACATAGAAACATACTGCCCATATTTGTGACATACTGTAAGTACATTATACAGTGGAAACACATGCATACCAAAATATACTCCATAGCTAATATTGTAGCTATGTACTATAGCTAATATTTCATTGTTATTTCGTAGGTTATCTGTGTCGTACCATTTCATGCTGAGCTCAGCAGCTCATCACCTGACCACATATACAGGACGCACACCTGAATGCGTAGTGTTTCATTTATCACACATCAGGATTTTTTTGGAATAAAGCTTTTGATTTGCAGACAGCATTCATATCAACCTCAGTCATAAATATTACACGGGAAAAGTAAGATTTCACTTGAAGCTCCATTTCAGAGGGGCCTGAAAAACAAGCAAATACAAACACCTCATGTCAAAGTGCCTGAAACCTCCCATCTTCATCAACCATCCAAAATGAGCCGAATGTGGCTTCAACTCATTGTTTTCCTGGTTTTCTGCATGAATGAGTAGTGAATTATGTCAAATTAAGTCAAACTAATGGTAAATGAGGATCAGGTCCAACATTTGTCTCCCTGCACGTTTTGCTTTTTTTTTTTTTTTTAGGTTTTATGGTTTTTCGGATAAATTATAGATGTTAAGTTTTGTCAAGTTTCCCAACCTGGGGCCTTTTTGTGTACATTTTCATGTTTGCCCTGTGCCTGTGTGGGTGCCCTCTGGCTACTCAGTGCCAAGGACATGCACATTAGGTACTCTGTCTCTCTATGTCAGCCCTGTGAAAGACTGATCACCTCTTTACCCCACACTCTCCCAATGTCAGCTGCAATTGGCTATAAGGATAAACAGTAAAGATAATGAATGGATGGAAGTTAACAGTTTACATTATTTTTTTTTTTTTTTCATAGTTTAATATTTCATTAGTTGTTAGCATTGGCTTTCCTGTAGATAGTTTACTTATTTTCTGTGCAAACCTTTGATGTCTGACACCGATACTTTTTGTTTGACTCTAACTTGGCAAACAATCATCACTCTTCACTGACCATCTGGCAATTTTTACATCTTACTTATCTCCGGCTATGCCATCTGTCATACCATTGCACCATGATAATTCGAGGAGGAATACCCAGTCCTTGGGAAACTTACGCAGTGAGTGGCACAGGTGGCAGCAGCACAGCAATGGCAGCAGCAGCAGCAGTGCGAGAGAGGTGGCTGCCCCTCCTGCTCTCAGCATCATATCAGAGGTGGCACCCGACCCACACAGCTGGTCCCTCGGGCATCACAGAGCTGGAAAATAAACATTACAACCAGCGGCTAATAAGAACCAAAGCTTTTGTGTACACTGGGTAAACATCTGAGCTACTAAAGCGTGGCTTCAGTTACGCCTTAGGTTAAGGGTTCAATTCCCAGGGCAGCTTTGGTGAAGCTACATTCAATTACAGTTCTGGATTTCAGTGATTTCAGGTTTTTTAAAGCAAGCGCGCTAAAACAAAAACAAGAAAACACAAAAAGACAATCCTCATAACAACCTACCTCAATCATACACCTCAAATACACAGAACAACATCCTGCACAAGGCAAGAATGCACTCTACTGTCACTTTGCTGCCTTCACCCTCTCCAAGGAAATAGAGACATTCACATAGTTAAGCATGCAAACATACGTGCTCTGAGTCTCTCCCATTAACATGTAGTCCAGAGCAGCAGTGGTGGTGAGGATCCTGACGACAGCGACTGCTGCTCTATCGCTCCTCCATTCCATGCAGGTTCTCTCTCCTGCCTCATACAGATGCTGCTTCCCTCCCTGCTGCCTCCAATTGTGCAGAGGCAACACATCCTCCTCCTCCTCCTCCTTCAGAGAGCCCGCCCCATTTCCCCCTGCCACTATCACGACCACCACAACCTTCCTTCCCCCTCTCCAAGCATTCTTGTAGTCATTAATCACAGACAGGGATAGTCTCCCTCTCCATGCAGCCACCTCACTGCATCTCCACAGCAGCATCAGTAAAATGACAAGAGCAGCTCTGCAACGGCTGTTTCCTGTTTGGCGCCTGATGTCCACAGATACTTGTGATGCTATATTTTGTTCCTCTCACTCCTCTTTCTTTACGTGTGACTGTTTGTGCTTCCATGGCGACGGCTTAATATGGGACCCAGAGATGTTGTAGCCAGTGGGATTGAAAAAAAAAAAAAAATCAATATCCTGCTTGAAAAAATCTAATTGAACCGTCATGTCTGAATATCTGGTTTATGTTATTATCTCTTTTTTTTATCTCTTTTTTTTTCACAAAAATTCTTTCATATTGAAAAATCTGACCTTCACATATCTGTTCAATTTATTAAAAAAAGTGAAAAGATTGTGAAAGTGAAAGATTGTAATGGGTGAGTTAATGAAGTTCAGAGGCCACAAGAGTAAAACCAACACGATAAGCTTCTTTACTCAGTAGGCTACAGTACAACAATATACAGATGATAAAACTACTCATATGCATCTATCCTTTGTGAAATGGATGTGAGCGAATTACTCTTAGTTGCTCTTGCTGACAGCAGGAAAAGTGTTTTGAGAAAAGAAATAATACCAATTGAAATGAACAAACTAAAGAAAATGATGTATCCACACCCTCAAACCCCATCCAGCTCCCATTACCTCCCAGAGAAAAGATATTCATTTAATTAATTATACATATGAAAATGATATAAACAAAGATTGTCTGTGTAAATCATGGGGCTTTTTAAGTTAAAAAAATGCTGGTATCATTGATTGTGAAACAATAAAACCCAACTGTAAGAGCAAATAAACATATTAGAGAATATGAAGAATGTGAAATGTCAGTACAAAGTACAGGAATATTTTGATCAGTGTTAAGAGCAAAACACCTTAAACAAACCCTCCACTATCCTTTTCTTTCTTTATGGGTAGCTCAGAGGATTGTTGTTTGACACATACACAATAGCCTATACGAAGCACGGCAGCTACAAGTTGTGTTTGTTTTCAACCTTATGAAGGTTAAAAAACAACCTGGAGTGAATGAAGACAAGATAAATGATGTACATTCAAGTATAACAGTCCAAAGACAGTGGAGCCAGAGCAAACTGATATTAACACAGTCTGAATGCCACTTCATGTGCAGTCCTTTGTCGTCATTCTTTACTTACTGCCAAGTAACAAAATAACAAGTACTGCTCGTGTCTCTCTGTCATCTTGTGTTTGGTCTGATGAGGTCAGGACTGAGGTTAAATTAACCGACATTGGTGAAAACTCTGCCTTGTGACGTGTATGGCAAGCTGTTTTAACATTTAATGGAAAAATTTGAGTATCCGGGATTAACATGACAGATATCAACAGCACAATTTTGACGAGTCATAGTGGCAGTTAGAAATATCTGTAATTCAATTTTGACCAGTCAAAACTGAAATACATATATCTGCAATGTTGTCACTGAAAACGACATTCGACTCCCAAATAGCAATTGCATATATGTGTAAAGTTAAAGTTAACAACATCAGTTATCATCAGAATTGTTGTACACGACTTTGCTCATGCGAGGTTTCCCACTGGCTACCGGCCTTGCGAACAAGTCATTTGAACAGTGTTAGCAGAAGAAATATTGCCAGTGTGGTTAAAAATAATTGGAAAATGAATAGAACGAGCTCGTAAACCAAGGAGTTTGCTGGGAATGAGAGCTTTGCTCACCTGAGAGCTGTGCCAGAAATGTATTGAAGACTGACTGTCTCCTGACACACTTGAGGCTGCTCTGACAAGATATCTATAACTTAATAATAAATGTCTACAATTAAACTACCCGTCATTCCATTTCGAGATATCTATAATTTAATTTTAGATAATTTAACTTGTTTTGACCAGGTAAAACATAATTTCATTAACATTAACATTAACTTGGGGTCTGCCGAGGGCATTTAATTCATTTTGTAAAGCGTTTTGATCTGGACCTGTATATGTCAAAGCGCCTTCGGGTTAATTTGTTTGTTAGGCCATTAAACGTTGAAACGACTTGTCCACTGACGTGAGTTTAGCTCCTCCCCTTACGGTTACATAAGCGCCCGGGCTCGTCAGGGCAGGCGGACACCACCGTGACAGAGCGGAGCCACACACAGAGACCACAGTAAGTTGGTGTTTAATATACACGAATATGGACCAGTTCAATATGCACGCCAATATATTTGAGATCCATGCTTTGCTGGGCTTTAATACCGGGTTCAAAGCAGCAATCAGACACAATAGACGAGACTTCCTCAACTTCCTCTATTGTCAGTAGAGACACATGCACGCAAAGGTAAATAACCTCTGTTACTCTAATTCCTTCCTTTTACCCTTTTGACCCTATTTAATATTTTTGCTGTGTTTCTCTCTCTCTCTCTCTCTCTCTTCCTCTTCCTCTCTCTCTCTCTCTGTGCTGCTGCAACATTGCAGTTTCCTCACTGTGGGACAAATAAAGATATATAAGACTTCCACTGGACTCTTCAGATACTTTACATCAACAGTACTGACTTGACTGGAGTAAGAGCGATTGTTATGAAAGTCTCTGACAGACTGCATGCTTTTGATGTAAAAAGGAAGACCATGATGTTTCAATGATGGAGGTGGAGCCATTACGACAGCAGGTATGATGAAAGTAATGCATTGATTGGAGGGTGATGTCACTTTGACTATTCATGGATTCAAGAGCAAAGACTCTTGGGAGTGTGAGCGTCAATGATCTGGATGCTGTTTTATTAAAGCTGTTTCCCCCTTAAATGTTATTCATGTTTTGTTATGGTTGTGTCCATTGTTAATGTGGTCACAAATGTCTGGGCTTTGTGTTTAGTGTCAGTGCCAAATGAAGTGTATGACCTGTAGTTATGTGGTTTATTGGGGCACAGATTTTGCTTTGAAAGTTAAAATCTTTGCTGTACAGTATAATTCATGCACAGCTTGCCACTGCTTGTATTCAAATTTAGTTTTGAGTTGGTTTGAATCGATCACATCATTTCCACCGTAATAATATTATATTAACCCTTGATTAACTGCTGTTTTCCTTTCAGATGAGGCTCATCTACTGCTGCAGCTCTTTGCTGCTGCTCATCCTCGTTCCCAGAGGTTGTCAGGCTGGCAAAATCTTGGTCTTTCCTATTGAAGGCAGCCATTGGGTAAACATGGATATTCTACTTCAAGCTCTGCACTCAAGAGGACACAATATAACTATTCTACGTTCCAGCAAAAGCTGGTACATCAAGGATGACAAGTTTTATTACAACACCATCACAGTTCCAGTGGAGAAGAGCTTAGATCAGAAGTTCATCACAAAAATCATTTCTGAGACCATTGATTTTCAGAGGGGATCTCTTCCCTTGATTAATTTTCTCTACTTGACTTTAGGAATGTTTGGTACATTTGTTGAAGCTCACGAAGCCGTGGGTGAATTTGTAACAGCAATGCTTGATGACAAAGACTTGATGAGTAACCTGAAGGACAGCAAGTTTGACCTGATGCTCACGGACCCCTGCTGGGGAGGTGGAATTATTTTGGCCAAATATCTGAACCTTCCCTTGGTTTATAATGTTCGCTGGCTGATAGCTGGAGAAGGTCACCTTGCTATTGCTCCGTCACCTCTATCATACATTCCTATTACAGGATCTGGCAACTCTGATAAGATGAGCTTCTTTGAAAGAGTTAAAAACATTTTTTTGCATATAATAACCCAAACACAAAACTCCTTGGTGGTGAAGCTAATATACCAGAAAATATGTGACAAATATCTCGGGCCTGATAATGACTTTAAGCTCTTAATGCAAAATGCAGACATTTGGCTGATGAGAGTGGACTTTGTATTTGAGTTTCCTCGCCCCACCATGCCGAATGTTGTGTATATGGGAGGGTTTCAGTGTAAACCTGCCAAACCTCTGCCTCAGCACCTGGAGGAGTTTGTGCAGAGCTCTGGAGAACATGGAGTCATCATCATGTCTCTGGGGACTTTTGTGAGTGAACTTCCTGCTGACTTGACAAATGAGATCGCTGCGACTTTCGCCAAATTGCCTCAGAAAGTCATCTGGAGGCATAAAGGTGCCAGACCAGACACTCTGGGCAACAACACTTTACTGGTGGACTGGATGCCACAGAACGACCTCCTGGGACATCCGAAGATGAAACTCTTTGTGGCTCATGGAGGAACAAATGGAGTCCAAGAAGCTATTTATCATGGAGTCCCAGTTGTGGGTTTACCTTTGTTTTTTGACCAGTACGACAACCTGCTCCGACTGAAGGAGAGAGGAGGGGCTAAGATTCTAAACATTCAAACAGTGGACAAAGACAACAACTTCCTGGAGTCCATACAAGAAGTCCTGACTGAGCCGTCCTACAGGATGAACATGCAGAGACTCTCCAGGCTGCACAGGGATCAGCCCATGAAGCCACTCGACCGCGCCACCTTCTGGATAGAGTTTGTCATGAGACACAAAGGTGCAGCTCACCTGAGAACAGAGTCCTACAGACTGCCCTGGTACTCCTACCACTCTGTAGATGTTGTATTATTTTTGCTAACAGTTGCACTGCTCATTTTTGTTATTGTTTGTTAGGTAAGTATGGTTATGTGACAGATTGTGTTTTGAAAAGAAAAATGAAACTTGACTAACAAGACTGTATTGTTTCATTTCACACTGGATTATGTATTGCTACTACCCTTATGTCCCTTCTTGAGTGGTTTTGATTATTCTGGGTACATTTTCGGCTTTAATAAGATGTTTAAGCTTTGAACTGAGAACAAAGAGTTAAAACACCAAAGTGACGATTCTTCCTTGTGAAAGTTATATTGCTGTCCTGATTCTAGTTTAATAAAGACACCAAGTCCAAAATCATTCAGTATTTTATGATTATATATTTTATCCATAAGGAAGATCATATATATTTAAGGCTGATTATATTTAACTCACAATGTTATTATATTATTGTTATTTTATATGCCCAGTACACTGGGTTAAAGCACATGTTCAATCATTAACATGTAATTTACATCTATATTACAGGTTTGTTGTTTTTATAAATTCTATTTGTCCAGACAGAGATTTTCAAATAGCAGATAAGAAAATATACAGTAGCATTGCTGTAAGTGGGAACAAAATAAAAGCCCTTTTTAAAATGTCAAAATTAGTTGCTTACTGTTCATAAGCTTGCTGCTTTACATATGTCAAGACTTTTCAAATTCGCTCAGTGTTTTTAATTCTTTTTCTCAGTGTTGCTCCGTATTGAGGATTGATGTTCTTATCTCCTCCAAGCCAAGTGCAGCCTTGTATGGATTTAAACATATCCAATTTCACACACAAAGATTAGAGTGACACGCCAAGGTTATACTGGGCTCTTACATATGCTTAAAACCCCTTACATATAAGCCTTGATTTGTGTCTTTTACTTGTAAGGTTTTATATTATGGACTATTTTTTGAAAGCCCAATCTTTCTATTTTATGCAAAAAAAAATTTAATAAATTTCAATGTTGTGGAGAAGGTGGAGATTTTATTGTATCCTCTATGGACTGTAGGTACCTTATTAGTGTACCTTTAATATAGTACATCTGAGGAAAAGCAGCATCTTCGCTAGCATATCTGCTCTTCGCTCCCAGGAACCGGTCGACCACCCATTACCCCCATTGAGCTGCCTGACTCTCCCTGCCTTCCCTCCCACCAAAAACTGCCTTCATCAGCTCCTGACACCATTTCCATCTGTGCATATTCTGTATTGTTACCTGTTTTCTTGTCTGTATACAACATCTATTGCACGTCTGCCCGTCCTGGGTGAGGGATCCCTCCTCTGTTGCTCACCATGAGGTTTCTCTTTTTTTCCCTGTTAAAAGGGTTTTGTTTTGAGTTTTTCCTCAGCCGATGTGAGGGTCTAAGGGCAGAGGATGTTGTTATGATGCTATGTAAAGCCCTTTGAGACAAACTGTTTGTAAAAATGGGCTATACAAATAAAATTGCCTTGCCTTGCCTTTATGTTTACTTAATACTGGCTCAGCAGTGTCAGACAAAAGTTGCCATTTAGCTTAAGTCTACCTGTCCCATAGCTGACATGGCTGTCCCTTGATACTCTGAGACTTTTGTAGATGATCTTTACAAAAACAATGGGATAGTTGAAGCCACAAAAAATTTTAAATTTTATTTCTTGTGAAAGGAAATAAAGTAGTTTGAGAGTCTGCTGAGCCCCAGTTGTGGATGTGCACTTGTTTGCTGATGAATATGACGCCCTGCTGTGCCTAAAAGTGTGTGGAGCGGAGAGGATAAAGACAACAACTTCCTCAGGGCCATAGAGGAAGTCTTGAATAAGCCCCCCCCCCCACACACAGGGTGAACATGCAGGATCTGCCCCAATTTCTACACTTAATAGGCTTAACTGGGCAATGTTGTAAATAAGAGGAAATACAAGTCAGAACCAAACTAATGCTGTAGGCATCGGCTTTGGATGACTCTTTAGACTGCAGAGCTCAGCCAATAAATCCACACGAGACTATGGACAAAGACGTCTCTAGACACAAATGTGCTGCTCACCTGAGAACCTACAGACAGTCTCGCTCTGTAGGTATAATTTCATTTGTATCACGTGTTCCTCTGACTATTCTGTTGACTTTTTTTAAGCAACGAGCTTAGTTAAGATATTGAATCGGTGCTTTTTGCTATAAGCCCACTGCGGGTAGAAAGGATACTCTCAATGTTATAATGATTTGCTATGAATGACAGTACAGCACAATAAAACTGAAATAATTATGTTTTGTCTATTAGTGTATTGGAATTTGAAAAAATCACTTCCAAAAGGTTGTTATAGTAAAACCTAGTTTCACAGCTTAGTTAATCTCACTCAAATTCCCAAGAAAGTAAGTTTGTGTGCACTATGGAAACCAACATGCTATTATGGCATGACTGTACAAAATCCCTGAGGGTTGTTACTTAAATAAATAAATCTTTTATTACAAAACAATAAAAAAAACAACATATGCTGCAAATACTGATAGATTTTGTGTCTACATCCTACCTTTTTCTTGTTGCAGGCACGATACAAAACAGACACATGGTTTTATAGCTGTCACACAGGTAAATATCAGTTCAGTCTGTATCATAACTGTGAAGTAGGATTAGACATGCTGGGGGCTGGAGACATTTGTTACTCAAAATGAAAAACAAAAATATTTCATTTTTCATTAGTTTCATTCATATTTTCATTTTTACCTCAAACACTGGTATGTCAACGATATTAGTCGATATCGGCTGTCTGGCAGATTCCACTTGTTGCAAAAAAAGTTAAATTATTAAAGGCATGAAAAAATGTCCAGGCTGAAATCATTAAATTGTATTTTAAGTGGATAATAGGTTGAAAGTAAGGGAGCAGTAGTGACTGAAGCTGTGTCCCAGTACAGGAGCTGCATTGTTCAGAGGACGTGGTCTACGAAGGTGTGGTTGTTTGTGCCTGCCCTTACTGTGGTGTCACAATTTGTTTTTCACAAAAACTTGGTTTTAGGATCCTAGTTGTGCCGTTAGCTAAAACCCAATACTTACATTTAAAAGTGTAATCCTTGGGCTCTCTGTCAGTGTTTTGTGCTGCCATAAGATTCTTGTTACTGGCATGCAATGCCTCTTGGGATAGATTGGGCCACGCATCCACCCATGTCCTCCCGGGAAAAGGAGGACACAATTGTCAGCAGCATATGAAGGGGCCTTTGAAATGGGACAGCCCAGTTGCACCACTGGGACACAGTCTTCAAATGCAACCTCCAAAGGATGAGGGCCCCCGAACTGGGACACAGCTTGCCATTTTTTGTGCTCACAAAAAATTCACAAAATGTGACAAAGAGAAAAACCACAAAAGGAGCCTTTGTAAGTCTTGTTAGCCGTTCGCATTCACAGCTGTTTCCTTACCAGTCTGAAGAGACGTTGTGAGTTAATCTTCCATTTATTTCATTTTCTTGCCAAGAGCTGTCTCTGGAAAGCTGCCCTCTTGTTGAGACACCATTACAATGAGTTCTTTTCTTTTACTAAGCTAACCAGCTAGTCCCGGCCCAGTCGTACTGTCTTGTGACTTTCCAATAGCGAGTAACTGTAGCTTCCAGGCTGCCCTGAAGTTACTCTGCTCAGAGAGCGCATTATAATTTCTTGTCTTGCCAAAGCAACAATGCCTGAAGCTCTTGCCAACACTGGAGAGTAAACAGCTGTTATTGCTGATGTTGGTTATGTAGCAGTAGCAAAACTTACAAATAGCTCCTCTACAGGAATAGAAAGATATTTTGGGAAATGCCCTTATTAGTTTTCTTGTCATGAGTTAGATGAGAGGATCAATACCACCTCACATTTAAATGCTACACACAAAGCTGGAATCGGTTAGCTTAGCTCTGCATAAAGACTGGACAAGGAATGAAACCATACACTGCACTTTTTCTTGGCTGGGTGCAGTAACTGTCTCTGCTGGTTGCCTGGAAACTGTGAAATAGTCCTGTACATAACCCCTGTTCAATGCATATTTTATCATTTTTGCACCTGCACAAAAAAAAAAAAAAAAAAAAACATACAAAAAAACTAAACACAACAGATGAATCAGTGACATTTAGAGGTGCTGAAAGGTGAATTTTGTTTGCTTTGGACATAGCCAGGCTAGAGGTTTCCACCTACTTCCAGTCTTTATGCTAAGCTAAGCTAATCAGCTGCTTGCTGTAGCTTTATAATCACTGGACTATAAAGTGGTATCAGAGTATTTCCCATTTTAATCTATTCCTTTAAAGACAGGTAAAAACGAATCACTTGTTGCACTCAAGCGTGAGATGAGCACAGGCACAACACTGGGCACACATTCACTGATACACAGAGAAAATGACAGAATCACTGTTTTCAGTTAGATCTGTATTTACGCAGCCTCATACCAGCATCATTGACCATCATTGTCCGTTTTTTTTAGGTAAAAATACTTTCAAACTGCACTTATTGACAAGAGTCATTAAAAGTCATGGTAAAGTCTGTTCAGGGTATTTACAAAGTGTCCATGCCAGCAGGGCAGGTGTGGTGGGCGGTGTAAGTCCTCTCATGATGTCCTGGTCCGTAGAGAGCTCATCCTGAGCACAGTGAGCTCAGCTACATCTGCATCCTGCATCTCCACCTCTTGTTGGCAGCTTTCTCTGATTACATACACTACGAGACCCACACAGATGAAAATGAGGAGGACTATGCCTATAACCTGGGGTGCAAAAGAGTGAAGCATGTTGTTCAGTAGATAACAACAGAGGATGTGTACTTTTGGTTAACAACGTATACTAGGAGCTAGTATTAAAACTTCACTAAGGGTAACAGCTTGCCATTTTGGATATATTCTCTGCACTGTTGAGTCTGAGGTGGAGGTGTTTTCACTCCTCTTATCCAACATAATCTTCTGTAAATGAGAAAATATTAAACTCACCTGAGAAAAAACAAACAGCTGCTGCGAGCGGAGCATTAGTTCTTGTGGGGTGACGTCTCCCTCACTAATTGGCTCACACCACTTCTGCGGAGCTGCCTTGTCAACTAGTACAAATCTACCCTCCCAGTCTGTCATAGCACAAGCAAAGTATTGGCCATCGAGGAACAACAAAATCAGCCACACGATAGCAGGAACAAAACTGGAGAGGGAAACAGTTTTCCTGCACCACGTATCACATCTGCATCCCTGAATGATCAGCATCAAGGTGAAGGCCATGACAGCAGGAATGATGAAGAATGCTGATGAAAACACTCCGTTCCATGTAGGGTTGCAAGGACACTCAAACTCCAGCTCCACCAGCTTCTCTAGTCCCATGAGGATAAAGCCAAAAGCCACATTTGATACCACAGGACTGTTGCTAAGTTCATTTTTCAGCCTGGTGAGCCATTGTTGTCTACTTTCCATACTAGATTGACCGAAAAATGAAGACAATCGTTGTAAAAAGCCCAAAAGAGGGTCCACCGTTGTGAACACATTGGCAACAGCTAAGTGATGCGTAATTAACTCATCCAGGGGTAAGTTTTCCCCTCGGGCAAAATGCCACACTTCCACTCTGATTGGTTTTGAACAAAGGAGGGTGTGCCGTCTGCTCTGACATTTCTCCGGCTGATTGGCCTCTGCGTGGTTTCAGGTGGGGTTACATTTTAAATGTGGTCTCCCATGGACAAACTGGAGGGAGGGCTGTAAAGTGGAGGGAAGTTTGTTCTTCAGTTGAGCACAGACTGGCCCTCTGTAATAGTTCAGCAAAAAAAAAAAAAAAAGACACTCATGGAGGTGCGGACAAATATCAAAGTTTAGGCCTTTGCACCAAACGACTGAGTAACATGCCCAACTTTACACTAAAACTAAAGAAAGGCATATTTAACTTCAGAAAGGCCACATGATTTACCTCTTCAAGCTGCGTGCCTAGTTATAAATTTACCAAGTGCTCATGTGTTTCTCCCCCCCCCCCCCCCTTTTTTTTTTCAGTTGTTTGTAATTAAAATAATCGGATGCCAGAAGACTCTTGTCAGTTTACCTCAACTGGCCACATGGGGGTGCCCGTGCAGCGGCACAGATGGAGGATAGAGCGGATTACAGGAGGCCATGTTGAACTTTGAAGGGGATGTGGTACATACAGCTTGAGGACACCCAGGCCACTGATGTGATGACATAATTTAGAAATGACCTCAGTGAGCTCAGGAGCTTCACCATAATCTCCTCACATCAAAACCTGACGGGAGCAGTATTCAGGCACAGTGAAAACAACGGGCAATAATCAGTTCATCTGCATTTTGCAAGTTTTTTATTTATTATTTTTTTTATTTTAACGCATCCACACATCTATTCACTTTAAACACATTTGTCAGGTGCTCTGCACAGTTGCAGTGGATATAAAACAGACGACAGGTTCCCTCACTAATGCTGCAAGAGCCGATGAACAGGGTTATGAAATCTTGTAGCCAGGTTGTCCCTGTTGTCAGGGGATAGCGAATGAGCAGGGACACACTCCTCCAAACGGTCGATGGCGAAAACGTGCGCCTGTCATCTCATAAAAAAAAAAAAAATTAGGATCAGGAATTAAAGAGCGGGAACCACTTTGTAACCGCCTGAATTGACACACATTACATCCGTGTTGAGTGTGTGTTTGTGTGTGTGTCTGTGTGAGCGTGTCTCCCTGTGTGCAAGTGTGTTTATCCACGGCCATGAGCGCATAGGGCACGCGCAGCTTGTCGTTGCTGCTGTTGGTGTCCTACCAGCATCTGTTCCTCTTTTTTTTTTTTTTTTTTTTTTTTTTTTTAGTATTAAAAATAGACCGGTGCTGATAAGAGACTTGTGTTTCGGCTGCATCTCTCCCCGTCGGGAATAATTTGTGCGCCACTTTCATTTTAATCACCGAACCGTGAGCGTGAGAGCGCAAATGCGCATCGGTCTGCGCATCTTTGAATCTTCAGAACTACACTGTGGACGATCTCCCTGACATCCGAAGACCTCTCCTCCGCAATCCGACGAGGCTTCTTCACCGCCTATGGCTGAACATCGGCATCCCTGAGCCGCTGGCCTCGTCCCCGGACCCCTCACCCGCCGCTGTCCTCCTAAGGTCTTTGAATCAGGGAGACAAATCTACAAGCAAAACCTTTTTTTTTTTTCTTTTTTTTTTTTTTTCCTTTTTTTCCCCCCCTTCCGAAACAATCCTCGGCTGTTTTTGTTTTTTGTTTTTTTTAAAAACCCGGTGCTATGCTGGGCCCATCTCTCTAGATCCTGTGATCAATACACGAGCTCTCCTCCCACATTCGTCCGACCGAGACCCTGGTTCTCTCCCATCGAGCCCCAACAATGCGTCCTAACGCAGTGATGCTGCTGGCGGTGGCCCTCTTAGGGAACTTGATGCTGCCTTTCATCTCGGCTCAAAACGGTAAGAAAGCAGATTTGACCATGGTGTAATTGCAAACATCGCGTTGAGGGAAAGTGACTTGACTTGTGTGAAGACGCCCGAGCGATATGTTGCCAAAGAGGATTTTGAGAATGACTGCGATAAAGCCTCTACTACACTGTAGTTTTCACGCATCTCGACGAGAAGGCCAGAGTTAGACACCAACAAATCTGATCCAGTCACTGACCACACAGCGTAGCCTTCACGGAGCTCTCACCAGAGGCAACGCAGAGAAAACTGACGCTGGGTTTTTTCCAAGGTTATCTTATTTCTCTCTCTTTTTTATTTTTTATTTATTTATTTTTTTTGCCAACTATAGTGTTGAATGTAGATGTGTCTGTATTAACTGTCACTGTTGGGCAAATAGAATATGTTGTCAAATTTGTTTTTGAAGCAGACAAAGTCTGTTGTTGCTGGGAGCAAAACTGAGGCTTGTGCCTTCATGGATTTAGTTGTGAATATTTACATTCAGTCTATGTGTAGCCTGGGGCTGCCAGTGTGCGGTTTGTTTAGTCAAAGGGGGTTGGGTGGCACAGTGTGTCAAGCAAGACTAACCTGCTCGGGATGCTGATAAAGAATTGTCAGCACACACAAACACAGGCTAAGGACTCACCCAGTGCAAACGTTAAACACTGTAAATACCGGGCCCGTCTGTATTTCAGGTGTCGGACTTATGCATCGGTTTGATTGACAACACTGGTTCCCTATTGTGCCACATTTCCTCTAATGCCATTGTAAGTGCAGGACATTTCTTTGTTGCCCAACTTCAGTTGTTGCAAACCCAAATACACAATTACCATGTCCTCATCTGTTCATCCGTCATCGTGTTTGAGCGCCAGATGTTTCTTCTTTACAAGTATCCAGATAGAGCGCAGAAGAGATTTGGTTGACAGACATTCAGAGCTGCAAAGGGATGTTCATTTGTGAGTTTAATTTCAAAAACCCGTGTGCATGAATCACAGTAAAAAAACAATTTGATGTGATTTCAATAAATGTCAGCAGCAACGTGCTGTTGGGTGTTCCAGGCTGTCCTCCTCTGATACAGCACGTCCTGTTTTCAAATTCAGTTGAATCACATCACCCAGCGGGGCTCACAAATCAGCAGACATTCATGAAATGAAAGTGGATTCTTTATTTTTATCAATTTTTAAAAGAACCTCAATAGCTTCCGTGAGCAACCCCAACAAGTCGGTGCAAATGGGACCAATCTATTTCAGTTTTTGTTACCAGAGTAATCGTTGCCTCTCTTTTCAGAAGCTG
This sequence comes from Rachycentron canadum, assembly GCA_038496675.1. Lineage (NCBI taxonomy): Eukaryota > Metazoa > Chordata > Actinopteri > Carangiformes > Rachycentridae > Rachycentron > Rachycentron canadum. The sequence continues at coordinate 3,974,073 of CM076648.1, read as the reverse complement.
CAAAACCCACATGTCAAGGCCTCGTGTTGACAAATCACTGTCACTGACATGATCAAATCCCCTTTAAAAGAAATAAACTAAAATAAAATGGAATAAGGCTGAGAATCACTCTGCATACTTCCAATTTTGATGCTTAATGTTCACCTCGACTCCTCTGTGGGATAATCACACACCCACTGTGCAAGACTTAGTAAGACATGTATTTCGATGATAGGGGGAGAAGGTTGTGAAAAACCTCACTCTACCACTGTCCTGCCTTTAAAGGATTTCATTTTGCAAGTATTTGAAATGGCGAATGCGCAAGAGTATTTGAGTCTAAACAACTTAAGAGTGATTTGTTACTACACTATTTTTATGCAATACCAGAATATGCAGAATCAGAAATGAAAGAAGCACAGTTCTTGAAAAGTAGACGATATGACAAGGAATCACAAAATCAGCCTACGTCTTCAGCTTGTGAGGAGACAAAAAACCCTAAACACCACACCAGTTACGTAACAAAATATTATCCCTCAAATTCCTTTCTTTCTTCTTTGGTAATTTCTCTGAGGTGCTTAAAGTGTGTGCTCGCACACTGTGGCGTTTTCTGATCTTGCTATCTGGAAAATGAAATATCCAATAAGCCCTCTATTGTTTGATAAAGTCCAAGCAAAGGCATTCCAAACACTTCCTGTGGTCTTTGCCCAGTGTTAACACCCACTCGCTGAGGCCAAGTTCACACCACAGAAACACGCAAGCACTATGCTCATGGGGACTTGTTATTGACATTACCCTAACTTTAAACATGAGAATTTAATACCTAATCCCTTAACCTTCAAACATCCATTTTAACACGTGGAGTCCCATATCTGGCCTTCACAAAGTGTGTTAGACCTCATAAATATTGTAATATTGTAAAGGCCACACACACATATGCGCACATTGGCTGCCACCCAGTCGTGAAACGTGTCAATGCTGTACCTGTCATTCTGTCCGTAGAGATCCTAAATTCATGGTTAATATCCAGATGCATTTCATTTCCAGCAAATAGGCCGTATGTTCAGTACAGGTTTGACCACAGCTGTAATATGCATGCATCCAAAAGCCATTTCATTTCTCTCTCACAGTTCAGATTAAGGGTAATCGGTGCACGGCTTCTTATGCAATGCTAGATTTTCCTGTGATATTACAAAGTTCAGTGAGTGACGTGGGGAGAGTAATAATTATAAGTGCATGAGACTGTCCTGGGAGGCAGAGAGAATTCATACGGTCACTTTGTGTTTAGGCCTACTGTAGGTGGTTAGTTTCTGCGACAGATATTTTGAGGACTGTAAATAGCATCCGTCCATTCTGCCTCGTTTCTATTTTTACCACCGAGCCACAGCACTGAGAACTGTGGCTTTAAGGTCCTTTTGTGAAAGTGAATCCATTAACTCTTAATGGACGGCCTCCTTGTGCACAGCTGCATAGCCTTCTAAAGACTCACTTAGGTGGCTGTGAACTATTTAAACTGAGAGATGATGTGAACTCTATGCTAAGAAAATAAAGGCTGTTGAGAAGGTGGCTGACCTGAAGAAGTGCTTCGCTGTCTTACATAATTTCCCGATACAAAGCATGAGGCCGGCTTCTGCTGCCAGCTCTGTTGCCTTTATTTCCACTGCTTGTGTGAGCCCAAACATGCAGCTCGTGTCAGGAATCATGAGCTTATATTATTTTTATGTTAAAAAGTATTTATGTTTGTTTCCCTTTCTTTTAACTGGTTTGCAGCACCTACGTTAGTTTGACGACTAGGTGCGCACAACAGCAAAGATTAGTTCCTCTAAAGACATGACGTAGAGAAAGCTATACCTCCATGTATTGCATTATATACTGCAGGCCAACAGCATCCTACAGCTATGTGGCATTCAATCAATAGACCAATATGATGCAGCAGCTTGTCCATTATCACGTTACCGTCCAAGCCGTGGACAAAGTTACATTTCTGAGTCTGGAAAATATACTGTGGGACTCAAGCCAGCTCTTAGAATGAGTCATGGTTGCCCACTGTGAAATCTGATATGGCCTGCACTGATTAGGAGCAGAATATAAAACACACTGCAGACACGTACTGATGCACAGCTGTAAGGTGAGCAGTGTTTTTTTTTTTTTTTAAATTGTGATTTGTCAGGGGAAGGTTTTTGCTGAGCATGCATGCTGTTTTTTTTTTTTTGTTTTTTTTTTTGTTTTTTTTTCTTTCTTTCCACTCAGCCTCACATTCATACACTTACACACAGTCGCTGCTGGAGGTTCCCCAATTTAGCCACAGCCTTGTACCACTGGCTGTTGTACCGGAGCAAGGGCACAAGGGCAGCTCACACACAGAATACTGAAACAGGTTTTTTTCATTTAAACCTGGCCTGATTTTTCCCATCAGCCTGGGTATTTTAACAAGTGACACTGCAGAGACATTTCTTTTTTTAACCTACAGACTCATGCCTGCTGATGTTCAGAGTAACAGTCTTTTATGTCGACATATACTAATACGTGATATTTTGCAGGAGATCGGGAAATAGCATTGGATTCCCACAAAGAAAACTATTAGTAGAGAGGAAGACACTTTCCTAGAGGTGTGATTTTTCTAATTTCAGCATTATCTTGTTATTTTGGCAATGGAAATCAGGGTCTCGTGACACGTCTCTGTGCTTCTCAGGTTTCACATCAAATCATTTGAATTCCCTTGTTCTGACCTGAAAGAGAACTAGGAAGTGTTTGCTGGTTGTGATTAGAGGATGGGATTAGTGCATTTCTACCCAGAACAGGTTATTGGGATTTAAATCTTATTAAGCTGTTTCCTCTCCTCTGTGATCTGAGTGACAGACTCCAGTAATACCAGTAAGTTGCAGATGGTCGTCCCAAACGTCACACTTTTTCTTTAGAAATACAGATGTGTAAATAAAGGCAGTGTTTTGTGATCAGAGCTGCCTTGTATATATATCATCAAACTGAGATGCAGATTACACTGTGTATTGGAAGTTTCATATATGGATACCTGTCTATAAATATATATGAATGTATAAATGTCTATAGTCCTAGGAATTAGTAGTTTTGCATATATTAGCCTAATGCTGCTATCTACCATATAGCAGTTAGCTACTGTCCAATTTACAGAGATTTAAAACTTGGTTGATGCGGGTAATTCAACATGACATGATACCATGGTGTGTAAGTAGTTTTGATAATATGCTTGTGAGCAGTGTATGTTTCAGCTGTCAAACTGCAACCATTTTAATTCAAGTATCTATCAAACTTACAAACCAAAAGTGTTTGATTTTCCACCAACAAAGCTTGAGAGTGTTATGTTCTTTCAACAATTCTTAATCCTGTCTTGTATGTACAATAAAACAGCTCCTTTCTGGACAGGTTAAACAGCAGAGTTTTGGTTTTGTTGACAACAAATAGAAACCATATGTTTAGTAGGTGAGAAATTAATTTAAGAACTTACCAAACCTAAAAATCCTACAATATAAATAAATTGTTGGACTTAATATGTGATTTGTAGTGAATGGGTTACAGCATGTGGCCCTTTAAACTCGATGTTTTAACAGACTATGTGTTGGAAGAAGCTGCACTTTTATCTTTTTCAAAGCACGTTGACCACCCACTGAAAGTAGAGAGAGGGTGAAGACTAACAGAAACATGATGGTGGTATCCATATGTCTGCATGGGGACAAATTATTGTGGTTAATTTAGGGACCAGGAGCACACTCACACAAGCGCTGCCACCTAAACCTAATCTGAGCCTTGCAGACTGTAGGTGACCGACAGCTGCCTGACTCACCATATTTGTTTTGCATGACTTGTCAGGGCGGGGCAATCTACACCTTTATGATTTTTTTCTAGGTATTTGGTGACCTTGACACACCTCGATAATAGTTCTGCCCAATGTCAACAACAAAATGGTCTAACGTGGACACAGTTGACTTTTAGATTTTACCAAAGTCTGCCACTTTAAATACTGTAATCTTTGTTCTGTTTGAATAAAAAAAAATGTGAATTAGATTACTGTGGACAATCTTGCAACATTGTTCTTTGACAACAGTGACTGAAAAATATTAAAATCAAAACAATAGTCACAACTGTAATTGTAATCGTGTCATGAAAATGACTATTAAAGGTACAAATATCTTTCAGTCGCTGTACCATGTACAATAAAGATGCATGTGAACACACACACAGTGCCTAGCACATAACCAGTTCAGTGGCCCCAGGGGGTTTCCTACTCGCTGCTTTCTCTGACTGTGTTGTGCGACTGCGGACAGGGATCCAGGTTGTAGGCAGGCAGCTGACTCACTCTCGGGCTGCATGGTGGTGGTGTGTGGCGAGCTGTCAGTCCTCAGGGGAGCTCTCTTCTCTACCTACATCACTGGAGTAGGTAGGCTGTAATGACTGCGACTTCCATACAGCCTTAGCCAGAGCTTGTCACAGAAAACTACAGGTTATTTTGTGATGCTGTTGTGCACATGTCATCTTGGACTGGGAATAAAGTGAGGCAGAGCGTGCAAGTCAAACATGGCACCGTGAAGGACTTAATTAATCTGTCTTGAATAATTTCTGTTAAACCATGCACTCGTAAACATTTGTTTGAACAGAGAGAAACACTGTCTCCTCTCTCAGTGAAGCTCTCATTTGTTAAAACTATCCTATAAGATTCGCTTAAGAGCTCTACATTTAATAATATAATAACATACCACCCTCAAATTTACAGTAAAACTAACCAGGAAGAAACTCCCACCACACAACGTCTGCTTACTTAATACTTGAGTGTGTGTTTGCAGCAGCCACTGGGAAGTATTACTTGAAACAACATCCCTGTGTTAGTTCTGCAAGCATTAGTAATTAGGCACTTTTAGCAAGTAGCAAATGGCAATACACCACTAGCCATACAAGTATTAGCAGCTGCAAATGAGCAAGCAAGTCATGATTCAGATCTACCTTCAAAAGCCTATAGGCTGCAAGCATGTGAGACTAAAAGATAGACTTTAGGTGTAGGCAGTTGACACAGGCCTGATCTACAGAGCTTTAAGGTGGTCAACATGTCTTTATTAGTTCATCGCCAGCATTTAGGATTTCCCTCTACTGTGCATATAAGAGTACAAACAGACCAACTTACTTATTGTCAGATTTACTATCTTGTACTTTGAATATGTCCTTTTTTTATTTCCTGTTTTTATTGGCACATACATATGCATATTAAGTGTTTGCTATCGCTGACAGTGACATTGTCATGCGCTGCAAATTCACCCAGTGTCTTGTCTCTGTTGTGCATACTGTGAACTTTGAGGAATTACATAACATGCCATAGCAGTATTAAGTTGACCAGAAAGCTGTATTGTTTTCCCTTCTCACTTCTTCCAAGTACAATAAATAGAAAGCATCCGCTTGCTTTTTTTTTTCATTTGTTCTAAACAAACTGAACTAAAGTCAACACATCTGCCCTTCAGTCGACCGCCTCCCTGCTCATTTGCATAAAGATGAACTCTGCTCATCTCTCCTCTACTGTTGTAGTTGCTGAGATCTGTCCACCGAGCGCAGCTCCATCCTTCGTCATTTCTTGTCTCCCAGCATGCATTTGAAATGAATGAGTACCGGCTGGCTGCTTTGTGTTTTGTTTTCACTGCCAGTTTAAGCTCCTTGTTTAAACAACATGAAAATTGGTCTGCTCATTGGCCGAGTGTTGTCAGTAGTTTGTTCTGTGCGTATTTCTCCTCAGAGCCTCCCTAAGCCTGAATTTAAATGAAGTCATCTGTTCCTTTTTCTGATTTAATTTGCCATCACCTTGGAGGACATTCATTACTTTTTTTAAGCAGATACTACACTGTGATTATGAGCTCTTATGCATAGCTGACAATGGTTATCTATGGCGTGTGCTAAGCCAATTTGCCACCATACCCGTAATAATAGTAGAGAATGCCATAGTAAATGTTCTGTCAAATTGAAATATTGCTTTCAAAGTGTAGGCGGATAGGCTTGGATTCACCCTCTGGGATTATATGGTGAGCTTGATGGGCCCAGATGTTTCCAGAGAAAAGAAACAAATGCTAATTACTCTGCATATCTCCAGGCATTGCACACACAAACACAAGTTGTAAGCACCTAATATCTTTAGACACATCTCCTAACAGGAAGACTGCAATTTTTTTGCTAAATTCTCTTCATAATATCTCTTTCCTATCATCTAATTTATTTTCATATGGCTGTGAGTCACGAACTGGTGTTGGGCAACAAGCTTGTTTCCATGGCACTAACTAGAGTCCATGTATTGTCAAGTATGAAATACTTCGGCTGTATTTTGAGTCCAGTGGAAAGAGAACATTATCCTCAAGCTTTGAAAAACTTGTGCATTCTAGCATTATGGAAAATGACTGTAATAAACCTTGTAAACCATGTGAGTGGTATTTATTTTCATCTGGCAATTACACGTTCAATAAACATATTCAAATGAAATGTACCTGCTACCATTGTGGGAGTGAGCTGAATACTGCAGTTGCTGACACTCCTTCTTCTGGCTTCCACAGGCTTATCTGTTCATGTGCCTATGATGCATTACTTTGAGCAGGGCAGACAGATCTGGGAGGGCCTGTAAGCTGTTGTAGTTAGACACAACACTCAAGAGACCACAGGCTCTTTGTTCCCATTTCCTCTACAACAATTCAGGGCAGAGTTAAGGCAGTGTATTTTTTCTGATTTATTTAAGCACATGTGGTTTACAGCTGACAGGCTGCAGGGGCTGCAGAGAACAATGTCTGTGATCCAGGTGATTTGTCATTAGATGAGGTTCATTAAGGCTGGCGGTGTATTGTTGGGCTAACTACTGATGTGGAACAGGGTCATGAATCAGGCACAGACACTGCATGGTATACTCACAGTTGTGGTAATAATGGTCATGGATCCCATTTCATTTTGAATTCTTCTATGTTGCAGATTTTAAGTGTGTTTCCTGCTCCACGTGCAAGTGATGTTGTCCAGCGGTGTCAGAAAAGATGGGGGCTGTTTGTCCAACTCCCTAAGATTGAATCCCACTGGCAAGATATATTATTGGTGCATGTTTAGGTTCCATGTGTTTTATGAAGTTCATTTTGCTTTAAAAGCCAAAATCAACTGTGTGATTCCAAAACACCAGTTCACATAGTGTTTATGCATGTGCTGGTTGAACTACTCTATTCCACTATGACCAGATGTGAATTTTGAAAACCTGCTCTTAAATTCCAGCTTATCCTGAATAAAAGCTGGTTGACCTAATTTATGGTGTTACCATTAAGACCTGATATGGATGAAAAGAGATTAGGTTTACACACACACACACACACACACATATATATATATATATTTGTTTGGGATTATTTCTCTGAGTTGCTTTTAAAAGGAATTCCAAGCTTTATTTGAATGTGTTTAAATATTAAGTTAAGTTTTTGTGCAACTCCAATATGACTGTAAGGATAAATTACCTTATCTACCTAATTACTTAATCTTAGCATCTTCATTCAGTGTGTTTAAAAAAAACATAGGGTAATTTAACATGCTAAAAAAATACTTACCAGTGGTTTTCCTGCAGCATATCCAGTTTCCTCCCACAGTCCAGTGACATGCAGATTTTATGACCTGGTGTCTGTTCCATCTGTATACTGTTTAAATTCAGTGATAGACTGGTGATTCCCAAAATTGGGGACGGCTGACTATATAAATATATAAAAATTGACATATTATATGATCTTCTGAACAGAAACAAATGACTTTTTACTTTACTCTTGACACAATTTTCAAGATTGTGTTGATGAGATATTGTTCTAACTAACCAACTTACTAACATTTCTGGTGAAGGTAATAACCTGATTTTACCCAACTGATAACACTCTCTATACCCAGGACACACATTATTGTACCTCAGCAGGTTTAATAACTCTTGACAGGCATTCATTCCTCTGATAGAGTGGTGTCAATGAGACTTAAGATGAAGGGGAACATTTCTAAGCCGTTAACTTCAACGAATCCCATGATTTTTTTATGCCGTGTTTTTTTTTTTTTCAGCATCGACAAATGTGTGGCTTGTGAGGACTTTTCTTTTCAATGAGGTCATGTAAGAGTGGTGCCACTGATTGTTGCATCACACTAAATGTAGGAAAGGGTTGTGTGATTGCTCATCTTGACAAGACTCACTGATAAACAAACCTTGAAGGAACTGGCTGAGACTGATTAAACTCAACGAGAAGGCTCAAATAGCTCTCTCCTTCACTGTCTATATATGTGTTTTCTTAAATTTGAAGATTTACATGTACCTACTGCATTCAATGTACTGTAACTAATGTGGTTCAAGCATAATTGCATGAAAGGTGTACTTCAAAAATCCGGTTACACATACCTTTCTCAGATTACATGTGAGAAAAATGAGATAAAAGAAAAAGGCGATACAGAAGATACCAGCATGATTTGCTGGTACGGACTTGGGACTGGTTTACTTTGACTTTGTCTGACAGTTGTAGGCCTCAGTGGGCCAGGAAACCTTGATGTTGAACGGACTGATCCTAGACAATCATCAATCTTTTCTTATTTCACCTATCAATAATTTAAAGTTTGCTTCTTTTTCATTTGGCTTTAATCATACTCTGGTTTGTTAATTTATTTCCTTCTCCATCCCTTGACCTTTCCACATCTTCTTATTGCTCTAACCCTCTTCTACCCTTTCCTTCCTGCCACCCTGATACACTTTTCCTCTCCAGCTGGGTTTGTGAAGTCGCCCATGTCTGAGACTAAGCTTACGGGGGACACCTTTGAGCTGTACTGCGACGTGGTTGGTAACCCCACTCCAGAGATCCAGTGGTGGTATGCTGAGATCAACCGAGCCGACTCCTTCAAGCAGCTGTGGGACGGAGCCCGCAAGCGCCGGGTATCTATCAACACGGCCTACGGCACCAATGGGGTCAGTGTGCTCGGCATCACACGCCTCACACTGGAGGACTCTGGGACCTATGAGTGCCGGGCCAGCAACGACCCAAGGCGCAATGACCTCCGACAAAACCCTGCCATCACCTGGATCCGTGCCCAGGCCACCATCTCGGTGCTACAGAGTGAGTGGTCTATGTCCCGTAGTACCTAGATGGTGAACGAACTACTAATCCCCTGTCCCAACCACTCCAACCAGTAACAACCTCTCAAGAGCTCACCCTCACCACAACGGTCACTGGCCAGGCAAAAATAAAATAAACACCAACCAGGTTATTTATTCATATTTATTTTTTTAAGTTGCTTTTTATAGTCATGAAAATAGAAAAAGAAATATTCCAATTGTCTAAATCCCTTATGCCAGTGGTTATTTTTCCTGTTTGGTTTTCATTAATATTAAATTTTGTTTCTTCATTTGGTTTGGAAAATATTTATGTTTTCTTCCACTGAACTCAGTGAACTCCATGTCTCTCCCCAAATCTCTTGAGCATCTTGTTGTTAATGACCACAAACCCCGGAACTATACCCAGTCTCTATCTATATTTCCCTCTTTCCTCCAACACCAGACCTTTTCTCTTACTGTCTCATGTGTCCTTTTACAATATTCTGATCACAATCTTTTTCTCTGTATCCTAATTTGATCCATAATCCTATTCCTGGATTTATTTGTGATACTTATTCCCTTAACATTATGTAGTGTCTTTTGCGTTACGTGGATTGTTTTATTTACTTCAAAGCCCTGCCTGCTAAATGCAGCGGAAACCTAGTGGCGCTTTGAAGTAATGGTGCTTTTGATTTGGCTTTCTCACTCTGGGCGCAGTGTAAATGGGACTGTAAGAAGACACAAGGAGGGATCCGTTAAGGCGTAAAAGAGTGATTCCTGCTGTCAGCTCTTTCCTGATAAAAGCAAACATTCTTTTTGCTTTCTAATTTGAGTTTGGTAATCCAAGTAAACGATAAGACCACGCAGGGGCCTTCGAGACAGAGATTTCACCTCCACAAAACAATCTCTCTGGAGTTGCCTGTGCAATGTGTAACCTTGTGCCTTCTCAGCCATTAAGCGTGTGACTGTGAATCAGTAATGACATTATATCCTTTAACCCTCTGCTCTATGCACACTAACTTTCAAACAAAGTGAATTTGAACTGGACCCTTCTAATCTGTACATGCTTCAGTGCTCTGCCCACTGGAGCACAGCGAGATGTGGAATGTTGTTAGTCATAGTGAAGCTCTCTGAAAACCTTAGAGGAGTCTGATCATTGTCGGCTCTTCTGATTGGACTGACAAATTTTTGACTTCTGGTGAGCACTATTGGATTAGGTGTCAGGTTGATGCAATTTCAACTCTCATAAGAAGTGCAATAGACAGCAGCTGTTCACTTGTCTCATTTAGGTGTTCCCTACTTTCCTGCAAACCCGCAATTCAGTTCCTGACTATACATATATTCTGTCATTACTGAAGAGTAAATGTTATTTGCATATACATATACATATATGCATGTAATATCCAAGCTATTACATGTATATAACAGGCTATACATAATAGCCCTTTGATATGAATGTATAGTTTGTAGCTGGGGAAACATGCTGAAGTCTGATTGTCTTGTTTTGGCCTCCTAGTTTTGCTTAATTTAGTTTGTGAATGTGAATCGCTCTGAACCAGTGTACCACCAATCAGTACATGTATGTATATGGAGTATTTCATTTCCATTATAAAGCTCTTTAATTGCTTTTGTATTTGCCATTTGGATTTAGAGTGAATGCAATCTTAATGATGAATTTTTCCCCAAAAAAACTCATGCATGCATATATGTAAAATGATGCTGTATCTATCTTTTGAGTATGAAACTATAAAACAAATGTAGGTCCAGTTAAAGGAATAGTTCAATTTAAAAAAAAAAATACACTTATTTGTTTATGTTTATGACATAAGTGATACCACTCAGATCTAGACAGGAAATATATGCTATAGCCAGCAGCTGGTTAGCTTAGGTTAGCATACATTTTGGAAACAGACACAAGCTTATCTCTGTCTAAAAGTAAAAAAAAAATATGTCTAAAGGTAATGTTGTGGTTTTATTCTTGGCCAGTGGCGGTAATTTCCCAGGGCCAGGCTGGTTGTTTTCCCATTTCCAGTCTTTATGCTAACCTAAACTGCTAGGCTACAGCTGTTTCTTGTTGTTTACAGACGCAAGAGTGGTATTGAGCTTCTAATTTAGCTCCATGAAAGAAAACTAATAGGCATATTTCTCAAAATGGTGTCTCTAACTAAGAACAGCAGCTGTTGTCAGCTTTAATTTATGCCAGTTACAATTAAATTCCAGTGGTGACAAGTTTTCATGCCAGAAAAAAAGCACAAATGTCTATAGAGACTTCTCTATCCACTCATCCATCATTGACTGTTACACCAAAACACGGTTAAACACTGCCTCTGTGTCGTGCCTCCACAGCCGTGCTGAATGTACCAGGTGCAAATGGACAGAGTGTGTGGTTTGAGGGGTTTCTGTGGATGATTGTATTTTTCCTAGAGTGGAAAAACTTTTCACCTTTGGAAAACCTCATGACCCACATGAATTCAAACTAAACACAGCTGGTTTCATTGTGAAAAAAAAAAAAAAACCTAAAATCATTTCCAGCCACTTTTCGAGGGATAAGTGTTTCATACTCAAATATATAACTTTTGCATGTAGTATCACTTTAACTAATTACACAGATGTCAGTGGATTTTGAGTGCAGGCCTACTGTACACTTAAAAGCCAAGTAGCTGTTAGGAAGTAAGCATGTTTGTGAGACTTTGCTTTTAAAACCCTTCATAATGGTCTGTGAAATTCTACTGCTCTGTATGGCAAAGTAACACAAATGTGCGTTCTTCTAAATCAGACATATGAATGTGTTGACAATTGCATATCATTATGAAAAATGAGTGGTTCAAACCATTTAGCTCAACCACGTGCTCAGGAGGCCCACTATTCTCCCTGTGTCAGCACAGTTACTGGCACCTTTCTCTGGAGTTCACCTCTTGTATTGTAATGTACCACAAATTGAGGCCTGCCCTGGCTTTTACAATGACATAATGCTCTCCCAAATATAGACCTTGCCAAGTCGGTTACTATGCCTCAGCTGTTTTGTTTAAATGTTTTCATTCATCTTGGCAAAAAATGTAACAGATGATGTGAAACAGAAAATAAATATCTGTACTGATAATGGAATCATTTAGAAAACTAATACTACTCATTATGTAATATTTGCCAGTTAATTGGACAAAGTATCAATGAAAACGCAGAACTGTATAAGAAGACCAGCAAGACGAAATCGGGGGAATCGGGTTTCTCTTACATCTTGACACGTTTAGAGCAGCATTTTAGATTTGGTTACTTTCTGATATGGTGATGCATTATCCAGCAGTTACCACATTTTAAGTTGTGACAAGGTGTCCTACAAACAACCTTTTGGTTAAATTGCCTGTGGACCACTGTGCCGTGTTTGCTAAATGTTAATTTATGTACCTCATGTTGTGAGTGTGTACGCATGTCTCAAAGATACTATTATTAGTACATGTGGTTCTGCTTGGTGGGGGAGAGAGAGATGTAAGAGGGGAGGGGAGAGAGATCCCCTTAGCTATTGAGTATACAGAATAGCAGGAAGAAGGTGCCATGAATGCTAATAGAAGTCACTTGCCAGTCTCAGTAGCCCTTCTTTTCCCTCTCCTCCCTTTTGCCTTGCTAGTGGCCTTGCAGCAGCCGCAGCCAGTAGTAGGATTATGATGCTTCTCCTCTCTGCTCCTCCCCTCGGGGGCTCCATCGTTGCCATGGTTGGCCCGCCCTGGAGGAGGAGGAGGAGGAGGTGGAGGAGGAGGGGCAGGGGCAGGGCGGAGGAGGCTTCCTGCTCACTACTCAAGGCAGAGCAAAGGGCACCTCGCTCTCAGATGACACCTGCTACCCTCAACGTCCTTGAGAAATGGACCCTGGTATTGTTTAGTAGCCAGTGTGCTGAGTAGTTTAGACACTGAAGTAATTTATGTAGACATTGAGCAGTAATGTAAAATGTCAAAGGACTGTTATATTAGTCTTTAGCTCAGCTCTCCAAATAAATGGCTTATTTTATCTCTACAATATATTCTGATGACATTTATATTTAAGCTTAGGTCAAAGAATATTTTAGAGCCCATCCAGTTTCCTTTATCAGGATGAAACATAAAAATTAGTGCACCTATTAGCTACAGTGTATCTGTAAATACCCTGGAGGAGTCTGGATGACTGTACAGCACATTTAGAGGATTTATACAATTGTTTATGAATGCAGTGCTGTGACCAAGAAATAGGTATGAAATAGGTATAATCACTTAAATTGATATCTTTTAATATCAGAGACGATATCAGAGATTATACGCCGACAGTTGATCTTATACTCATAATGTTGATGTATCATGAATGTGTATTGCTTTAGACATGTTTAGCCAAAAATAATACTCAGTTACTATATTTTTACTCAAAAGATAAATGGTTGACACAAGACATCCCAGCTGTTTCATATACTTATTATGTCTTTTGTTTATTTGTTGTGTGCGCTTTTGTCTTCACTTCATAGACACCCTCCTACACAGATCATATAAAAACAGCATACAGCCTACAGCTACTACAGCATGGGAGGAAGCATTAAACCAGCACTGAGCCCCACTTCTGTGATAAGATTTGACTGTCTCTGTCTTCCAGAACCAAAGATCAATGCCTCTGATCAGACCATCTTGTCAGCGGACACCTCTAGCAAACCAGTTATCCTGCAGTGTAACCTCACCACTGCCCACACTGCCCACAAGGAAAGCTTCTGGATGAAGAATGGACAGGAGATCCCCACTACACGGACAGAGCAGAGGAACACGCTATACAGGTGACAAACAGCTTTTATATGGCATAACAGCTTTTACCGTAATTATATAAAATGAAACTGGCTATGCAAATCGAAAAAGAAAAGAAAAAAAACAATGCTGAGAAAATCTTGCGCAGCATGTCTTGGTCTCAAACAGTGGAAGTCAAGGCTGAAAAAAAGAGTTCACTGATTGGCTCAAAGTTTCAAATAGGAGAAACTCAGCGTTGCTTTTCTGCTTGGATAACTAACTGTTGGTACTTGCTTTTAAATAGGTCAGACCACAGAATTGAGAGACATTTTCTATTCTTCAATAAATAGACACAGACATGGGGAAGATTACAACTCAACAAAGCTTCATCGTTCAGCAGTTACAGAGGCAATTAATAAACACTTATTCTAATACATCTGAAGCTAAAATTGCTTTGCTATAGAGTTAAACATGAAAACGTCTTGATTGCATCATGATCTTGTGGCTGACAGTGAGATGTACAAATGACATTGTACAACGCTGGACAACTTTAGTTATAAAGTACATTTCATTACATTATACTGTTAGGTTTACTACCAAAACATCACTAAATTGCAACTTAGAAGTGCCTGATTCGTAGACTTTCTCAGCATTATGCAGCACATCACTGCCTTAAACTGACTGTTTAACTATACCTATGCACAAACTCTATTGTGGCCTAGAGAACTAACTAGTTGTTAGTTCCTGCTGTCACACAATATAACCATTGGAGCACAAAGCTTCTGTCGCCCCCGTAGACTTAACACAGACTCTCCCTCGCCACAAGATAAGACCATTTGGTCACTTCCTTGTCACATTACATCAGTGATACTCTGAAGATTACAGCTAAAATGCCTGTGGTGTCCTTCCCTGCAGTATCCGGAGCTGCTGTTCTGTAATATAACAGCACAGTGCCAACATGTTGTCTCCCATGGCCCTTGAGGCCCCTCAAACTTTCACTACTGTCGTCCAAACTAATTGCCAGAGTTTAACTGGAATTAGTTGACTTTATTTACTTAATTACTTGCAATTAAAGTGACTAGTAAATTCAAACTATGGAATAAGTTGTGTTGTATGTTGCAGAATCACTAAACCACGGGCAGATGATTCTGGGGAATACATGTGTGTTTACACCTTTGACATGGCACCAAATGCAAATGCAACAATTGAAGTAAAAGGTAAGATTACTCTCACAACTGAACCTTTTCTTAAATGAATGCCACAAATGTCGTTTCAATATAGGATGTACAAAATGAACAATTCTCAAAAAGCCCTGAACTTCATTCATTTTAGCTCACCACACGATGACGCGATAATGTTGTCTGTGGTTTTCTGCTGAGAGATGAGTGATGAAGGTGTCCCAGAAAAGTTAACCACCTAAAGCTGTGTAAAGAGAGATCTTGTTGACAAAGATGTTTGAATTCATCCAGCGCAGTGGTGATGACAGGGAGCATTCCTGAGGCTGTTGTCACTCTTGGCTTTCACTGAGAGGACAGTCTAGCAAAGTGGACAGGCACAGCACATGCTCACTAAAACATGCAATCACAAGACCCACAAGGAGGGATCCTTCGGAGGACGTGTTCTCTCTCAAGAACAGAATCACAGGTTGTTTACGTCTGTAAATTTTTTTCTATCTCAGTGTAAATAGTGCTTAAAACAGACAAAGTTAACTACAGTCTATGTAATAGCTGGAAAAGCTAATCAAAGAACTGCTGTGTTGGTTTCATTCAAGCTGACAGCGAAGCCATCAACTTGAATTAGGAATCTTCTCTGAGAAAGGGCAAGTGAAACCCTGTTCAAGAGAATCTTGGCTGTGTGTCGTGCTTAAGCCAATTTGCCGTGGCATGGCTATGGTGCATACTGAGCATGCCCTGCCTCTTATTCTGTGGCTGTCTTCAAGCGTTGCCTGATTGCGTAACATGGGTGATGACCGTGTGTGTTCTGCTTTCACTGGGTTGTGAGATGACGGGACTCATCGCCATTCAAACTGAAATGTCCTAGCTATCACGAGGCCGCAGGCCTGTGATTGTTGAGGCTTGCTATCTGTCCCCTGGAGAAAAGAGTCAGTGCTTTAACTAAAGTGATGATGCATGAATTTGTCCTTTAAACAAGCCTACAGTCTATGTCTAAAAATTATTAAAACAGCAGAATGTTTTAACGTTAAGAGTAGGAACCAGTGCTGGATCTAAACAAAGCATTTCGTTTTTACATGTTCTTGTGATTTTCTAGAGGTGTGTGTGAGATCCTTTGTGACCCAGGTAGCAAACCCACTGTTATACTAGCCAGCTTTGCATCGTGCTTCTGGCAGCAGTTCACTGAGATCCCTCGCCTACAGTGTCCTTGGCACACTCATCCTTGCAGGACTCAGCTCAGAGGCAACAGATGGAGGGTTGTGTGATGTTGTAGGATTAAGGCTCTGAATCCTGTCCCAGCCATCTCGGTGGCGGGAGTGGAGTTTATTGTCTGTGATACTAAGCTTACCACAGATACATATTTGGTACCGCATATTTGTCCAGTTTTACTAATTTTTTGCACACTTCTGTGTGTGAAAAATTTTTAACATGCAATTCTACTAATAATAATAATACTAATAATTTCACAGTGTCCTAATTGAATATATTTAACTCTCCCAGTTTAAGCAATTTTACCTAAATCATCAAAAATTGCAACATGCAGCTACTTAAACATAAAATGTGGAAAGCAACCAATGAAGGATTGGATTTAATGGCTCTTTAACATCTTCATGTCACCGTCCTCTGCTTTTTTTTTTTTTTTTTTTTTTATCTATTCCTTCTGACAGCCATGACCTTGCCTCTCTTCACACATGCCTCTCACATTCATACGTCACTTTACCACTGTCTGGCACACACAGATTAATAATCACAGTAATCGCAGTCCGGAGTGTGAAATCGAGGCTTCTGCCCATGTCTGCGCCTGTTTGAGGGCCGTCTCTGTGCTGTCAGTCACTGACATAATACAGTCAGGATAAGGCACAAATGAGCTTGGCCACTCCCCTGCTCAGGGAGCACGTGTGCACCATAATTAGAGTGGGGTGATGTCACCAAAGAGCTCAGACCCCTCCTGCTCTATTATCCACGCACTACTGAAAAATGCTCACTCCAGGCCTCTCCCTTATCCTGCTTAATTGCATGGAAGGAATTATTGTAATTTTGAAGATTAGCGGAAAAGCAGGCACTGTTATCTTCCTGATGTGGCGCATAGTTAAATGGAGATGGTGGTGTCCCACCTTTGGGGGAACACTGTGTTCTTATTGCTAGATCAGTTTGACTTGGCATCTGTTGCAGTGCTCTATGACATACGCCTGAATTTATTAAATTCATAACCTTTGTCTTGAACTTTTATCATCAGTTCGTTCATTAATAAGAGCCAGTTTACACCTTTTCCCTTTGGCTCAAAATCTCTTGTGTGGAATTCACTGTGGAATTATTTTGAATGGGAACATCTGGAGCCTCTTATATCATACTGATCCCCCTCTTCTTTGACCTCATTATGGATTGTATGGAAATGCTTTTGTCTATCCCAGAGTGGAAAAAGAGAATATCCTGGAAATGTGGGAAACATAATACTACACAAATTCAGTGACCTCTATGTGAGATACTGCATGATAAAATAACATGACTTAAGAAAATGGTGCAATGAGATTTGCATGATTTCTTAAAAATATTCAGGAGCCAACTAAGCTTCTTCTCGACTGCAGTGGCTTGAAGTTATAATTTCAAAAGAAACTGAGCTGCTTCAGTGAATCAGCCATGGTATAGAGACTCTTAATTACACTCCTCTCTCTTATATAGACATCTGAATAATACAAATTATTACCACAGCCAGAACAGCCAATCATGCCCCCCTTATTCATGCCATCTGGTAGGAGTTAAAACGTTCCTTTGAATGTTTCACTTCTGCCAACTCAGCTAATTATCATTTTTATTTATTTATTTTACCTTCCCAGCAAAACCTGATATCACTGGCCACAAGCGAAGTGAAAATAAAAACGAGGGGGAAAATGCAATGATGTACTGTAAGTCTGTGGGTTACCCACATCCCACCTGGACATGGCGTAAAGTGGACGGAACATCCTACACGGTACACGTACAATATGTTTTATATGTGTGTCTGTGTGTGTATAGCTACAGTAGAGAAACTTGAGCATCTTGAGCATGTTTTCACTGTAATTGACTTTTGAGAAATGGTCTTGTTTTCCAGGACATTGACAACTCTACTGGACGTTTCTTCATCACTAACAGAGACAACTACACAGAGCTCAACATATTAAACCTGGATATAAACACGGATCCTGGAATATACGAGTGCAATGCCACTAACATGATTGGAAACACTGCTGAGACCACTATACTACGGGTGCGAAGCCATCTTGCACCACTCTGGCCTTTCCTGGGTGTGCTTGCAGAAATTATAATCCTAGTAGTCATCATAGTTGTGTACGAGAAACGCAAGAGGCCAGACGACATTATTGATGGTAAGAAATCTTTTTCTCAGCTACTAAGTGTAGACATGCAATAATAAATTATGATGTTAGATATTACATTATTTATGTTCATATTACAAAATATCAATTCGAAACCTTGTGATAGTCAAGTGTTGTTGTCTGGTTTTTGATCTTTGCTCTAAAAATATTATTTGCAATATTTCAAAAATACATTAATGTAAATACTGCCCTGACACTTGCTGTAAGAGGTGAAGTTGTAATGATGATAAATAAGTATGTTTGCTTTGAAGTGTCAGATAAGAAATTTCAGCCAGTGCAAAAATTACCCAAAAGGCCAATGGCTGCAAGGTCAAATGTCCTCCTCAGAGGAGATCAGATCTCAGGCTACAGGCATGTTTACAGATGCAATAAAGTTTTCAACCATCATGTTGCATCAGCTCTCGGAGGAAGTTTTTAGTGGCTAACTGACTATCAAAGGACTTGCCTTCTCGCCTCTTAACTGGTGTGATGAAAAACGGAGGAAGGACGTTTGAAAATGAATGCCGCATATTAGGGGCATGAATATAAATATGACCTTTATAGATGTAAACAACAGGGGGCTCACAGCTAACCTTTCCAAGAGTTGGCTATTTCTGTGCTGTACTAATATCAATGGTAACAGCACATTTGTTTCCATGCTGATATCAGCCTGTTGCTAGAAAACATATCAGTCCCAATATATAACTGAATTGGTTACTATTCTTTTCCCCTTCCCCCTTCTTTCCAAATGGCAACATAATCTAAATGGGTGGTAAGTGAGAGATCCTGCATGGTTTCAGAGATTTTGTTTTCTCTCTGTCAGTTTGTATGTTTTTACGAGTCTACAGTCCATCCAAAAACATTACGTTCTTTGCTTCGATAATGCTGAGATTTCAATGTCGTAAAATAAGTTTACTTTTACACCAGTTATGATAAAACGAACGTCTTCATTCATTTCCATTTCCATTTGGTCGAACCCATAAAGTGTCACATTTTCACAGGTGATAGTCAAATGTTTTAATGGACGTTGGCTTTTCGAGGACACACAATCTTTAGTGACATTAAAGGACCAATTAGCCCAATTTTTTAACCATAAAGCTGGAGATTGTTTGTTTGAGTTTGACTTTTGCGTGTGACCAAAAATACAAAAAAAAGCAGGTCTGTACAAGTATATTAGCAGCTCTAATGTCACCAACAGAGTGAGTGAAAGAACAAAGAAAATCTTTTTAGGCCAAAACAGTTCAAATATTTACACACAGGAATTCCTAATATATTTAGTTTTACTTTTACAAACCCAAACCAACAATATGCTATAAATTACAACAATACACATAAATTATATGTGAGATTCTAATGTATGGAATATAAAGTAAAGTCAAGAGATGAACGAGACGATACCTGTCTATCTATGCATAGTTATCATCCACAGGCTACATTTGTAACGTCTGCCTGCAGCTTGAAGCAGTCACTGGAACTTTTTCTTGCTTTGCTCAAGCAGTAATTGTTCTGTGTTCACTGTTCACTGAGTCATTGTCTCTGTGGATTAAAGAGGTTTGTATGCTGCCTGCGTTGGCCAAGACATTCTTACGAGCATAACAGTATAAGGCTAAAACATTGCTTGATGTACTCATTGCTCATTGTGGTGACTTCTCTTAGCATATGCAGGGAGCACAATAAAGACTTACAAGCACTCCATGTTACTGCCTCGACCAAATGAGCTTACTGGACACTTTTTGGTGTGAAGCAAACACTCTGTGGATGAGCAAGGAAGCCCATCTAGCCAAGCAACATTAGGGCTTTAAACCACCCATGACAATTTTGTCTGCTAACAGGCTAAATCTGTAACACACTGGTACTTGCTCCGTTTAGTAAGAACAACTATTGTTATTAATAATTAAACGTCTGTCCTACTGGATGACCCTCAATTTTTAATCTAATCTACGGAATAAAAAACAATGTACTCAATGTATTCAGGTCACGACAGTTGCAGTCATACAGAGCAACTAAAACCTTCCAGGGCTCCTACTCTGGTGGCCCATTGAGGTTACAGTGAAGCATCTGTAGCTTTGGACTGGCTAAATATGAAAACCACATCTAATGTGGACAAAGAAATGCAAAAGTAAACACAGGGAAAACACGGTATAAATATAAAACAGAGGAATAACTCCACAAATTAGTTATTCCACCAATTCTGTATCCATCTACTTACTTTACTTATTATTTATATAATGTTCATTTTGTCAAATCTAGAACCTTTTATACAAGTTCAGCTTTTTTTTCCATCAAAAGAAAAAGCAGTTTAAGGAGAAAGACAAAAATCACATGATAAAAATGTGACGAGATGAGAAATGTCTAGAAAGCCCAAAGGCACCAAAGGTTCTGTCTGACCTCCACTCGTGTGGCTCTGCCTTATTTTCATTTTGGAATGAAACATGAACACAAGCAAAAAATACAGAACCACAACAGTCACCCTGCTAATATGAATCACTCCAGCTGGCCAACAGTTGTGCGCCACACTCTAATACAGACTACACAAATAAAGCTTCAGTGTGCATCCTGCTTTTGGTTTGCATAGCCCAAACAAAGTAAGATTTACTCAAACGTGTAGGGAATATTAAATAAAGAAACCTGTAATGTTTGAAACTGTTCTTGCGCTGCTTCTCTGCCATTTTCTTCCTCATTACTCATGTTCGTTTCAGCTGGACTTAAGCAGTCCCTCAATGAGTTTAGGGTTAGGGTGAACCTCACTGAGGGGTGGGCTGTCATTTAATGGGGTCCAAAATAGTGTTCACTAATACGTCACTTAACAACCGTTTACTGAGTGTAATCTGGAACAAATTACTGTAGAACACATTTATTGAAAGCTACTAATTATTATCCAACATTAAATAGAGAAAGTATTTATTAATGAGACACTATGGTGGTTAACCGCATCTGTAATAATCTGTCATCTATATCTAACTGTTATCTATAATGATAACATAACTCATATAATAACTCAGATTATATTAGTGAAACTGTTGCATAAGTAACATTATCTGTTTGTGACCTGCTAAAATATTTAATTGCTTGATAATTAGAAAAAAAAAGCAGAGAAACAATCAATGCTCTATTCCACTGCTTGCTCAAAATACATGCACACACACACACAAACACCATGCAGCTCAAGTAAGCTTTGTGCATGGCCTCTAGTTTGGTTTCATCTACCGGAAAAATGAAGAGATTAAGGTGGATTATATTTGCCATGTTTATGCCATTCAAATCAGGAATGAGGACTCCCTGCTCACGATGCACAGCCTCTCTAAAATCTCCTTTTAGCTTCCCGTATTCCCGGAGGTTTTGGCCCCTGTCTGTGTGCATTATGAATTCTGGTCTCCTGATGGCTTAGCTGTGTTTGAACACTTTTATACTCCACAGCCAAGGGCTCTGAGGCAGAGGCTGACATTTCTATCCTGTGTTTCAAAACCAGCTGCTAAAATTACAGATTTTGCTGTGTGATGATTTGCTAAATAACTGTTCAATTGAAGCTAAAAACTTGCACCCACATACTGTATTTTTTGAAGTCACCTCAAAATGGAGTTTAATTGATGCAATCAGCCTCGACGCAGCACAGTGGTTATTATTCAACTATCTCACACAGTAAAAATCCGTCATTTGTTATGTGCTTGCAAAGCCATTATATTTAACATAGCTTTTGTGGCATTCACGAGCTGTGAAAAGGGCGGGATGTGCCGACAGATCCTCCTCCCAATGATCACACAACCATGTTTTTTGTCTAACATTATAACTGCCATAACCTGCTCCATATTAATGCCATTGAATGCTGCTAATGCTGCTTATCTCAGACTTATAACTGCATGGAAAATATCTCACTGTGACTGGTTACTGACTGTTGACACATTGTCATCTGTATGCCAAACACCAACCACCTTGTCAACCCCAAGGCTGTGGGTTTTCAAACTAACTTGTCACTCAGTGCCACTATATTCACTATTATTCACCAGTTCTTCTTACTGCGACAGTATACTGCGTGTTATTACTTTTACTGCCGGTTTGGTGAGAAAGAATTACAAATGCACGTTTGTACCACTGAGAAAATTATTACTTAAAAATGCAGCATGTTGAAAATCTGAATTAAACTTGCACTGAATAGAGAAATTAACCACCATGCACTGCAGGGAATTGGTACAATGTGTAGATGCTGAGAGAAATATTTGAATAGATCCGTGTTTTTATGCCAAGTCATTTATAATATTGCAACCATGTACCAGGCATTTTCAAAATCACTATGACATTTCGTAGTGTAATTAAAAGATGGCTTTAAGTGAGCCATCTGTAACTCTCCTACACATATGCTCAGTCTGATATGAACTGGAACCCCTTGAGATTCAGATGGCATGTGAGGTTAAATTAAGAATGCTTGGCGATAAAGCTGTGGTTGTTTACAAGATCAGACCACTGTTTTTTCACACTGAAGCCCTTCTTCTACAAATATGTCACTGCTGACCATTTACTCAAGCATATAGTTATATATCTTTTTCTGAATGAGTTTTTACCACCTCCCAAGCAGCCTGTAGTGTCCAGAAACCTTCACACTCCTATTTTTATTTAACATTTTCCTTCTGAGTCTGTTTATCAGACACAGAGCTTGTGCATACAAAGCCGTTTAGCAGCTGACTCCCATGTCTCTGATGTCAGAGCTTCCCACCAGTGCTCAACTCTGCCACACCAGTATTTCAATGTTTCAAATAAATCTGTGCTTTGAGCAGCTTTATCACAAAGTATTAATGTTCACTGTTTCAAGGATTTGGAAACTAATCTCTAACAAATTTCAAATTTCTGAAAATTGATTTTCATACCATAGTGAAATTATGGTAAAGTGGTAGCTGTGTGGGGGGAAAAAGGAAAAACTGTGAAAACTGAAAGCATACAACACCTGTGTTTTCCTCTTGTCTTTATCTCATATTTGACTTTGTTCTTTTTTTTCCCCCTGGGTTCTATCCGCATATCATAGATGATGAACCAGTTGGACCAATGTAAGTAAATAACTGTTCTTCTTGCTATACTTATAATTCATACTCGATACTGTAATTTGAATTTTTTTTACCTTTAGGGTACTAAATGGTGACTGTTTCTTTTCTAGGAAAACAAATTCAACAAACAACCACAAGGACAAAAACATTCGCCAGAGGAATACAAAATAAGCAATTTACTCAAGTAAGACAATGTTGTGGAGGACAGGGGCTAAATATAGAACTCAATGTGAGGATTAGCCATAGTTACACCTTCTCTTGATTTTCTCTTCACAGGTGAGATGTCTAAACTGCTTTTTTTGACAACATGAAGGTATCAGCGGTGGACAGAGCTCCAAGCAGTTTCCAAAAAAGCATATCTTGTCTCATTTTATGAGAAACTATCAGCATAACACTGGCAACAAAAAGAACATAATGGCTGTCTTAAGCATGCCTTATTCAGTCTTACATGGAGATTTCAGGATGACGAATAATGACTAAAACCACCACAAGGGTGTACACATTTTTAATGTGATGTTGATGTCTCCTTTATTCATTTTATCATGTCCTCAAATGAGAGGTGATCCCTTTTGTATTACATATCATGTACAATGCATGCAAGATAATTACGCAATAGGATACTCAGAATAGACATTTTCTGTTGTTATCCCTCGTGTGGCTTTTTTGCATCCAAAATGACCTGTTTTTTATGGAGTCATCCTCTATCTATATATATATATATATATACACACACACACACACACACATATATATATACATACACACATATATGTACACATATATACACACACATATACACATACATGTGTGTGTGTATATATATATATACACACATATATATACATACATACATATATACATATATATAGTTTGCTTTATTCTTGAAGATTTGTACAGCATATCATTGTCATTTAAGTATGTTTGAGTTTGTGACAAGAAGTCCACTTTTAACAGAACTTTTATTGTGAAGCAAGGGCTTCAATGACTGGCAGTATTTAAATTTAATTGAGAGTGATTACAGAAAATGACTACTGTGTGTTTAACTATCTAAACTAAAATAATAACGTGTATTATTTTTACTTTATTTCCAGAGTAACTTAGGTGTCTTGTATATGTTGAAGTATGAGTGTTCAAATGATAGGAAATCTGTAAAAAATATTTTTTTTATATTTCCCAATTTCATGAATTGATTTTTATTTTTTCATTTTTGTTCTCTTTAACTGTATAGCATGGCTATAATCCTATGCAATATGTATTCTTAAATAGATATATGGAGGGCAGTTTGTTTTACTCAGTGAAGCTTTAATATTGTGGGATCACTTGGAAGCTGGCATAGCAAAATTCACTGCTGTAGCTGCATGACTCCTCTTTCAATACAATGTATCCATGTGTGTTGCGGTGGGAATGGACCTGCATTATGGTGGGAGCAGAGGGACCAGAGTATATAGCCACGATCAAACATATGAGTGAGACCAATAATTCTTTTTCTGAATAAAACGTTTAAAAATGATTCCAGATTTTTTTGTTTTGCAAGTTCTTCCTCTGAACACCTAAATTCAATACAACAGAAAACATGCTCTTTGGGCCATACACCATAACAACTAATATATAACAACATTTCAAACACCGTCGGCAGCACAGCACGAAACCACCACCAGGTGCTGCCTACACAAACTGAATAAGAAAAAAACCCATTGCACTGACTTGACCTATCTGCCTTCAGCTGTTGTTAAGAGTCTTCACTCTTGAAGCAATTTCATCAGCTCCCCCTCCACCTTCTCCACAAATGCAGGAAAGCTGGGATCCAGCAAACAAACACGAAGGATTGGCTCCAAGTCACCCTGTGCCAAAGAATCGTGGCGATATACTTGAGGCAGAGTCACAGTAGTTTCTCCCAGGAAGTGCTGTGGATGGTCCAGAGAACATTTCAGCGAGTCAAAAAACGGTTTATTGAGTAGGCTGTTATTGTTAATAATTTACAATAACAAAGTAAATTCAGTAAGAATCTCATACCATACGGGACACTGAACAATAAAAACTACTCCTTAGTTAAATACAAATTTAGAATTAATATGTTGCACAGTGTTTAATTTTGCCTACTGTTTACTCTTTCCTCTCACTTTTAATAATCAATACCTGTGTTAGACGCTTGATGGACAATGATCCTTGGACAACCTCAGGCTCAACTCCCACAGCCTTCCCCTGCCAAGTTTGCTGACAAAGGGTGACAACCAAAAGAAGAAGAAAGATTTGACGAACAAGGCATGACACCACAGGGTTAAGAGGCCGATCAATGACTTCATTACTAATTGAAAGATATCCACCCCTCAAAGCCCTTTCATCTTCACTGTGAACTCCTTCAGTGAGTCTGTTTGTTAAAGGTCAAATTCAACCCCGTGGCAGAGTCCATTCCTTTCTCAGTCCTTCATGTTAAATGTTATGAAGCCAAGAGGAGCTGGATCTAAGTTTTACTCAGAATCCAGTTTCTAATTAACCATGTCCTCATGAGTGTTTTCAAGCTTGAAAGTAAATAAAAGGCAATTACTCACATGAGGCACCAACAATGTCATCCCTGTGTCATTCGTAGAGTGTACAGTACAGCTGGTTAAATGCTTGATGACATGTTTTTAGTTTTGTTTTTGTTGTTGTTGTTGGTTTTTAGCTTTGGAAAAATGTTTGTTTTCCTTATTAACAATTTGACTGTTAAAGGCAATATCAATAACTATTTTCTTCAGTGGCTTAAGGGGTATGCCACTTAGATGGTTGTATTTATGAACTAATTATATCATTGTTCTACATTCCTGTGTGTGTGTGTGTGTGTGTGTTTGGGGTGGGACACATATTTTTTTCTACACCATATATCGCATTGTGATTGGCCAATGATACATGTGCAGTGTGTAGTCTATCTCACTCCACCTACTGCAATTGTAGAGTCACCTCTAAGAATAAAAGAGTATTGCAAACAGCGCCATCTAGTGACGATGATGCCACTGCTGATGAAGCCAACCACAACACTGTGACAGAACTGTTTACTAAGCAGTAAATAATGACTGCGTGGCTTCAGCAATGGAAAATTACATTACACTCTGTTTTTGAATTTACAAAATAGAGAAAAATACATGGTTACTGTCTCATTCCCAGCAAACAAGGACTATGGCAGGGAGAAAAAAGCTGTACAGCCACGAACCAGAATCTCAATATCAAAATAGTATTTTTGGGAATTTCTATAGGCAACCATTTAACTAAATATTTGATTTGTGTCAGCGCTGGTTTCAATGCAGACATTTTCTTTAGTGAACTGTAACTTGCACAACCTGTATCACTGGTGCAGAGACTTCAGTGGGGGGCTGATTATGGGGCGGTGGGCCTTCTTCCTGAGTGGGGACAGGCAAGTACTCCATCAGTTTTTCCACAGCACTTGAACACTCCTTTATAGCCTCTGCCCTGGTGCTTCCATCAAACTGCATCCTTATCATGCGACTCTCTCCCTGAAAAAAATCCACAAATACATTTAACCGCAATCTGCCAGCCCAATGAAAACATACTCTTTGCTCTGTGTATACTATGAAATCAGCATCTCGTTAAGATTAAAAAGGAAAATTTCATTCAATCAAGTCAATTCAGCAACTTTTGTGAGTGATATATTCACTATGAGGAGGCTGTTCAACAGTACACCACTGAAACAATCTGTATAACCTAAACAAAACCTAATAATCCAAATCTTGACTTTCTTTCCAATTAGTCGTAGTAATAAATACAAGGACATCGATCTTGCAAGGGAATTAAGGTATTAGGCCAGACCTTGAGAAACTACTACCCACCATTGGATTGCAGCGCATCTCATGACTCACCTTCAAAGTAAATTTAAGCATCAGGTTATTTGAGTTCTGATTTACTTTGAGAGAGTCTGAGCCACACAGTAATGGGATTGTATCCTGAGAAAAGACAAGAGAACGAACATCTTTAGTGGCCAGGACATTTTTTATCCACAGGCTATGGTAACTGATAGATAACAGAGAAAAACACTGAATGTAAAAACATACTCTGTTGTACTATGCAAAGTAAAATCAGCTCCATTTCCACTCATTCACACAGAAAAAAACTAATGGATGGAGTTCAAGGAGAAAAGGTAAGTATTCTAAATTAGCAGGAAGACTGAAAACAAAATGTTACCTGAAGCAGCCTGCAGGGGTCTCTATTTACTCAGTAGCCTCTGAACCTCAGCTTTGACACAAGCTCTCATACACACAATTAAAAAGGCAGATGTATGAAAAAAATATCCTAATAGTGTGACCTATTTTCTATGTGGTTTATAATTTAACTTATTTTTTCTTTAATTATCAGATAAATCAGTTTTTTGTTGTTGTTTTTTTTTAATGAATAGTATATTGTAATACAGAGAGGAATGATCTCAATCACGTTGCAGTGCAAAAAGCCTTTTTTCTGGAGGGAAAAAACATATATAATTGTGGAAAAAAACATAAGTGAACGTGTGATCAAGACAGGCTTGTGGTTGTCTGTATGATATTTAAATGCTTAACAACTTAGGGCATGTTCTCGAGTAAGAATTAAATTAAAAAATTTAGGTGGCCACGTGAAGTTTCCTAGAGTAAAAAGTCACTAGATCACCGCTGCCTTTCTCCACAGCCATCATGAAAGCACCAAATGAGGGAATATTTTTTGGAAAAATGGCTTTCATCTCCCATGAAGAGTTCCCGATAATAAATGCCAAGTTGCACTGACGATGTTCTAGTGGCTTGCGGTGGGAGATATTAAGCATTAGACATTACTGATATTACTGCAATTTCCCACCTGTGAGACAAATAAAGGCATTTGAATTTACTGCATGATAAGTCAGGGGTATCTGTATTTTAGGAACACTAAAGCTCCTTAGTCACCTGCTAACTTTCTCAGATATTGCAAATTTCAGCGATGTTCAAAGAATACTCAAAAAGTTTCCTTCAGACCTTATCATGTCGCCTAAAGGCCTGCACGAAGCCATAATAGACCAGTCTATCATCCTCAGTGAAAGCTCTCTGCAGTCTGACCTGAATATCTGTCTGGCTCAACACCCTGCTGCACCAAGATAGTCCTGTGTCCTGCCAGTACACCAGTAATGAGGCATTGAATAGTCCCTCAAATGTCTTTTGTCAGCTCTGGAAGTCTCTTACAACAAAAACATACATTTGTAAAAATACTAAATTCATGTTCCACCTTTACTATTCTATACGTACAGACAGACTTTTACAGTGTAACACACCTGATAAAGAGTTATGGGCACCACACAGTGTGTCTTGCCACAATTGTCCACAACTGGTATTGGCCTACTAGTGGCGTAAAACTGTACCTGTCACTCTGCTGTGTTGAGGTTGGCAGCAAACCAGTTTTGCCCAACTTGACCTCCAGATCAAAATCTGAATCAAAGCTGAGGTGGGTTTCAGCTTTTTGTGAGCCGGAGCACATATTTTTCCCCATAGTAGTCTTTAACTTATTTTCAGTTAAAGACCTGTACCCAAAAAGTTCTGAGGGACATTTGGCTTGACCTAACCAAAACACTCCAGTCAAGTCCCATTAGATTTGAGCAGAAATGTCAAACTCTTCAGCAGAATATTTTATAAGGCCTTCATCGAAGCTTTTTATCTGGAAAGCATATTTCTGTTACTGATTTACATCCCAGAAAGTCTGCTGAGAGAACGGTGCATCTTTTCTTCAGCCATTTTGTAAAAAGGGTTACTTAAATTTGCTACTAGATAGTAATTATACTGCCTTAAATAAACAAATTATTATTAATTTCTTTACATTCACAGCGAATCGTTGGTAAATAAAGCATTAAAATAAACACAAAAGATATGGTGTAGTTACCCATGATACATGGGGGAGAGGAGTTATGTCTCACCCAGGAATGCACAATTTGGACCAGCATTACCAATAATTAATACAATTTATATTGAATGTTCCCTTCAAATGGTGGAGGACAAACAGTAATAACAACTGTGACATACTACAAATTACCAGCGTCAGAGCATGACATTTGCAGCTGCTATCTGATTTCAATCAATTTCCCTATAGCCACAATTTATGTTTTGAATTACAGAGCTTCAGGTAAGGTACCCAGGAACCCCTGGAACCGTTTTTATTCACTGACATCTGCGACAACCTATGAGTGGAAATAACAGGCTCATATGAGCTGAAATGTATGTATGTGAATATCTGATGGAATTGCCCCTGCTGAACTCCTCCACCACATTTAAACCAATGATTTATATCTGAGCCTATAATAAAGTCTATCATAAAGCAGACTAAATTTTAATTTTTATTATCAGGGAATAACCTTTGTACATGTTATTTTGCACCACAAAATTTGCGTATTTTATAACCCATAGCCTGTGTCTTTTTTTGCATTTTACAGTGAACTGGTAAATCAGCAATGACATGAATCAAATATATAGTATTAAATCACTGTGCAAGTTTCAGAAAGCTTTAAAGAAAGAAGTCAGTTAAAAGAATACTAATTCTTACTACTGTGATTTATATCCCAGGAAATCAGATGTACTTTATTCCGATACTCTGGCCTCTATTACTGAACAGTAGCTATGATTTTATATCTCATTTTTGGCAACAATATTTAGATTTACTGTGAAAAAGAATTTGAATTAAAGTAAACTACTAAAGTAACTTATTCATTTTACAGTTATTTTTCCTTCATACCTAAGGCGATGAGAGATGATTTTGAGTATTATAGATAGTCTAAACCTCCACAAACATTTTATAAAGGGAACTATAATTCATATGTGTGCACAAGGTGATAATACACCAGTCAATATACCAGCAACTGTGGTAACTGTTAGCTGGGAGTAAAGGTGGCTAATGTTAAACTATGTAATAAAAACACAGAGCTAACTGGCTAGATTTTCATGATGAGGCCGGGTCACAATGTACTGTGTACATAGATATGGAAAATATGGCTCAGTCTTCAGCTGTTGTGTGCACATCACAGCAATCCATGAAAACGATAAAGAAAAAAAAAAAAACATAAATAACAATCAATCCAGCCACATAGTCAACTTACCAAGCTTTCCTGTCCTTGCAATACCAGCAAATATCCAGATTCCACAACTGTAAGTACAATCTCAGGTTTACTGCCATCTGCCTCAAAAATCTGATGAAGAGAAGAGATTAACCAGAGCAAATTCAAGTCTTTCCTCATCATCTCATGACAGTTCTATTTTGGAGGGAATTGGGTCTTTGGTTTAATGATGATGATGTTAAATGAGGTAAATGAGGCATTTCATAAGCATTGTATTATAAGTTTCTGAGCGCATAGTTTGATGGTCTATTTGGTAAGAAACTGTATTTAATTTAATTTTTAATATAAAGTCAGATAAAATCTTCTTTGTTCAGAAATTGCATGGAACTGTGTCTTATACGCTGCAATGTGTGAGTCCTATGACGGGGATATAAATGATAAAAATCCATTCAAATGAGTAGTTTGGAATTTATGCTTATTATGCTTATTATTGTAGTTCTTCTCTCAGATTTCTCATGTAGGTAGAATCCAGTTTCATGGTCCTCCATCCCCGTTGTCATACAAAACATGCAGCTCCAGCTTGCCATCTAGAGTCTGATGCAGTCGATGAAAGACAAAGCCACAATCCTTAACGCTACACTTCCTAAATTTGTTACAACACATAACACCATCCTCAAATCTTCAAACTATCCCTCCAGCTCATAGCTGAACTTCATCACAGACGGGAAATTGATCATTGTAAAAGCTAGGACACTTGAAGAAGACATCCACACATATTGTTGTAATATGAAACAAAATGTATCAGTCATTTCAGCTGTAGTAATGGATTTAAAGGGTATTCTTTCATGATGACCTTTTATTTATGTGTTCATGTCATTTTTCCATGTGCCTTTTGCCAAGAGTAGATATTGCAATGTATGAAAGTGTGTATAAAATATAACACTTTTACACATTTTAAGAAGTATTGTCTTCTTAATACAAATGTATTAACAGTAATATATGCTGGGCTCCAGAATCAACAGTAGAGCTGCTACCTATACTTTAACAGATATTCATCCCTTTCATATGATTGTTGATTAAGTTGGTGTTGCACTCTCATTGTATTTCTGGAGGTCTGTCTTTGTTATGTAAATATTTTGTTTTAATATTAACTGCTGTTTTAGTACCTTAAGTGAATTTAAAACAGACTTGGGAATCACTGCTGAAATGTTTTGCTAGAGAATTAAGCTTTCAAACCAAAGTCTTGCCAGCCAATGTGGATTCTCACTCAAAAACTGCAACATAAAGTAAAATATACTTTAATCAATGTCATGTCATTAACTAAATACCTTTGTGTATTGTGATTATTACTTTCAAGACATCAATGTCAGCTCCAGTAACATCAGCTTGAGTAGGACTTTTTCCATATATTTAATCATTGTTTGATAAATCTTATATTTAGTATTTCTTATACCAAGTTCTTTGTGTATCTTTATGTATGCTCCTATCTGTGAACGTACAGTAAATTACTTGATTCTTGTGATAAGTACTGAACATGTTGAAACGAGTGGAGGGGGTGCTGCTGGCCCACAGTACAAGAAGCAACAGCAAGAAATATATGAATAAGTTAGACAGATTTTGCTTGGAAAAGAATCTCAATTCAAGAACTTAAATCATTTTTTTATTTTGGAGTGTATGAAATATTTGTCATTTTATGTTTCCATCATGCGATGCGAGTTTTTGAGTATTGTGGATAGTCGCGGCTAACTGGCTACCTGGACACCCTAAGCTAGCAGATAGCGCCAAGCTAAAACTCCACAAACAATTCATAAAGGGGACTATAATTCACATGTGTGCACAAGGTGACAATGAGTCAAAACACCAGCAACTGTGGCAGCTGTTGGCTGGGACCGAGGGCGGCTAATGTTCAAATACGCAATAAAACGCAAGGCTGACGTTAGCTTGATGAAGCTAACATTAGCTGGCTAGCTGCTAGCATAGCGCCTCTCGGTAACTATGGAGTAAACTCCAGTTACCTTCCAAGGATTTCCTCCATCATCCACGGAGCGTGGGACGAAGCGCCCATAGCGTTTTAGCCTCCATACGTGGTTGGTGGCCATTTTCCTGAAATCAAGCTTCTCTGATAGTTACTCAAACACATACATACACACACTTCGCCTCTTAAATTACAGGGTGAGTATCGTCGTGGTGGGTTTTTACGCTCTCATGTGATGCTCGGACTCTAATGTTGTCTAATGTTTGTCAACGAAAAATCTTTAGCTGCAATATAATGAAACGGTTAGAAACAAACTGCTGTTTGTTCCACCAGTATCAACGATTATGGGTATTTGAAAACTAAATTAAACTAGGTGATTTGATCCAGAAATGAAGAAGAAAGTCTTTGTGTTTGCTGTGTCAGCCCACGAGCTTCTGCGTTGGCACAGCAGTCATGTATGAGGACCAGGAGAGCTGTTCAGTGGTTTATTCTTTCAGCAAATGGATTTCCACTTAGGCAGGACATCGACTGTTACCGATGATTTTACAGCTTAAAGGAAAATGAAGGGCAATAATCAGTAAACAGAGGTGTTCAATCTAATCAAGGCACTTAAACTCCAGAACAAAGAAACAACAATAACTAAAACTAATTCTATTTCTACTATTTCCAATAGTTAAGAAGCAGCAATAAGAAAATATCACAACCTTACTAAAATAATACATGCGGTTCACAGTCGACCTCGGAGAGCAAATTACACATTCAACTCCACATGTACAACAAAGGATGAGAAACTGATCAAGGCCTCTTGTCAGCTCAGATTTGGCCTCACAGGTTGATAGTTTATTCCCACCTTCCTGGGACTGGGTAGAAGTCATGCTTTTAACAATCTCAATTCACCTTCCATATAATGTCTGGCCTTTTAAAATAAATCATACATATGCACTTTGAACATAATACATGTTCCCTTTTTGTACTGTAAGTTGTTTCGTTTTCATTATTGTTTAGTTCTTGCCCGAGTCTTCGCTAAAGATTGTTTTGATGCATCTTTACGGATCAGTTTTTGTCATTTTCATAAAAATGCACAACTAATTATTTTTATCTGGCAGATGGTTTCATGTTCGAAGACATGACTGACAATGAGAGAGATTCCCACTCTGAGTCCCCCTGGTTAAACACCAATATCAGATATCATGTTCAGGAGAACTGATAATGTTAATAATCTCTCTGCAACAAAACCTATTGGTGAATACATGCATTTTTTCCCCCTTATTGTCATTCTGTCTTTGATTTAGACAGACCCCTCAAGTGGTGTAGCTCCCATTGCAGCAGGGACCCCAGTCAGTAATGATCTCTTCAGCCAGGCTCTTCAGCAAGCTCTGCAAGACACCAACATGTCTGCACTACAGGTGAGACTATGAACTGGCTGACTCATCCCTATATTCACTTCATCAGAAAATAAATGTAGTGGCAAGAAAATGTGAGTGAATGCTTTTGAATGACCTCCATTTATGTATAAATTTGACCTAAAATGTGGTCATATCATCATCCAAATTACAATTAACAAACACAATCTATTTTAACTAATAACATACAAATACCTTTATTGTCCTTATCCATATTGAAAATATTTGCATGCACAGTGTAAGGAAAAAGCTTGTGAACCTCTAAGCCAATGGCCTTAACAAAGGGTCAGGAGTTATCAAACCTGGAGTCCCGTCAATGAAACAAAATTGGCATTGGGGTTAGAGCTATTTTCACTTATTAGTACCAACAATTATTGGGAATAGAAGTAGAAAACCTCTACCATACCTTTGTAGCTGAAGTCAAACATCATCTTTATACTTATATCCTCATTGTAAAGTTGAACTAGTCCAAGGTGTATGAGAACACTGATACAATGCTAAACATGAAGAACATGTTTTCCTCCTGTATGAAAGCTATCAAATGCAGTAGAGCTTACAGACTACAGACAGATCACAGAATCACTTCATGTTGAGTTGAGGTCAAAGAAAAGCTTGTATAATGAATTTTTTTGTGTAATTATTATTTTGATTTATTTATATTTGCG
Source organism: Rachycentron canadum (assembly GCA_038496675.1). Taxonomy (NCBI): domain Eukaryota; kingdom Metazoa; phylum Chordata; class Actinopteri; order Carangiformes; family Rachycentridae; genus Rachycentron; species Rachycentron canadum. Next base: position 3,939,660 of record CM076648.1, on the reverse strand, counting down.
GTTTGGGAGGAAACCGGAGCACCCAGAGAAAACCCAGACAGGGAGAGGATGCAAACTCACAGAAAGAAGATGTTTTAGCTGCTTTTTGTGAGGCTGCAGTTCTGATCCATCATGCTGCCCTGAAGAAAGGGGGAGGGAGTAAGGGGGTGGAGGTGAGATGGGTGAGGGGACTTGGTCGAGGGGGGTGAAGGGAGAACAGAGAGAAGAGGAGGGGGTGGTGGTAGGACTGGTGTGTGGGTGTAGGAAGGGTGACAGAGTTGGGATGAGGAGATGCATGGAGAGAGGAAAGGATGGGGGGAGGAATGAGGAGAGGGCAGAGAGAGGGGGAGCGGCGAGGTAGGAGGAAAGCGAACATAAGGAAGTAAAGTCGTGTTAGACGTGATATTAGTTTGGGTCTGAGCATTGTTCGATCCCCAAGTTCATTTGAAGAGCTTGAGGAATCGTTTTTGTCTTGACTTTTCTTTTGCTCTGAATCTCTGTCATCTGATTTTCTAGATTGATTAATTTACCCATCAGTTATTCACTACTTTTTTCTCTTTCTTGACCAATTTCATCCAGAGCTTCCTTGGTGGTCTTGAGAGACTCCAGTAGAAAGGTCTTTTCTTTATTCCACTGGAGCCTCTTCTTTCTGAGGTCTTCCTGCACCTGGACCAATGATGTTTTCAGGCTGGAGGTTGCCTGGATTTGCTCTGCCAGGAGAGTGGACTTCTCCTCCTCCCACTGGCATTGCAACTTTTCCAGGTTACTCTCAGCCTGGGCCAGTGCAGTTTTAAACTTGAAGGTTTCCTCCAAGTGTCTTGCTAGGTAAGTCTCAGCATCCTTCCTCTTCTCTGTTGCCTCTTTGAGAGCTGCCTGTAGTTTGTGGATCTTCTGCTCAGCTTCCCATTCCTTCTTCCCTGATGTAGAGAGGTCAACAATGAGTCCCATCTTCTCCTCTGTTACATTGGTGTGTGTTATCTGGTGGAGGAGGAATGTGTAGCAACGTTAGATTTACATGAATTTAACTCTACAAGTTGTCACTGAAAAATAATAAAAATGATTGTTGAATGTGTATTAATTAGTGATGACAGTAATCCAGAGAAGTCCTATACAATCTAATAACTAATTTATGATCAAAGTTTGACAAGATGTGTAATGTCAGTGGACAATAACAGGATGGATTTGTTTTGCATTTTGTTATCTCGCAATCCCATAAAAGGATGTTGATATTTAAAAAGTAAACATAATAATAATAATAACAGCTCTTGGATCACTTTACAACTTATTGTTGCTTCTGAAACTGGTAATCATAATCCTGTATATTGTTCACACTGTCATGAATGCTCGTACTCACTGCACATACATGATTGCTCTTTCAGGTGAAAGAAGTCTGATGTCCAACGTCAAGACATCATGATGTAACAAGCAAATACTGATCTCGCTTGATCGAAGCTAAGGTTTGCAATATTATTATTTCCTAACTAATTATTTAAACCCACTTTTTAAACAGCTGATACTTAGCCTCGAAAATTAGCAGGAAGATAACCTGTTGTCGGTTTAAGCCTGTCTCTGTGTTATTCAGGGGCAGTCATAGGAGGCATCAGGAATCCATGCAGCAGACCTTTATCATGTTTGAGTTTGTATATCAACTCTTCAGGACCCACACCTACAAAACAGAAACCCAGGATATTTTTCTAATGAATCTAAACATATCTTTGATCTGTACAGTCTGCATCCTCACACATGGTGCTGGTCACATTCACATTTGTTAACATTAAGACCACACTAAAGCCAAATAAATAAAAAATGTCAAAGTTAGTACAGCTGTGATGTTCATGACATAGTTATCTAGCTTCTACAGTAAATATAGACCTTTCACTCAGCCTTACTTTGGTGAATACCAACTGAGATGCAGAGGAGCTGACTGACAACAAATAAGTAATATTAGCATACAGCTGTGTGTGAGCTACATCAGTTAGCTTCCTCAAGTGTCTTGTCTACTCTAACTAATCAGTTAACCAGCACCGGCTATCTGCTATATATATAACCTCTGACTGAAAGTCCCGGCGACACTGGTCCCGTATCCTCTGCTCCTTTCACACACGTTTTTCTCCAAAGTGTGTGAAAACGTGAGCCACGCCCGAAACCAACAAAAGCTGCGGGCAAAGCGCAGCCAGCATTTCTGCGCCGTTGCCCCGGCGACAGACTGACAGGTGATACGAAAGTGACGTCACGCCTGAACACCTGCCTCGATGCGAGGTTTTGACAGATGTTTTCTTCCTGTCCTCAGTTGAGCAACTGATATTTAAGTGAATATGCAGTTGACCAGGGAGCGTTGTGTCCCCATTTACATTTTAATATTATTGACATCGGAGCAAGACTTTGAAAATTAAAAGTCATAGGCATTTCCATTTCTACTTTAATACTGTCATAGATTACTTGTACGAGTACGGGAAAATAAAAATGCAATTTGAATAATTGCAGCTTCATTTTATTTTTGTACCAAATAAATATTGTAAATGAAAATACTATTGTAGAATAACATTATGATTTGAATAATGCTCCTTATACGCCATCATAATAATGCGAATTTTAACAATTCCTCCACAATTATTTTCCAATATGTCAGTAATTCAGTTGTGACTGTTTGCCATAGTGTCTCACGACTGACAAAATTAAAATTTATTAAAATCAGGTGGGTAAATCGGCTGCTCCAATATGGCGGCGACGTTGATGTACGTGGCTAATGCGGCGTCTATGTATGTATATATTTATAGTTGCCCCGGTCCCGGCCACTCTCCAGTGTTACTACACTACAAAAAGCGTTACAAAAAAAGTTGGTGAAAGAACTTCAATCATGTTTTATTTAACGGAGAATATTTATTATTTTACTCTCACTTCATCCGTATGAAGACGAGAGCCTCAGACTGTTACGGATGTGATCATGAAGTTGTTCGACGGGCCTTCGTGGTTTTGAAAGAAAACCCGAGTTTTATATGTAGAGTGAGTAAAAAGGATCTACCAGGTGAGCCACCGGGGTTTAGTCACAGCTATAACTAGCTGCTTTACAACAATATATGAGGGAAACTTTAATTCACGTTCACACCAACGACGACGGTTAATGTCTGACGCCACAACACAACAAAGTAGCAACGTTAGCTTATTAACGCTAACCCTAACTGGCTAACTAGCATAATACCCCTCAGTAACGTCTGAGTAAATGTCAGCGTGTCAGTAAATGGCAGCTGTACATTTGTCTTATGATTGTGTTTGTTTATTGAGCTAAATGAGTAAAGAGATATTCAACTCGTGCCTGTTGGTAGAAATTAAGTTTTATGGCGGTGTCGGGTTATAACTTTGGTCAATTTCTCGCGTTTCCTTTCTGTTCTGGAAAACGCACACCGGACCTGTTAAGTTACAGAGTTTATGAACCGTCCATCGTCTTGGTCTGGTCAGTTTTCTCTCATGTGATGCTTTGTGACTATAATATAGTTTGTAAATGAAAAATCTTATGTATAGATATGATTGAACACAACTAGAGACACGAACTGGTGCGTACTCAACTACTATCAACAATTGTGGGAAATAAAAGTTGAAAATTGCATTAAACAAGTTTTTTTGTTCACCCAAAAGCTGGTACATATCCTTGCACTGGCATAAAACTTATCCAGGTTGTTTTTTTTTTTTTTTGGCCTGGGCCTCTAAAACCTTGAATTGACAGGATTTCTGAACCTGTCTGATTAAGCATGACTTGGCCTCATCCTTTCCTTCTGTTGTAGCATTGAGATATTGCTCTAGTTTCTGTATGTTTGGGGCAGGACCTCATTCCACCATCCAAATAGTGTCTGGCCTTTTAAAATATATCATACACTTTGAACATAATAAATGTTCCCTTGTGTTAGAGCTGCACATTTAATCCAAATATAATTGATCTTGCAAAGTGTAATATCTAAATCACAATATATATTTTTTTGTTTCATCTGCATTATTGTTTAGTTCCTTAAGAATTGTTTTTGATACAATTTTATGAATCAGTTTGTGTTTTCAATAAAAATGTACAATTAATTATTTTAAATATTTCTGCTGGGTGGTTTCATGCTTAAAAGCATGTCTAACGATAACGATTCTGTCTTTGATTTTAGGCAGACCCCTCTTGTGGTGTAGCTCCCATGGCAGAATGGACCCCAGTCAGTGAAGAGCTTTTAAACTCTACATCGGCTCTGCAGCAAGTTCTGCAAGCCACCAACATGTCTGCACTACAGGTGAGACTATGAACTGGCTGACTCATCCCCATATTCACTTCATGAAGAAAACAAATGCAGGAAAATGTAAGCTGACGCTTCTGGATACTTATCCACTTATATATAAACCGGTCCTAAAATGTTTTCGCTTAATAGTACTGACAATTACTGAGAATAGAAGTAGAAAACTCAAAAAAAGGTACCGTGCCTTGTCTTAAGATCGAAGTCAGACATTTTTTTATACTTATGTCCTCATTGTAAAATTGAACATGAACATGTTTTCATTCCGTGTGAAAGCTATCAAATGCTGTAAATCTTACAGACTACAGACAGATCACAGAATCACTTGACATTGAGTTGAGGTAAAAGAAAGGCTTGTAAGATAAAACTTTTTGGTGTCATTATTTTTATATATTTATGTTTGTTGTGCGGGAGGAAACCGGAGCACCCGGAGAAAACCCAAACAGACACGGGGAGATGATGCAAATTCATAGAAAGATGTTCTAGTTGATGTTTCTACAGGGCTGCTGTCCTGATCCACCGTGCTGCTCTGAGGGGGAGGGGGAGAGGGGGTGGGGGGGCAGATGAGGAGAAGGTGATGGTAGGGCTGGGCTGTGGGTGGTGGAGGGAGGAAAGAGCAGAGAGTGAGGAGAAGATGGGAGGGGTGAAAGGAATGAGGAGAGGGCAGAGAGAGGAGGGGAGAGAAGACGAGGTAGGAAGAAAGTGAACAAGAGGGAGTCAGGTCATGGGTTAGAGGTGATTATCATTTGGGAGGTCAGAGCATGGTTTGATCCCCAAGTTCATTTGAAGAGCTTGAGGAATCGTTTTCTTAGAGATGTTTTCTTTGGCTTGCTCTGAATCTCCCTCATCTGATTTTCTAGATTGATTAATCTACCTATCAGTTGTTCACTACTTTTTTCTCTCTCTTGTTCCTTTTCTTCCAGAGCTTCCTTGGTGGTCTTGAGAGACTCCAGTAGAAAGGTCTTTTCTTTACTCCACTGGAGCCTCTTCTTGCTGAGGTCTTCCTGCAACTGAGCCAATGATGTTTTCAGGCTGGAGGTTGCCTGGATTTGCTCTGCCAGGAGAGTGGACTTCTCCTCCTCCCACTGGCATTGCAACTTCTCCAGGTTACTCTCAGCCTGGGCCAGTACAGTTTTAAACTTGAAGGTTTCCTCCAAGTGTCTTGCTAGGTAAGTCTCAGCATCCTTCCTCTTCTCTGTTGCCTCTTTGAGAGCTGCCTGTAGTTTGTGGATCTTCTGCTCAGCTTCCCATTCCTTCTTCCCTGATGTAGAGAGGTCAACAATGAGTCCCATCTTCTCCTGTGTTAAATTAGTGAGATGGACTCTCCACTGCTCTGCCTCCATTGTCAAGGCTTCGTTTTCTATCTCCAGCAGGTATGTCCTTTCCTCCTTCTCTTTCAGGAGCTGATTCAGCTCTAGCTCAGGTATTTCAGGGAGGACTTGTTTTGTCATATCCATTTCCATCTCAGGGTCACGTTTGGAGTCCTCAGATGGAAGCAGAGACACAGCTCTCTCTGCTTCCACCTCTGGTGCAGACTGTACTTCTTTTCTCTCTGCAGACTGTGTTTCAGTCGGCACTGCAGTTGAGACAGTTGCCTGAGCTTTTATGTCCAGTGAATACTCTGCTTCAACCGTCTCTGCAGAGTGTATGTCACTGGACACAGAAGTTGAGACAGTTGCCTGAACTTCTACCTCTGGTGAACACTCTGCTTCAACTGTCTCTGCAGAGTGTGTGTCACTGGACACAGAAGTTGAGGCAGCTGCCTCTCCCTCTGGCATCAGAGAAGAGTTTGCTTCAGAGGTCTCTGCAGAGTGCATGTCAGTGGGCACTGAAGTTGATGCAGCACCCTCTTTTTCCATCTTCAGTGGAGACTGTGTTTTTGTGTTTGCTGCAGGATGTCGTGGAATCACAGTCAATCCAAAGACCAAGTTGAATGAAGTGGTCGTAGCTGTCCTCTTCTGAGTCCTCTTTTTCTTCGTTCCCTCCTGCTGTTTAGAGGGCCCTCTCTGGAGAGATGGAAACTCTGCGTTGTTGAGTTTCTGGCAGGACCTTAGGTCAGCCACCTGGAGATTTGACGTTCTCCAGGGGTTGACTGGCTGAGGCTTTGGGCCAGTCTTGCAAGTTGCTTCCTCAGCAGGTTGTGGTTTTTGCCTCTTTTGTGGTTTCATGATTGATGTTTTCCAACAGTCCTGTCTTTTTCTCCAACAAGCTCTGGTAACTTGTTGATTCAGGATTATGTTTCTTTGGGTTGTCTGTTCCACTTCTGTCGGTGTTGATGAGATGTGTGTTCTTACTTGTGCAGTGTCTGAGTTAGTTTGGCAACTGACTAATTCTTATATATGTTCAAAGCCACAGGAAATGCTGATGTCATAGATCAAAGGCAATGCTGATGTCATAGATTCTATTCTTTAAACTGATGACATCATCGTTTCTGAAATTCCACCGTGAACCAATGAAAATGCGGTTGCCATGGTAACAACAATGCAATTTAAAAATAAATGGAGGAGGGTACCATGAGGGTCTCGACATCCATTCATCCAAAAAAAAAATCCACAATCGACAATGCACGTCCTCAGAAAGCCATCCCGCCAAAATAAAGAAAGGCAGATAAAGATTCCATGATTTACCAGAGATTTCTCAAAAATCCACTTGTCAGAGCCCTTTACCAGAGCCCAAGCAGAACATTGTTTCTAAGTTTTACAGTTGTAAAAATTTCTTGTTACTTCGTGGCTGATATAGCTGCAATTAACTATCATTCATCTGCATATTTCGTTTGCTTTCGTATATCAGGTCTGATCTCCCAACTGTAATTTTTTTCTTCTCATGTCCAGCCTGTCACCTTGATAACAAGAGAGCACTAGCAAGGAGATGGCAAGGAAAGGGATTATGACACACAAAAGATTCACAACAAACCAAATGTATTGAATAACAACATTGTCCCTGAGCAGTTAATGTTCATGTTCATTGTTAATGTAATTCTTTCATGATCTAATTTGTTGAAAAGGTCTTAATGGATAGTACAAAAGTATAAGGCATTTTTTAATCATCAGAGGGGGTGGAGGTGAGATGGGTGAGGGGACTTGGTCGAGGGGGGTGAAGGGAGAACAGAGAGAAGAGGAGGGGTGGTGGTAGGACTGGTGTGTGGGTGGAAGAAGGGTGACAGAGTTGGGATGAGGAGATGCATGGAGAGAGGAAAGGATGGGGGGAGGAATGAGGAGAGGGCAGAGAGAGGGGGAGCGGCGAGGTAGGAGGAAAGCGAACATAAGGAAGTAAAGTCGTGTTAGACGTGATATTAGTTTGGGTCTGAGCATTGTTCGATCCCCAAGTTCATTTGAAGAGCTTGAGGAATCGTTTTTGTCTTGACTTTTCTTTTGCTCTGAATCTCTGTCATCTGATTTTCTAGATTGATTAATTTACCCATCAGTTATTCACTACTTTTTTCTCTTTCTTGACCAATTTCATCCAGAGCTTCCTTGGTGGTCTTGAGAGACTCCAGTAGAAAGGTCTTTTCTTTATTCCACTGGAGCCTCTTCTTTCTGAGGTCTTCCTGCACCTGGACCAATGATGTTTTCAGGCTGGAGGTTGCCTGGATTTGCTCTGCCAGGAGAGTGGACTTCTCCTCCTCCCACTGGCATTGCAACTTTTCCAGGTTACTCTCAGCCTGGGCCAGTGCAGTTTTAAACTTGAAGGTTTCCTCCAAGTGTCTTGCTAGGTAAGTCTCAGCATCCTTCCTCTTCTCTGTTGCCTCTTTGAGAGCTGCCTGTAGTTTGTGGATCTTCTGCTCAGCTTCCCATTCCTTCTTCCCTGATGTAGAGAGGTCAACAATGAGTCCCATCTTCTCCTCTGTTACATTGGTGTGTGTTATCTGGTGGAGGAGGAATGTGTAGCAACGTTAGATTTACATGAATTTAACTCTACAAGTTGTCACTGAAAAATAATAAAAATGATTGTTGAATGTGTATTAATTAGTGATGACAGTAATCCAGAGAAGTCCTATACAATCTAATAACTAATTTATGATCAAAGTTTGACAAGATGTGTAATGTCAGTGGACAATAACAGGATGGATTTGTTTTGCATTTTGTTATCTCGCAATCCCATAAAAGGATGTTGATATTTAAAAAGTAAACATAATAATAATAATAACAGCTCTTGGATCACTTTACAACTTATTGTTGCTTCTGAAACTGGTAATCATAATCCTGTATATTGTTCACACTGTCATGAATGCTCGTACTCACTGCACATACATGATTGCTCTTTCAGGTGAAAGAAGTCTGATGTCCAACGTCAAGACATCATGATGTAACAAGCAAATACTGATCTCGCTTGATCGAAGCTAAGGTTTGCAATATTATTATTTCCTAACTAATTATTTAAACCCACTTTTTAAACAGCTGATACTTAGCCTCGAAAATTAGCAGGAAGATAACCTGTTGTCGGTTTAAGCCTGTCTCTGTGTTATTCAGGGGCAGTCATAGGAGGCATCAGGAATCCATGCAGCAGACCTTTATCATGTTTGAGTTTGTATATCAACTCTTCAGGACCCACACCTACAAAACAGAAACCCAGGATATTTTTCTAATGAATCTAAACATATCTTTGATCTGTACAGTCTGCATCCTCACACATGGTGCTGGTCACATTCACATTTGTTAACATTAAGACCACACTAAAGCCAAATAAATAAAAAATGTCAAAGTTAGTACAGCTGTGATGTTCATGACATAGTTATCTAGCTTCTACAGTAAATATAGACCTTTCACTCAGCCTTACTTTGGTGAATACCAACTGAGATGCAGAGGAGCTGACTGACAACAAATAAGTAATATTAGCATACAGCTGTGTGTGAGCTACATCAGTTAGCTTCCTCAAGTGTCTTGTCTACTCTAACTAATCAGTTAACCAGCACCGGCTATCTGCTATATATATAACCTCTGACTGAAAGTCCCGGCGACACTGGTCCCGTATCCTCTGCTCCTTTCACACACGTTTTTCTCCAAAGTGTGTGAAAACGTGAGCCACGCCCGAAACCAACAAAAGCTGCGGGCAAAGCGCAGCCAGCATTTCTGCGCCGTTGCCCCGGCGACAGACTGACAGGTGATACGAAAGTGACGTCACGCCTGAACACCTGCCTCGATGCGAGGTTTTGACAGATGTTTTCTTCCTGTCCTCAGTTGAGCAACTGATATTTAAGTGAATATGCAGTTGACCAGGGAGCGTTGTGTCCCCATTTACATTTTAATATTATTGACATCGGAGCAAGACTTTGAAAATTAAAAGTCATAGGCATTTCCATTTCTACTTTAATACTGTCATAGATTACTTGTACGAGTACGGGAAAATAAAAATGCAATTTGAATAATTGCAGCTTCATTTTATTTTTGTACCAAATAAATATTGTAAATGAAAATACTATTGTAGAATAACATTATGATTTGAATAATGCTCCTTATACGCCATCATAATAATGCGAATTTTAACAATTCCTCCACAATTATTTTCCAATATGTCAGTAATTCAGTTGTGACTGTTTGCCATAGTGTCTCACGACTGACAAAATTAAAATTTATTAAAATCAGGTGGGTAAATCGGCTGCTCCAATATGGCGGCGACGTTGATGTACGTGGCTAATGCGGCGTCTATGTATGTATATATTTATAGTTGCCCCGGTCCCGGCCACTCTCCAGTGTTACTACACTACAAAAAGCGTTACAAAAAAAGTTGGTGAAAGAACTTCAATCATGTTTTATTTAACGGAGAATATTTATTATTTTACTCTCACTTCATCCGTATGAAGACGAGAGCCTCAGACTGTTACGGATGTGATCATGAAGTTGTTCGACGGGCCTTCGTGGTTTTGAAAGAAAACCCGAGTTTTATATGTAGAGTGAGTAAAAAGGATCTACCAGGTGAGCCACCGGGGTTTAGTCACAGCTATAACTAGCTGCTTTACAACAATATATGAGGGAAACTTTAATTCACGTTCACACCAACGACGACGGTTAATGTCTGACGCCACAACACAACAAAGTAGCAACGTTAGCTTATTAACGCTAACCCTAACTGGCTAACTAGCATAATACCCCTCAGTAACGTCTGAGTAAATGTCAGCGTGTCAGTAAATGGCAGCTGTACATTTGTCTTATGATTGTGTTTGTTTATTGAGCTAAATGAGTAAAGAGATATTCAACTCGTGCCTGTTGGTAGAAATTAAGTTTTATGGCGGTGTCGGGTTATAACTTTGGTCAATTTCTCGCGTTTCCTTTCTGTTCTGGAAAACGCACACCGGACCTGTTAAGTTACAGAGTTTATGAACCGTCCATCGTCTTGGTCTGGTCAGTTTTCTCTCATGTGATGCTTTGTGACTATAATATAGTTTGTAAATGAAAAATCTTATGTATAGATATGATTGAACACAACTAGAGACACGAACTGGTGCGTACTCAACTACTATCAACAATTGTGGGAAATAAAAGTTGAAAATTGCATTAAACAAGTTTTTTTGTTCACCCAAAAGCTGGTACATATCCTTGCACTGGCATAAAACTTATCCAGGTTGTTTTTTTTTTTTTTTGGCCTGGGCCTCTAAAACCTTGAATTGACAGGATTTCTGAACCTGTCTGATTAAGCATGACTTGGCCTCATCCTTTCCTTCTGTTGTAGCATTGAGATATTGCTCTAGTTTCTGTATGTTTGGGGCAGGACCTCATTCCACCATCCAAATAGTGTCTGGCCTTTTAAAATATATCATACACTTTGAACATAATAAATGTTCCCTTGTGTTAGAGCTGCACATTTAATCCAAATATAATTGATCTTGCAAAGTGTAATATCTAAATCACAATATATATTTTTTTGTTTCATCTGCATTATTGTTTAGTTCCTTAAGAATTGTTTTTGATACAATTTTATGAATCAGTTTGTGTTTTCAATAAAAATGTACAATTAATTATTTTAAATATTTCTGCTGGGTGGTTTCATGCTTAAAAGCATGTCTAACGATAACGATTCTGTCTTTGATTTTAGGCAGACCCCTCTTGTGGTGTAGCTCCCATGGCAGAATGGACCCCAGTCAGTGAAGAGCTTTTAAACTCTACATCGGCTCTGCAGCAAGTTCTGCAAGCCACCAACATGTCTGCACTACAGGTGAGACTATGAACTGGCTGACTCATCCCCATATTCACTTCATGAAGAAAACAAATGCAGGAAAATGTAAGCTGACGCTTCTGGATACTTATCCACTTATATATAAACCGGTCCTAAAATGTTTTCGCTTAATAGTACTGACAATTACTGAGAATAGAAGTAGAAAACTCAAAAAAAGGTACCGTGCCTTGTCTTAAGATCGAAGTCAGACATTTTTTTATACTTATGTCCTCATTGTAAAATTGAACATGAACATGTTTTCATTCCGTGTGAAAGCTATCAAATGCTGTAAATCTTACAGACTACAGACAGATCACAGAATCACTTGACATTGAGTTGAGGTAAAAGAAAGGCTTGTAAGATAAAACTTTTTGGTGTCATTATTTTTATATATTTATGTTTGTTGTGCGGGAGGAAACCGGAGCACCCGGAGAAAACCCAAACAGACACGGGGAGATGATGCAAATTCATAGAAAGATGTTCTAGTTGATGTTTCTACAGGGCTGCTGTCCTGATCCACCGTGCTGCTCTGAGGGGGAGGGGGAGAGGGGGTGGGGGGGCAGATGAGGAGAAGGTGATGGTAGGGCTGGGCTGTGGGTGGTGGAGGGAGGAAAGAGCAGAGAGTGAGGAGAAGATGGGAGGGGTGAAAGGAATGAGGAGAGGGCAGAGAGAGGAGGGGAGAGAAGACGAGGTAGGAAGAAAGTGAACAAGAGGGAGTCAGGTCATGGGTTAGAGGTGATTATCATTTGGGAGGTCAGAGCATGGTTTGATCCCCAAGTTCATTTGAAGAGCTTGAGGAATCGTTTTCTTAGAGATGTTTTCTTTGGCTTGCTCTGAATCTCCCTCATCTGATTTTCTAGATTGATTAATCTACCTATCAGTTGTTCACTACTTTTTTCTCTCTCTTGTTCCTTTTCTTCCAGAGCTTCCTTGGTGGTCTTGAGAGACTCCAGTAGAAAGGTCTTTTCTTTACTCCACTGGAGCCTCTTCTTGCTGAGGTCTTCCTGCAACTGAGCCAATGATGTTTTCAGGCTGGAGGTTGCCTGGATTTGCTCTGCCAGGAGAGTGGACTTCTCCTCCTCCCACTGGCATTGCAACTTCTCCAGGTTACTCTCAGCCTGGGCCAGTACAGTTTTAAACTTGAAGGTTTCCTCCAAGTGTCTTGCTAGGTAAGTCTCAGCATCCTTCCTCTTCTCTGTTGCCTCTTTGAGAGCTGCCTGTAGTTTGTGGATCTTCTGCTCAGCTTCCCATTCCTTCTTCCCTGATGTAGAGAGGTCAACAATGAGTCCCATCTTCTCCTGTGTTAAATTAGTGAGATGGACTCTCCACTGCTCTGCCTCCATTGTCAAGGCTTCGTTTTCTATCTCCAGCAGGTATGTCCTTTCCTCCTTCTCTTTCAGGAGCTGATTCAGCTCTAGCTCAGGTATTTCAGGGAGGACTTGTTTTGTCATATCCATTTCCATCTCAGGGTCACGTTTGGAGTCCTCAGATGGAAGCAGAGACACAGCTCTCTCTGCTTCCACCTCTGGTGCAGACTGTACTTCTTTTCTCTCTGCAGACTGTGTTTCAGTCGGCACTGCAGTTGAGACAGTTGCCTGAGCTTTTATGTCCAGTGAATACTCTGCTTCAACCGTCTCTGCAGAGTGTATGTCACTGGACACAGAAGTTGAGACAGTTGCCTGAACTTCTACCTCTGGTGAACACTCTGCTTCAACTGTCTCTGCAGAGTGTGTGTCACTGGACACAGAAGTTGAGGCAGCTGCCTCTCCCTCTGGCATCAGAGAAGAGTTTGCTTCAGAGGTCTCTGCAGAGTGCATGTCAGTGGGCACTGAAGTTGATGCAGCACCCTCTTTTTCCATCTTCAGTGGAGACTGTGTTTTTGTGTTTGCTGCAGGATGTCGTGGAATCACAGTCAATCCAAAGACCAAGTTGAATGAAGTGGTCGTAGCTGTCCTCTTCTGAGTCCTCTTTTTCTTCGTTCCCTCCTGCTGTTTAGAGGGCCCTCTCTGGAGAGATGGAAACTCTGCGTTGTTGAGTTTCTGGCAGGACCTTAGGTCAGCCACCTGGAGATTTGACGTTCTCCAGGGGTTGACTGGCTGAGGCTTTGGGCCAGTCTTGCAAGTTGCTTCCTCAGCAGGTTGTGGTTTTTGCCTCTTTTGTGGTTTCATGATTGATGTTTTCCAACAGTCCTGTCTTTTTCTCCAACAAGCTCTGGTAACTTGTTGATTCAGGATTATGTTTCTTTGGGTTGTCTGTTCCACTTCTGTCGGTGTTGATGAGATGTGTGTTCTTACTTGTGCAGTGTCTGAGTTAGTTTGGCAACTGACTAATTCTTATATATGTTCAAAGCCACAGGAAATGCTGATGTCATAGATCAAAGGCAATGCTGATGTCATAGATTCTATTCTTCAAACTGATGACATCATCGGTTCTGGAATTCCACCGTGAACCAATGAAAATGCGGTTGCCATGGTAACAACAATGCAATTTAAAATAAATGGAGGAGGGTACCATGAGGGTCTCGACAACCATTCATCCAAAAAAAAATCCACAATCGACAATGCACGTGCTCAGAAAGCCATCCCGCCAAAATAAAGAGAGGCAGATAAAGATTCCATGATTTACCAGAGATTTCTCAAAAATCCACTTGTCAGAGCCCTTTACCAGAGCCCAAGCAGAACATTGTTTCTAACAGTTTTACAGTTGTAAAAATTTCTTGTTACTTCGTGGCTGATATAGCTGCAATTAACTAATATCATTCATCTGCATATTTCGTTTGCCTTCGTATATCAGGTCTGATCTCCCAACTGTATTTTTTTCTTCTCATGTCCAGCCTGTCACCTTGATAACAAGAGAGCACTAGCAAGGAGATGGCAAGGAAAGGGATTATGACACACAAAAGATTCACAACAAACCGAATGTATTGAATAACAACATTGTCCCTGAGCAGTTAATGTCAATCTTTCATGATCTAATTTGTTGAAAAGGTCTTAATGGATAGTACAAAAGTATAAGGGCATTTTTTTAATCATCAGAATGGATCTGCTTAAGTTTGCAGCCACGTGACTTGATTTTCTAGGTTTCGTCTACAATCAGTGTAGAGGCATTTCTGATATGTAGGGCAGTTCAGCACTGTGACAATACTGACTGAATGGATATTCAGTATGGAAGCATTTAGCTTTAGCATTAGTTTTAGGACATTAGTTTCTCACCACAAACGTCTGTCTCTCTTTGTCTTAATTAAAAGGTGTGAAAGGAATGTGCGTGTGCAACAAGGATCCTAAAAAAAATCCAAATAATTTTTTTTTCCTGGGACTAAAATGGGACTGAAACCTTTAAAGTTATTTAACACAAAGCAGCCGCGCAAGTGTTAGTCAGCCACCATGGCTGCCTTAGTTCAGGGTCTGATTTTAACATGGTATAGATTGACGAATACTGGATTTTTTTTTTTTTTTTTAAAAACAAGACAGATTTAAAAATCTCTAAAGTCCCTCTACAAGAACTCAAACCCAGATAGAAATTCTCACCTACCCATGAAAAATCTGTTTGTAAAAATCTTTCAGTTGTTGATCTCATTGTTATCTAAACCTTATTTTTAATTATTTTACATATAAAAGCAAAGACTAGATGTTGCTCCTGAGACAGTATGCGTTTCCAAGATGGTTTTGCTTTCTACCAGCATATAGGAGGAGAGAATCATTCAAATTTCGAAAATAAACATTTATTTTAACCGTGTGTGGTGGCACCATCTGTAAAAAGGTTACAGTGTGAATAATAAATTGGTAATCGGGTTGACAAATGATATCAAATGTCAAAGTATGCATGTGTTTATTTGTGTTTATTACCATTTAAGAAGTCAGCTCCTAAAACCCCGCATTCTAGCGTCAACTGTGTTTTTGTGCGCAAATTGCGCGGAGGCTCGGTCTGATCCTCTGGATCGCGAACAGGCTGCTTGGTTTAACCACCTGGAGCCTCCAGACTCGCAGGGGCTGAACAATGGGTTTGCATCGCACTACCTGTAGCCTTGACTTGAGAGGACAGGGGAGCGTTTTAAGAATGGGAAGAGCGTTCCCCTTTAAACAAGGTGGGCTGAGCTTATTTGCAGTTCTCGCTCCTATGGCAACCCAATAGATCGGCATCATGAATATTCACAATTCACCCAAACGCACCCTGACTGTGGATCAGTGATGTCAGCGGTCCCCGGAAAGCTCCACTGTATTTTGCATGATTGTGTCGCGTTGTTTGACGGCAGCTGGAAAGACATCTGGTGAAAAAAAGAGCATCCTCCGTCGCGCGTGACCTTTCCCTCGCCTCCGTCTCCGTGTCCTCGTGCGTCGGCGCATCCCTCGCATGTCACGCTAAGGTGACTTTCAAGCAGTTTTTTCCACTTTTGCGCACGATGTCGAAACGGCACAAAGATGTACACCGGGGACGCAGTGGCCGAGCGGAGCGCCCAGACCGCGCGTGAGGACATATGCAAACCGTCAGGTAGTCAGATTATGAAAAAGAGTGTCTCCCATCTGTTTCAGCAGAGCCACGGCGGTTCATGTCATGTGTAGCAGGCTTTCAGGGATTCAGATTGGCTCCAGACTGATCGCTCTCACAGACAGATAGGGAGTGCGGGGCTGGTGGCTGTAGTCGCTTCAATACTGCCCAACGATCGGGATTTATTTGATTGTCTCCGCTGTGTTTCAATGTCATAATGGACAGGTTGCACTCCTCCATGCGTAAAAGGCTCTACAGTTTGCCACAGCACATTGGACAGAAAGCATCTATAATGGGCGAAGGAGAAGACGCAGACAAGGACACCCGGAGGAAGAGTATTAGGATGAAACCTCTACCGTCGCCGACCTCTGGGGGAAGCTGCAAAGGCATCGGGGAGACCAAAGGTGGGGAGTCTGTGATCATGGAGACGGACATCGGGAGACCGATGAAGACCAGCTCGAATGGAGATTGTCGGAGGTTTCGAGGCAGCCTCTCGTCCATCACAAGTCGGCATGTGCACGACTCGGACTCGGCGGAAGAGAGGCGCCTCATCACCGAGGGGGATGTCACCCCGAGCGAGGAGAGCCCCCCCGGAGCCATCGGTGATGGGCCCCCGGATCAAGGCGCGCAAGGGGCGAGCGGTGGCGGTGGTACCCAAAACGATTCCCCAGGCCAGCAGGCAGGGTTCATAAAGTTGGACGGCATTGATCAAATTCTGCCGGACGACGAGAGATTATATCAAGCTGGGTTCATGCACAGACAGTTTGGAGCAATGCTTCAACCAGGGGTCAACAAGTTCTCCCTCAGGATGTTTGGAAGCGAGAAGGCGGTTGAACGGGAACAAGAGCGGGTTAAATCCGCCGGATTTTGGATCATTCACCCGTACAGTGACTTCAGGTAAATTCACCTCACACGTGCTCTCGTCTCAACAAATGTTTCAGACTGAGGCTTCACTGAGGCCCAGATGTTTTCCACGGTGTGTTCATCATTTATTGGGGCATTCATCACCTCAAGAGCAGCCCAGTCATCGTTTTACCACCTCTCACTTATATCACCTATCTTACTTTTCCATGCTGAAATATTACATTTTCCAAAGACATATCTGTTATTAATGGGCTTTATGGTTTATGCAAATCCTTACAACTCACCTATCTTTATTTAAGATGAATGAATAATGTTTGTTTTTTGTGTGTGTGTGTTTATTTTCTTTTTTTAAGTGTCTTAACCCAAGAGGATTTCTACTCAATAGTTAGGGGGCCTGCCGTGTTACAAAACAACCCTCAGATAAAATAACCTTTGCTAATTGGGCCAGTTAACCCATCTTGGGCAGATGTTATCCAAGTGGACACACAACTGTATCCCTTTAGTGGTTTCGTCTCCTTTATTTAAGAAAACCTGTGTTAAGGTGACTCCATCAATCATTGATAGTTAGTGATGAGGCCTTCACTTCACATTGTCTTTACAGGCTTAGATATAGATTTTTCTGTTCTTTTTCTTTCCATGTCGTATTTTGAGAAGCAACGGTGTTCAATAATTTTCTTAATTAAAAGCAACTAATAATTGTAGTTGTCCAGCAATTTTGAATTGATCAACACATTTTATATTGGAGTTTCACAGTGCTGTCTGCTATCGGCAAAATAAGGCAGCAAAACATAGTAGAAAAAGTCCACGAGCACTCTTGTTGCCGGACAGATTGCCCTTGAGTATGTTATTGACCACATGCATCTGATTCATGGCCACATAGAGGCTCTTAACTAGATTTAAGGTTTTGGAATGATTATCAAAGAGCGCTTTTAAACACTGGATGAAATTAAACTCGTATCCACATGCATACACATACATATGGATTTCTTTAGCCTCTCTCGTGTGCTGTTTGTAAGAGGGGACAGGGAGATGTTTGTCTGCACTTGTTTTTTTTTTTTTAAAGCCAAAAACAGTGGCAGTTGCCAGTGTTGTGGCGCATTAAACAGACTATAGTAGAAACAGGTCTGTGTATGGACTTGATATTATGAGGTGGGCCGTGTAGAAAGAAATGCCTTACATAATTTGCACCCTTCAACTAATCCAGTTTAAATTTGACAAAATATATCTCTTTTGACAACCTCATAGCTTATATTGTAAGTAGGGACTGAACCATAGCCTTTTTTAATTGAACACATTTCTCTCTAGTTAAATAATTCAGGGATAACTATTTCATTACAAGCTGTGTCAGCCTTGGCATTTAGTTCAGCAGTGCATCCACCACCTATCATTTAAATCATTTGGAGACATTAGTGCTGGTATAAAGAGATGTAGAGCAGTGTCATCATTGTTACATGTACTGTAACATTTCTCCTTGCCTGTGACATTGAATGTTGTCTAGGCTGCCTAGTGTTTGATTGACTATGATGATTTAATGGCATGCGATATAGAAACTATCACATGTCACAGAAAGGTGTTTTTCTCCCTCAAGAACAAGATGTCTGACTTTGAGAGACATGTGAGTTGTAGTGCTAGTTGCTCACAAGCCTGGGGTGTCAGAGGCAAAGGCTAAATAAGACTCTTCCTAGAATAGAAAACAGACACATTCATCTGCCTGTTTATCCTGAGAGCAGGGACAAATACACTGTGGTGGCTGACATCAATGGATGTTTTCTGTTGAATTTTGTATTTAAGATGAACCCTTATGCCACCTCTCTTAAGCTGTCATGAAAAGTTTTATATATATATGTGTATTATTGAGAGTTACACAGGAAGAAAGTGAGAGGGGAGATAGCATTTCTTGTGCATTAAAGTAAAATTTGTTAACTCAAATTTCAGCCGGTCTTGCGTATGAAGGTTGCACCAGACCCAAGTGATCAACAGTGTTTCCCACTGGTGATTAATTCTGTATGAAGGAACTGTCTGTGTCCATGTAGAGTTTTAGTCAGTGTCTGCTCAGTCAAAACCTTTAACATATATAAGTACCATGCATCTTATCATATTGGTCTTGCACCATTCAGACAGGAAACTGATTAGGGATTCCTGTTTCCAAATCCACACATTTGGCAGGTCATCATGAAGAAGTGAGATGTATATTTGACAGTCTACCATTTTTATTATGCTCCTCCCAGCTGGTTGTGCTTCTCCTGACCCTCTCTGCTCTCTTACTCACTGTGTTAAATGTCACAAGCAAGGGTGATTTTGGGCTTGGGGAGTTTGTCCTGATACTGAAAGGTCAGAGATTTGGCATCAGCCATCGGTGTTGAAGTGTCTTTGAGCAAGATGCCGAAGCAGGGAATCCGTTTCACACGGCACCCAGTGAAATAGATGCATGTGTGACTCTCACAGTGAAATGTACCAAAAATAAATAGATAAATGAAAATGCACTGAGAGAGAAGTGTTTTAAAAAATGAGGTTAGCCACCCACTTGTTCAGGGTCTGAGGGTGGATACTGTATATTACCATAATTAAACATTTTGGCGATCTGAGAGCAGTTTGCTTGTGGTTCAAGTACTCAACACTATGATTACATAATCAATCAACTCTACAATTAAAACCACAGATGTGGTACTCAATCACAAGAGTATAAATGAGACTGTGCCTCAGTTATCACCGTATGGGAAACGATTCTCATATCTCTCTCTCTGGGAAACAAGACATAAATATAAACATAAACAGATAAATGTACTTGAGTTACTGATAAATATATACAAGTCAGTTAAAGATAAAAGCCCATTACTGAAGGAAGTCAACAGCTATGACACATTTTATATTAATATTAAACCCAAAGAAACCAATCTAAATGTTAGCTAGAAAAAATTTACTTAATGTCAGTTAACACAGCATGTTGAGATGAGTTTCAGCTAGTACTTTATTTTTAATGAAATGAAGGAGAAACATGATACTTGGAAGTCTACTTCCTCCAAAAATGAGGATCAGAGACAGGACAAGATCACTGTAATTAAAGTACACAAGGAGATGAGCGGGACCTTTTAAATGGACCCAGAGAAGAGAAGGGTCTCTGTGACTAAAAGTTTTATTCCCATGTCTGCATCAAAGCTTTGGCACTATAAGCTCAAATTAGAGTGTCACAAGGAATCACATAGTCATCACTGTGGCGGAATTCAGCAAAATCTCCTCTTGTCAAGTATTGTATAACGCTAAGAAGCAGGGGTGGAGCAATATCTTGCAAGGGAAAAAGACGGATTTAAAATGGCATCATAATCCAATCTACAGCCTCATTTCCAGATCCAAAGTTGAGCAGCCTCCTTCGATTCGGAACAAGCATCTCCCAGTGCACAGATATGGTCAGTTAACCAGAGGGTCACGTCTACAACCGAAAAAGGAGGAGACGAAATTCTGATTTATATGAAGTCTTAAATAAGGATGATTATCAGTGACCTTAAGCACACAATGGCCATAAAATATTTGTGGTGCTGACATAACTGCACACTCTGCCCTGCTCGTCACTGGCCGCTTCAGTTGGATATCCGCTCTACTGTTGTGTAAACGTGTCTTTTAATTGTTATTTAAAAGCTGCAGTACCATAGGCAGTGCTTAGATCTATTGATATTGCGTGTCCTTGGTAGTAAATAGAGACTGATAAGAGTCATAGAATGCTTATTTCCTTTTTTTTTTTTCTTACCTGTTTGCATAGACCCCTTTGACCGTATTCTATCAATGCAATAGCATTGTGCAGAGTTTTAGACAAGTGATGCGACACAATATTAGAATGCATCTCTGTGATCGTCAAGTGCCTTTTAATTAACTTGTGATTCTGAGCCCAGAGGACACATCTGTTGGAAAGACTTCCACATTTCCCAAGAGAGATAGAAAAGAAGATGTTGCACATTAGAACTCTTCTTTACACTGAAGGCTTTATTAAGCCCCCCTTTTTCTTTTAGAACTGAGTTACCAACACTATCACGGGGGGGCGGCTGTCCTGCAGTTTCTGTCAATCAGTTAAATCCCTTTGCAACAGTCAGGCGAATCCTTCCATCCCCTCTCCAAAGTCCACTTTTTCAACAGCCTTTTATTCCTCTTGCACATCCAGTTCTGTTTCCCAAAGGACACTTACCTAGACAGTGGCAAAAATAAATCCTCTGAAAAGACGTCTTACTTAATTTGGTTTCTGTTATTTTTTGCAGAGAATATATTAAAGAAAAGTAGAGCAAACGTAGTCGCCAGTGTGCACGTTAAGGCTGTGATATAGTTAAAAGGAAGTTACTTCCAAGCAAAGTGTTGACTGGATAAAAGTCTGCACAGTGTTTTCAAATTCAGGTGTGTTTTAACTGCTAATTTCCACATTTCTGCGATTTTTGCTAAAGTGAGTCGTAGCATTTCAATGTTCTCCATCAGCCCAAATACAAAAATATTTTTTGGACTGCTTCTCCGTGTATTAGCATAGCTCTGTTTACTTGTGCATATCTGCATATCTTAATCTTCAAAAGACTAAAATGGTAAAGGAAAGCTCACCATACTTGATAAGAATGAAAAGAGAATGGTAGCTGTGCAACCTGAACTTAGACTGCCCTTGTATTTTGTGGGTAATCTGGGGGAAATAATTTCCATGGTTATTATTCCTTTGATGAATTTTGATAAATCCTGCACAAATCCTGAACCCTAGGTTTGCAGTCGTTATCAAGCATTAGCAGCCTCTAACAGCTACAGGCCTTTTGTTGAAAATACGGTATGCTTCCTGTACCAGTGTGCGTGTGTTGTTTGTTAGTGTAGGAGGATCAGATTGAATAACAACATTCTCTGTTTCAGTCAGGTTGATTACGGTTGATTTGAGACTACGTTTGGCTATTGATTTGTTTGGGTCTTGTGAGGCATCCAGCTTGCCGTCGGTGGCAGTGGATTCATTGAAAAATGAGTTGGAGAAACATAAACGGCTGCAGCGAGGGTGATTCCCCTCTGTGTGGCGGTGGCAGGAGTCTGAGTGGGGGTTGCACAAAAAGTCAAGTGCTGTAAAGCCTGGGCATATAGAGCCCTATTTAAACAGTATCATCAGTTTTTCAGTGCTGCGAGTCTGAATGATGATAATTGTAATATCCATATTAGATCAGCATGTTAAGCAAGAGGTTCATGAACTGAATCCAGACTGTAGAGTGTTATCCTGTGCCTTCATGAACCATGTTTTATAGTGCTAATCTGTATGGGAAGGTGGGGCTGCACTACATAGGATGAATGACACTATTCCTTTCGGTCTCCATTAAATAATTCCTCCTTTAATTTAGTGAGGGTAAAACATGGGGATTACAGATGGTTCTGGCTGGGCCTGAAAGTGGGGTAATCAAAATAGGCTGCTGTGCTCAACCACGAATATTCGGAGCCAAGAGATTATTACAGCACAATTTATTTAATGGAGGGAGCCCAGGGAGGATGTGCGTGGCCGGTGGGTGGAAGATGGCCTGTCATAGTGACTGAATGATTGAACGGTATTATGTGACCTCGCCAGGCGCACTTGTGTGGGAGTGTGAAATCAGGACATGGGATCACAACTGTAAAAGAATGGCCTTTTTTTTTTTTTTTCTTCTGTATGTCTGTAATTCCCCCCCCCCCTCTCTGAAACATCACCTAATTCAGCTTTATGCATTTGGCAGAGAGCTAAGTTTAACCTTGGCAAAGTAATCTGGAGGTGAGATTATATTGATTGATTGGACATTATATACATTTTGAAAATGGGAAAACCTGCTGGAAGCATTCTCTGTGCCGCATGTCATCCAGCTGGTATGCTTGATGTATTTTGGTCACCTGACAAATGTAATGTTGTATGTGCTTCCCGCTTCACCATCCTCTGCACTGCAACATCAATTTATAATCTCTCCAGGTGGATACACAACACTAGGCAGCCAAGATCCCATTCTCAAGTTTTTCCTCTTTTAACACATTTCAGTGTCAAATTTATTTCTTTTGCCACTGGATAGACGTGATTAATGCCCCACTGACCAGAGGTAAATATGTCAGTTTCACTTATCTCAACATTTCAGGGTAGTTGATGGAGAAAATGTGTATTTATCTTATTTTACAATATATCTCTCCATAGTCAAGTCACATTTGACGTTTCTTGTATATGACATTAGAGTGACCAAAACCTTTGTACATTCTGATTGCGGCTAAGCTACAGCATTATTTTTAGCAACCATATCCTGTTTTTGGAAAGAGAAAAGTGCAAATGTGTGTCTTAAGAGTTTTTCTCCCTACAATGGACTGACACTGATCCCAAGTTGACTTCACCTGTCCAATTGGCTCATGCAGGGGAGATGTTGAGATGGGGTTCACCCTCATGGCACTGGCTGCAACTCACTATTAGGAAAGTGATTGTAAGTAGGGCTGAACAATTAATCTAAATAAAATCAAAATTGCAATATCCAAATTGCAAGCATTTTTTTTTTTTGAATAAACATAAAATGTGTCTAAATATTGGTTTTGCATTGTTAGCGCTATAAATGTTTTTGTTCTGTGAAAATGCAAAAACAATCACTCCCACTGAAATCGCGTATCACACTCACAATATCTGCCAATATAATTTCAATATGCATATATATGCAATTTTTTCATATCATGCAGCCTTAATTGTAACTGTGGAATGAAGATAGAATGTGATAGCAACACCTACTATTTGCTTTTTATACTTTTTATTTTGACCTGTGGCACAATGACAATTTTTCTCCGTCAACATGCAGTAGTGATTATGTTTTAAATCTTATTTTCAACATATAGTTTTAATTTCACTCTGATTTTTGATATGTAATCAGCTCAAGACGAAAAAGAAATTAAAATCAACACAGATTATACTGATGTAATCTTCCATTGATACCCAAGAGGGCATTCTTTACTCTGATTTAGGGGCACTGCAGTGATCCAGCTTTGAGCGTCGTCACCTAATTTATAACCAGACTAAAGAATACTCTTTCTTGTATTATTGCTTTTACTAATTCACAGGAAAACTGTGAAAACAATAAAAATCACTAGGTTGCCAGCATTCAAGTAAGCACAGCACGCTGTATTTTATGGGAATTTTCAGCATGGTTGTAATGAATAATTAAGATTGCTTTGGTTAAAATACCTCTTGTATTCTATCGTTTCTCTCTGATGTCTTCCATTCAGCGTCCAGACATGCTATTTACACAAACCTGGCTCAAATACTGTTTGCAGCAACTTTTCTCAGTTTGTTCGTGCCTAGTAAGGAGCCAGATAGCTGAGATTTGTTGATTTGAAAAAATGCTATGCAGGTCCATACCACAACAGTCATATGATGTGGCAGCTCAGTGCCCCGCTGTTTTGATCTGACACACAAACTGGCCTAATATATGAAAACCCATCTTTGGGAACCCTGTGCAAGGTGGAATAAATCTACTATAAGTTGCCTCAAAAATGAGCCTGTGTTTAATGTATAATTTCTATAGTTCAGTAACATAATCACAACTTCCCATGTTTTGACCTCTGCATGCATGTTACATATCCAACCCGCTCATTCCTCCTTACACAGATTCTGCTGTAGCTAGTACATACAGGTTGACCTTTTCCGTCCTGCCTCTGTCCCAGGTGGATTCTCACACCCTTGTCTCTCTGAAATTGGATTGCTTTTTCCCCTTATCAGCCTAGATAGGAAATGACCAAGATGTGAAACTGGGGTGGACAAAATAAGAGAAACACATTATTAAAAAAGACTTTAAGTTTGAAGTAAGACGCTCACCATGACAAAGTCATCTTAACAGCTAATGTATATTAAGTTCATAGCCAATTACCAAAATGTAGAAAAGACATATCACCTGTAGGTGAAATGTTCCATTCCTTCTTCTCTCTCTCTTCGTCTTTCTGATATTTTAACTATCAAGTACTTTTTACTTAATTCTAGAAATTTTTGCAAGAAAGACAAACCTGGCTTAAATTAATTTTTTCTTTTTTATCATCTGTATACGGCTATCACAAAGGATTACTATATGCAGTTAGCCATTATTTCAATATCAATGTTTATAAAATTTAATATTTTTTCGTATACAAAATTCAGTTCTCCAAAATTATAAAATTTTGTTTTTATTTAGTATTTGAAACAGTTCTGTCAGATCTAATGCCTCAGTCCAACAGAGATTGAATTGCATATCATTCATATTTGACTAAACCTTAACTCAAGGTTCACTGCATCAACTGCATTTTACGGTTTTCATCTGCAAATTACATTTGCTCAGTTGTCATGATGGTTCAGTTGTTATTTTCTAATGTGTTAAAAATTTGTTTCAGTTCTGCTGTTTATGTAACTGAAGCAATGTCATGACAACTGTGCAAATGCTGATGAAAAACCCTGAGATGCAACAAAAACTGAACCTTGAGTTAAGACTCTTTTGCTGAACTGAAATGTATGAATTTGTGGCCACTTCTGTACATGCTGCATACATTCAGACTTGCATCATGACACACATCATAACACATGCATCGTGGTCATCAAATGGGTGCTGTTGACTATTTCCAACACTGTTTACTGACTTTTCTTAGATCTAAATGCAGATGTCACTTTAGTCACAGTTTCTATTGAAACGGCAGCTAGTTGAGCAGTCTGCTATCCAATGAACAATGAACCCCTTCTAACTTCTTTTCCTCTTGTGATCTTGATATAAAATCAGATTTAACAGGACCTGCTCAGCATTTTTATACATGCATTGCACTGTTACGGAAACATGTAAATTTTGTTGTGTCTCTACTCATTTATTCAGGGTTTTCCTTTAATTGTCAGCCTATCTGTATATTTAACAACACAAATTGGAGGGGGATGGTATTTCCATGAAAGACCCCTACATGGTTTATTCTGTAAGAATGTACACAAGGCTAGAGTGCTTTGGAAACAGTGGGGTTTCCACTCAGAGAGGACCAGAGTCCAGTGCGCTAAAATAAAGGACTCTGTGTGTGGCTGGCGTGAGTCACAGGAAATGCTTCTCTGGATCAATGTGTTGGGTCTGGCCCTGCCACACGTTGGGTGTCTAGTAGACATGCAGTGGTGAGAGACAGATTGTTCCCACTCCTCTGCTATGAGTGTGGGGAATGATTCCTGATTTATCCTCACCATCTCCTTGGTCAATTGCATTTCCTTGTTTAGCCTACACCAGCTTTGGTTGTGCCGGGTTACACGGTGTTTGATTGAATAGGGAGGCAGCAGCAGAAGTTAGACCCAAAAAAAATCTTTTTGATGTTCACTTGAGAAATTTTAGAGGTAACAAAATAATAAATCCTGCCCTCATGCTCAGATTGTCTTTGTCTCACCTCATTCCTTTAATTTTTCCTTTATCCTTTTTTTTTCTCCCAAAGATGGTGATTTTAACGATGGCACAGAACAAGAGATGACGTCCTATGTCCTGACCATACTGACATGGTTCTCTCCTTATACACTCGTGCACTGTTGGCTTTATCTGCCCTTCAGTCTTAATATGTTGTAAAGTCTCATTTTCTCTCACTGTTTCCACATTTTCTCTCCCCTGATTTTTTTCTTTTTGTGCCCTTACTCTTCTTCTCACCCTTTGACCTCAGATCATCGTTTTGGAGATGGATAGAAAAGGCTTTCACTGTCACAGCTCCATTTGCTGATTGCAGCACCTAAAGTTGTGAAGATAATGGCCCAGCACTGGTGCAGCCCAGAGCAAGGGCATGAGGTGATGGTCTTAAGCATGACAAGCTCCTGCTATTACAGACTGTACATTATCTTAGCACTTCATTTATGTTAAGAGAAAGCTCATGGCTCTATCTTCCCCCCCCCCCCCCCCCCCCCCCCCTT